>JAHDVE020004006.1:0-106641 GCA_022606495.2 Halesus radiatus
AAAAATGCCTAAATATGTGCACTGTACAAAAAAATAAAATTTTCTAAGAAAAAGGTAATGTGTAAATGACATTTTATTAGTTTCTCAGCGAATTATTCAGTTTTTGTTTCATCTTATCGACCGTTAAAACTCCATACAGGGTAGTTATAATAACATTTTGTATTTCCATTAATTGAATGCCAAGCGATTTCCGTGTGGTGAAATACCGTTGTCAAAATTTAAATAATCCTAATATCGTTGCCGTTTTAATCGCACTCAATTAATTTCTAATATTTTGTTTCGAAATAGGTGATTAATAGTGGGGCATGGAACTGACAGAAGGACGAAATTATACTAAACACACTGGAAATGAGATCCCTGAGGTGTATGTGCGATATAACGATTAGTAATGCGCTAGGTACGAAGTATAGGTACTCTAGAGAAATAAACTGAGAATATTGGAGATATATTATTGTTTTTAATGCAAACATGAAAACTGTAATTAACACCGTTACATTGAAAAGTTGACAAACATCGTTGAAAGGGGGTCTTCCATATTTGAAAAACAATAGATGAGTTGCATCTTTACAAATTAGAGGAAGTAAACAGATATTGTAAGCAATGACAATAGAATATATTTACAAAAGATTTTCGTAATTGCTTTCAAGAGGTGGAAGGGTACATTTGGGGATAGTTTTATTAAGGCTCAGTAATGGGCTAACAATTAGTAGTGCATAAACAAAAGAGCATCTTACAAGTATGCATTTAAAAAGGTTGCAGCTACATTATTTGGAGACGGCACACATGTTAAAATAGCGATAACTTTGGGTGACGTATTGTACATGGTCAAGTTTAAGATAACAATATAGCTAGGAATACGACGAGTACGTACATAACATTAGGAAATGGATGCTTAGATTGTTTGGGGATATAGAGCGAATGAATGGAGGACGGAGTGTCAGAGGAATGTATGACTCGCAAGTGAATCGAAAAAGTTGTTGACGTTCTAGAAAGACATCGTATGAAGAAGTAAACCAAACAATTATTTTGGGTTATGTTAAGCAAGCGTTGGAATAATATAAGAGTATATATGAGACGATGTACGAATGAGGATGAAGTAACGATTGTGTCCCAAGACACAGTTACGTGGCTATGCATCCTCTTTGGGGGACGAGGTGATGGTTAGTTAGTTCATATTATAGGCAGGGAATATTAATCTTTAGTCGTATTACCTACATGTTTTTTTTTAATGAAATTGAAACAAAAAATTATAACAACCATTATTATATATAATATAAACGCATACATTTGTTTTGAACCACTTCAATTTAATATACAATAATCTCAACCGGTTTTATTAAATCCAAGTGGTTCAAAACAAACGTATGCGTTTATATTATAATCATGGCAAGTCACAAAGTAAATGCTTTTTATTAATGTGTTTTATTATTTAGTTTACAAAATAGGTTTAATTAAAAAAAAAAGTTCTGCCAGGTAATTATTATTATGAGGTTCGCCTTCCGAAGGCACTAAAACGACAGCTGAAAACTTTTTTTTAAATAAATATAACCTTTTTTAAAGCAAATAGTAATAGTTATTATTAAATTTGTTTTAACTTTAGATTCAAATGGAGTTCATTGCAAAACTTTAAAAAAAAATGAAAGTACCGTTTTTTAAGGTAAATAGTAATAGTTGAAAAGGTAAGTTTTATTGGTGATATTATGATGTTTTTATATAAAAGTTCACCTTTACCATTTGGTTCCCAAATCATTCCATCCCTATAATTTAGAGCTCTACGGATAATCGATTTAAATAACAAGATAAATTGTTATATTAATTGTGTGTTTGGAGTTACACTACATTTTCTTTCAAATAAATTAGTAATATAAGCAACACAGGGGTTATTCATTAAACATTTAATAGAAACGCCCTTTACTCACAGACCATTCTGTCGGTCCATCAGCGACCATTACAATGTACCTACAAAGCACTCCGTAAATTTTCTTTATAGAAATTAGTAGTGTGAGATAAAGATTTTCACCAGAACATTATATACAATCCCTGGAGTTTTGCTGTACTGCCCTCTAAAACAGCAAGCTATTAATGACTTAAAAATCTAAATCAATATAATAAATAATTCAACATGAATCATCAAAACGCAAATTATTTATCAAAAACAATCATCTCAAATAAATTAAAAAAACACGAAATTAGAAATTATTTTAAATGTCACACCCGAATGTATCGGAATCACCTTGAAAATATATATTAAGATAATACTGACCTAAAAGCTAATCCCATAAGTGTCCCTTTTTAACGATAAACCTACAAAATATTGAATAAATGAATTAAAAATTACTTTGTATTCACCACTTTATTAATATACATAGATATATCAACATGTTTCGAAAACGATGCTTTCGTCATCGGTAATATATTCACCCACGCACTGGCCTTGCCTGTGTGGGATTTTTTGCTTTATGTGCATTATACATAGGTTTATGTACATGTGTTCAGATGTATATTATAATTGAATATTAAAAAAAAAAATTGTACGTATATATTTTTTAAAAAAATCTTCATAACCTTTGTTCCTCGTTTATGTGAAAAAAAAAAAAAAATAAATAATCAAAGTAATTTTCAAATTCATTTATTAATAATTTCGCTACAAAGAGAAATCTTTTGAAAACATTATATAAAATAATTGACTATCTTTCACAATAATATATCATTTGAAATGCTTTCTGAACTTCCTATAATACCAAACACGTTGGACAAAACGACAGTCAATGCGAAGTTCGCGTTTTTGTCTAACATCCAGTGCACTTTCTCCAATATCCTACTTTTGACATCAAGACTTTGTCACATTGTCCAACATCCAATTAAACCTGTTTACTGTGTAATTTTAAACATTTAGATCATATTAGAGTTAAAAATAATAATTTCAAATACTATTAATCATGTTAGATATACTACAATTGAGATAATATCTTTGCAAAAAAAACTTTAGAGGGCTATTTCTAGAGATTTACGAATCGGTCTGTGAGACAGAAACAAAGTGAAGCGACGCAATGTAACTCGACCTGTAATCACTGAGGTCACATTTAGACAGATATCCATCTGCCTCCTGGTTAAATAAATTAATTAATTTATCAGAATCTGAAAAAAGAAAACATGTCATATGAAATAGTACAATGTTTTAAAACGTCTTATTGAATTGTTTTGTCAATTTAGTTGTAAAAGCTATTAAATATTTATAAAAGAAAAAAATGAACAAACCGAGTACCTACATGGTAAAAGTCTGAAAACACTATGAACCGATGTCGCCTGTGGGAGACATGCAACTTTGGCAATTTTTCACAGATTTTAATGATGAAATATCAATACAGTATTATAAAATGAACATATTAAAATACTAAAAGGTACGCACAGTAACAGTTCTACCAAAATTATAGTAAATATACCAAACTTACCAATTTGTGAACCAGCGAAACGTCCATTCCTCAGATCTGCCATTTTGACACTACCAGAAAACGGTTACGTTGGCATTTATTAAAAAACTAAATTTTTTCGAACATACTACTGACACCTATGGTCAACAGCTTAAACTCGAAATTGGTTTGAAACTAACAATGTTCCCTGAATTTCATCATTTTTTTCACACACCATCGCCAACTGGAGACAGGGGGTCGGAGGAGGTTATTCAATGGTATAAACAGATTAAAGCTAAGACTCAACATCTTCTAAAAAACGAAAAAGGCAAAGGATGGTAATTTTTTTCAGTACATTTTTGAAAGGAACATGGAATTGCATGCATTTTTTATTGCATAACGTCTAGTACATATTATTTTTACGGTTATAAAAATATAATTGCTTTGTTTTCATTCCAAATACATTCTTTAATAATCACGCAAACAGGAGATAAATTATTACGAGGGGAGTTCAAAAAGTTGGTAGAACTGAATGGGAAGATAACCTTATGAATAAACGACTATTTCACCTGTAAACCCCTTGTTTGTCTGAAACCTCTCCTAGCAACTAGCAAGGAATATTTTCAATTGTAGGAACGAATGAAAGGCCGGGCATTAACGTTTATCTCCTCCCTTTGTCCACAGTTTAGATTATCTTTAAACTTTGTTAGTAATAATAATAATTAATCCAAATCATCAGCGGTCACAACTTATTTAAAAAAAACCATTTTTACTACAGTCCATCGTGGATCCAAGACTCTTTTCAGATTTTCTATAGTTTCTTAATAAAAATTTTATTGCGCTTAAATTTTCAGTTATAGATAAATATCTATGCTCCCTGTCGATTTTCTCAAACCTCTGCTATAAAATAATAAATAATAAAAATTACCATACAACCCTGAGCATATTTTTTTTAAATTGTTCAGCTTTCTTGCCATACAAACATGAATTTTCAACATCTGCCATTCTCAAATTAATCTGTTTTATAAAAAAAGGCTAACTTTTGTCAACACTGAACTGAGAGATTTTGGGCGCTATTATGATTAGCACGGCAACGGCACCACAACGGTACGGCTTGTCACGATAGCATAACAGGAAAGCAAAATGCATGGGTCTGTATGAAGAGACTTTTTAATTTACCGTCCTCGACAATGGAAGGCTGTCGACGGTAACGGCATGCCGTGCCATAGCCGTTGGATACCTAGCTCCCCTCAAAGCCACCATGGCAATTTTGAAAATGTAATGTGTAGTTTCATTGATAATTTGATGTAAGTGCGTTCCGCGCTCCGAGGCTTTGCCCACCCGCACCCTCCTTGCCTACTTCTCGCTGACCTCCATTACTTGCGAAACGTCTCTCGCGTGCAGACGGTGTGTGTTGTTGCTCGGATGATGATAAAAGCACTGATTTTGCGCTCAAATTTTAGCAAGACGCTTATAAAGGTCGGCATTATAAAAAAAAATCATTTCTAAAAAACTGCTATAAATTATGCCAGTTCTACAAACCTATTGAATTCCCCCTTGTGCCACACAATAATACAGATGCTATAATAAAGTTTTATTGCCCTCCGCAATTACTTTTATGCCTAAAAACTAGTTTCTTTCTAACTTTGATAATTTTCTTAGCACACACATCAATCCCAATTTGTAAAATGTCACACATGTATGCACCCGGTAATTATATTGTTGATTTCCGTGAAATTAAATCAATTTTCAAAACATAGTATTTATTGCCATGTCATCATAAATCGTTTCTCAATCATTTTGAAACATTATAACGCGATCCTAAAATGCAAGGATACAGATCAAAAAATATATTTGTGTAGACGGCCAAAAGACAAATTAACAAATCAATGAAGTTATTTTTAAATCAATAACTTTTAGTTTTTTATAAATTAATTTATTAATTAATTAATTCACTCATTTATTTGTTTGTCAACAATCTCAATAAAACGGTTGTTCACCAAAATATTATTGAGGTAAAAGAAGTAGAACAAAAAAAATATGCAGTGATAGAAAAATGGTACAATATCTATGAATATAAAAATCAATAGTTTGTTTGTTTGTCTTGGGACAAACAAACAAACAGTTGGGAGCGGCTCATAATGTAGAAACACGGCAGGTCTGAAGGTTCATGTGATAGCTCTATAATCTGAGCAAAGGACCAGATGGCGTAAGGTCCGGAGTTGTCCTAAACGCACCAATCCCTAATTCTTAAAAAATTTGATACGATTCATTTTTCATCTGTAATTTTAATAACATCTCTGGTTTCTCGATTGAGCATCCAACGCCAGATGACATGATTTGGTAAAATGATATTTCAGTTGGTTGATTTTTCCATAATGTTCTAATATCTCCGGCCCACACTTTGACATTCCAAGTGCCTGCTGTGGGTATATATTTCCATCTAAACAACATCTCCTCAGTCTTGTTCCAGCAGCCAGCCAAAATGGCAACCTTCAGCAACATGATTTCTGGTAAGAAAACTCTATACTAAATATTAACTGCAATATAGCTCAACCACATCTCTTCTTAATGTTGTTGTGTGCCAGTAGGCACACATTCAACTCTTTCTTGTTTCTCTAATCTGCATTTATTTTATGTATTCACTTCTATTTGTTTATAGACAATTTCTACAACACAAGCAATTATTTCATAACAAATTAGATATTACGCCACTTAGCGGTAAGCGCTTTGACTCCCAACACAGTTGATAATACCCAACTAAATGAATTATTACATTGATATACATATTATATCCACTATTATGGTAAAAAAAACTGTAATGTTTAATTATCTGCCAATATTGAATAGTACAAAAAATAAACGATTTTTATTAAAGGTTTCGTAAAGAGAGTATTGTCGCATTAAAAATAATAATTATAAATTAATGAATTCCTACTGTTGCGCCGACATATCATATAGCCGAGTCGCCGACTGACACACAGTTACTGTAGATGTGTGTATGTATTTGTTTGGCCGGCTTCTTAATCACCGACCTACCTCCTACGCACATTCGGTTCCCGCTCGATTTGTCCGAAAACGCGGCAACTATAAATTCTTGTGAGATTTACCTAGAATTTGTCGCTAACTAATTTCGGATTTTGTCGCAAATTAAACTATTTTCAGCAGGCATTCAAATTTTATTGATTGATTTACATTCTACACCGAAGTATAAGTGATATTACTTGCTAATACCTGGGGTGTTAGTTGAAGTTTGCCGGTTTTTTCAATAAAGAAAACGCTTAATTCTCAAGGGAATCTCAAATTTTTTTTATTCAAAGTATTGACCATCGGATTCTATACATTTTGCCCATCTTTGAGGCAAATCATGGATACTATTAAAAAAAAAAAATTCTCTTTCGAGGCAAACCATTCGACGAGCCATTTTTCGACTTTTTCAAAATTGGCGAAGCGCTGCTCTGCGAGTGAGTGTCCCATCGATGCGAAAAGGTGATAGTCGGACGGGGCAAGGTCTGGAGAGTACGGCGGGTGCGATAATATTTCCTAATTCAATGCTTTGAGAGTGTTCTTCACTACTTTAGCTGTATGAGGCGGTTTGGCGGTTTTTTCGATTTGTCTCTCGTTCATTTGGTGTGGTACCCATTTTCCATACTTTTGGATCTTTCCCATGGCTTTTAAACGTTGGCAAATTGCTCCTCGAGTCACATTAAGTGTTTGGGCCAATTGTTGTTGCGATTGGGTTGGGTCTTCATCCAATAACGCCTGCAATTCCTCATCTTCGAACTTTTTCGTTGCACCAGGATGTTCATTGTCTGTTAAATCGAAATCTCCACTTTTAAATTGACGAAACCATGTCTCACATGTTCTAATCACTGGAGCATGTTCATCATAAGTTTCTACCAGCAACCGATGAGCTTCAACTGCTTTTTTCTTTTGATGAAATAAGAAAAGCACCGAATGCTGCAAAATGCGATTTACTCGGAACGAAACTCGACATATTCACTGAGGTAACCAACTATGACACTATTATTTTGGCAGAATGTAACTTGTGTATTTTTGAAGGTTAATGTCCATAGAAAATATGACATAGATGCCAAATCATAGAAATGTATACATATCTCTAGCGACATCTATGAGTAAAACCGGCAAACTTCAACTAACACCCCTGGTATACCCCCAATATTTGAGTAATATTTATTTATGTAATT
This sequence comes from Halesus radiatus, assembly GCA_022606495.2. NCBI lineage: Eukaryota > Metazoa > Arthropoda > Insecta > Trichoptera > Limnephilidae > Halesus > Halesus radiatus. Next base: position 7,619 of record JAHDVE020004006.1, read on the forward strand.
TAGAACCATTGTAGAATTTTAATTGAGGTCGATATCGTCACTATGATTGACTGCATATGTTTCTGTATATTTCATAAAAGGTTTATGTCGTCAGGATTATATTTTTATTTTTTTGTCTAATTTGTCACTTTTACTGATGCAATTTAAGGTCCTTTGTGTTTTCCGTATTTTCAATCTATTTTTACTAGTAGCATATGTAAACACATAAACTTATGGGGGAGAGGGACGTCAGAGAGGGATTTATTATTAATTCGAAATAATGATAATATATTGTTTAATGCAATACGTTAAACATAATGTTTTAAAAAAATAAAAATTTAAATTTACATAGCCTTAACATAAAAAGTAAAGAAGAATAATTCTCGGTACTTTTATTGTAAACTTTACCAAAGTTTTATAATCCGCATATAAAAATAAAAAAATTGTATTTACGAAAAATTAAAAAACCATCCGGCATGCCGTGCCATTGTAGTGCAATATTATAAAAGCGCCCGTTAAGTAGTTGGTGACTGAAACTAACATACATAATATTAAGTACCTATGTTTGTTTTTGTAAGTAATACATGTGTTTGTGTTCCAGCCCTCTTCCTTGTCTTCTTTGTGGGCATTGCGAACAGCAACCCTACCGGAGCTGATATGAAAACAAATCTGGTCCAAAGCATCAACCAATTCTCTACAGATTTCTATAAGGTAATATCATATCAAGACGAGACATCTCATGGTGATAACTATACTGAAACACCAACTAAATAATAAATTTTAGAAAAGAGATGAATACAGAATTTATTTTATTCAGTTTGGGATTTTGGCAATGACTTTACAAACAAACATAGACACGTGTAGAGCTCTCAAAGTGGCAAACAAATGATAGGGTAATTGCCATACGCTGATTTAGTACTAATCTGCCTATGTGTATGTATACTAATCTGTTATGTACTATGTCCAACCAAATTGCATAAACAAGTGCCAAAATGTCCTCGTGTGTCACGAGAATGTGTTTCCATTACGCAGCAATCAATAGTAAAAGGCAAGAAATAACATTACATTCGTAAATACACACTTACGATTGTTTCCCGAAGATTATAAACCCCATTAAAAAAAACTGAGATAAAGCAAATACAGCAACACATAAGCATAAGAAGCAACCCGCTGGCAGTACGTCGTCTCATACAGCGTTCCGTATTCATCTAAGGCGAAGTGTCATCTCATTAAGGTGATCATTCATCTTGATTTTACCGGTACAGTACTGGTGTTTGGGCCTCTGTCCTGGTTAGTCGTTATCTCACACCAGTACACTAAAATTTCACAGATCTAATAATGATTATTGTCAATCATCATAAATTAATTCCTAAAAATTACAACACGCATTTTCAGAGAGCAGGCCACAACAACAAGGGAAAAAAAAAACACTTTTAAGCACCCTTGAGATGAAATTTTTCGCAAATTGAACCATGTATATAAATTATCCAAGTGTTATTAATATTCTTTGTAGATTTGGCAAAATATGCTTATCTTGTTATATAGGTATTTTTATGTTAATTGCTCTTCTTTTGAATTGCAGGCAACCACCCACCTCAAAGGCAATGCTGGCAAAAACCTCATCATGTCCCCGATGTCGGCTGATATCTTGCTGGCCATGCTGTCTCTCGGCGCCAAAGGAAATACCCTCAAGGAGCTGAACGCCGGTCTGTACCTGCCCAACTCTGAGTTTGTGAGTATCCCTGATAACCTTACCAAGAACCTCGCCCTGTATGGGTAAACAAACCAGCCATGTTGAGAAAAGAAAAACATTTAGATACCTCAACGACTTCCTTCCAGGACCAGTGCAGTCTTCAAACCGGTAGTGATATGGCAAAGGGTTGGTTATACATTTTGGCCATTTTATAGTTTCTTCCATAAAAATGTTCCAAAATGGTATATTCTTTAATGTGGCACAAGGATAGAGCGGCAATTTTAATATTTACGAAGTTTTGACACTACTTTTGATGCTACGGCAAAAGAACAAAGTGCAAATGTAGCTTTTCACCATAACAGCAGCTATAACCTATTGCCATATCACTACTAGTGATTACTTTCTGAGTCCTCCCACTATGCTGCTACCTGAACCAATTAATTACTTGTCCTCCCCAGATATTGTCCATAACACCCCTGGCCCTGGCATATGAGCTTATTGTCCAGTTATAACCCAGCCATGAAATACATTGATTAGATACTTTCCTAGTTTTATTGCCACCTATATCTCCTAAGACCGTTATCTGAACTACTTAAAAAGTGGCGCTCCATAGACCTAGGTAGCCTTTAAACATACATCTGAATTAAATGATTACTCGCCCTTTCCAGACTATCGCAGCCTACAAGCCCGCCATCGACCAGATTAATTCTCACAAGAAAGCCACCCTAAACTTAGCGAACAAGGTGTACGTCAAGGAAGGAAAGGTGTTCACCCTAGACCCCACCTTCAAGAAGAACGCCGTAGAGATCTTCGGCAGCGAGGTGGAAAACATTGACTTCTCCCAAAGCACTGAAGCAGCTGCCAAGATTAACTCTTGGGTGAGATAAATAACCTAACGTAATACAAAAATAGATTATAATACAGATTTGGCCCTAATCAGCACAAATATACTGCTGCATTATTATTTATTTTCCCACTGGGAATCTAAATAATATGCAAACCAAGAAATTATTGCCGATCCTTAGAGGCTCTAAGGTTTACGATAATGCTTTTTCGCATTTTCCAAATTTTACACTCTTTTCTAGAATTTAAAAATAAGAAAGTTTATAGTTTCGACAAGTTTGAATAGTCATAAAATGAAACGCAGACAACTTCTTGAGGAAAATGCTGCGCATTCTCATTTTTTTTACAGATTTAAAAAAAAAAACAAATGAATTAAAAAAATATCTGTTTGTATATATATATAGGTACATATGTATATATAAATTAACATAAAAAAGAAATGTAAAAAAAAAGCACTACTTTTGTTGCAAAATAGCAAAAAGAGAACATAACACCACCTTTGTTGCAAAATACGGCCGTTTTTCTTGAAAAATAACCCCATTTTCCCAAAAGCTTCGATATTCTCAAAAAATAATGTGAATTTTGCCAAAATTAAAGCGAATTTCGCCAAAAATAGTTCGCATTTCATCGAAAACTAATATTTTGACATAATGTCGAGTTTATATTCTCACATTAGAATGTCAAAATATGAAACCCCGGGAACAATATAAACCCTCAGGTCCTCTAGCAGGTGTCAAGTAATAAAATAAATGCATTTTTACATTGATCTGTGTAGAAACAGGCGGCCCGTTTGCTAGATTCCCCCATCTTAACAAACGGATTGCAATCTTTGGAGCACAGACGTCAAGTACGAATGCTGCCCTTATTCTACCGGTATTTCAATGGAAGATGCTCCAAGGAACTAGCGCCATTGATCCTCTCGGCACCGGTACATAATCGTGAAACACACCAAATGCACTACATTTGTGCACTGTTGACATTTGTCACATGAAAATGGGTCATTTGTACGGCTCGTTCTTGAGTTCAATTATTCAAGATCCATGTTCACTCCTTTCTCTCCTTAAAAATATGCTCCACACAGCACCCTCAAAGATGACATACGTCCTGAAGGAAATTATTTTCCTCAACACTTCGTGTTTAAATGTAAAAGAAATAAATTAAATAGTCTAATCTAATAAAAGTAATCTGTTTCTATGTTTAGGTTGAGGATAAGACCAACAAGACAATCAAGGACCTCATCAAAGCCAGCGATTTGGACAGTTTAACCGCTACAGTACTGGTCAATACCATCTACTTCAAGGTTGGTAAACTCACATGACATAGAGCAGGGGTGTACATATCAACATATTTAGTTGTGTCTTCTAATGGCAACGAGGAAGCCAATTCTTCAGTGACATTATTGATTCTAATAGAAATGGCAAGTTGAGCACCGGAGATCTGGAGCATCAGTACTATCATCTATTGTCAAATCATACATTTTTAAATTAGTAGCATCACTCTACGATCCACTTTCGGAAGAATTCCCTGTTTCTTCATTTCGCTTGGTATTAGTAGAGGTGAACTGATTTTTGAAAAGTGATTTGACCACATTACTTGCTGTTTTAGGCCGCGGGTTGAACACGCCTGATTTCAACTGCTGATCTGCGTCCGCCCTGTGCGAAACAGTTTCGGAAAATGTACAATATTTGATGGGTCTATTAAAAAGTTGATCAGTCTATTTAGGCCGTGACTTTATATTTTCAACATTTTAAAGTACATATAATTTTAAACTATTTCAACTTATTTTCTTATCTGCCATATTTTTCCACTACATATTTTCCTGAATCATTAATACTATTTCAATGTTTTTTTCCCACGACACTACGAGAAGCGTCCATATTTATTTATTTAATTTGTGAGATAAATATTACATTACTAACACAGTGTAGTAAACTAAATATAGTATAGCTGTTCCTCGCCATAACAAAACAAGATTCTGGTATTTTGTGAGAGAATGTCTCATTTAAAACAACATTGTTTAGTTATAATACAACAGAGAAAGTTAGTAAATATATTACCCTAGTATTCCCAATATTAGAGATGGTTGATATTCCTATCCCATTTTGTTTGCTGTCACTGGAACCGTCGATATTATTTCTCTGAGGAACCGGTTATTTTTTAATATTTGTCAAAAATGGAAATATATTATAAAAATTGTAAAAACGTGAAAAAGTATTATTAATCCTTAATTTAACTGGATAATTTCTCTCGGAACTTCTCTAGCCAAAAAAGCCACCTTTAAGGCACAGCAGAAAAAAAAACATGGCACTGGCTTTTTACCTGCTAGTTATTGTTTATTGACTAGATCTGAAAATATAGTATAAAAATTATGACAAAAGGCACAAGTTGTTATTTAAAAAAAAAAAAATTTATTGCAGGGCACCTGGAAGAACGAGTTTAACTCGAAGCACACCTCAAAAGGCAATTTCTTAGTCAGCGCCACTAAGCAAAAACCCGTTGACATGATGCACCAGACAAAGCTTACCAAATACGCAGAAAGCGCAGAATTAGATGCAAAGGTAATGTAACACAGTCATTAGTTAATTATCATGGCCTTCATGACAGACGTGTAAGCTTCTTGTTTCTGGACGCTGAGGGGGCGGGATTGAAGCCTAGCCCAGAAGTGACAGAATGTTATTTATTCTGATTTAGACCGCCTGCATGGCTCCCGTAAGCACTCATACTATAGGCCCCATGATAATATGGTCCACTGGGTTGGCACTGGGTGATTGATACACTCTCCTGGTTACACAACACTCTCATCGGTCTCTAAGTCTCCAAGTGATATTATATAGTATGGTCATCGTATAGAGACATTTCAACAGCTGCTTATATCTCCTGAGGTGGCAGTATCCTGTTAGTAGTCCTACTAGCTCCCTCAGTGAGACCCTATCCACACTGAGCATATTGCCTGCTTTAATCATTTAGAACATTCTCATCAAGCGCTATGATTTAGTAATCTCGAGCGTGAAAAAACATTTAATTATGTTATTTAATCTACAGATCGTGAAGCTACCTTTTGAAGATGATGAGGCGTCCATGATCATCGTTCTGCCCAATAAGGTTGATGGTCTCGAAGCCCTGGAAGAGGTGTTGACTGCCACTCAAACATGTGACAAACTTCAATACTTGTTAGACAGCCTTCATTCAGAGGTGGTCTCTGTGACCCTACCCAAGTTCCAAATCGAAAGCACTACCGACCTCGCTGAAGTCCTGCCCAAAGTAAGTTTCGTAAGGTGTTTTTGGGGGTTTTAAAAGTCCACTGTGAGCGGTGGCCTTTTCATTTGTTTATTTATCTCTCCCGATATAAAGAAAATGTTATAGATTTCCGGATACCGGATAATATAGTTGTTTTCATTGAGAAGTGGATAATGTCTCCATGTGTCCAGTGAATCTTGGGCTGTTGAAAGCCCATTTATTTTTCGAGCGAAGGATGCTTGATGACAAGACTAGGGGAGCTGGGATCTTTTCGATGTTACGGGACTTACAGATCTCGGTTGGAGCAGATCTGGAGGAAAAAAACATTTCAAATAATCAATCAGCTTTGGATATTTTTACTATGTCCCTCCGGAATTACGCAGTTAAGCAAGAAGTCTTTAAGCCTAAGGAAAGGGATAAACAATTTTCCTTTAAAAGAACCAGAATAGGCCTCCTGGTCCTTTGATGCTCGCCTGAGTTCTCGATATTTTGTGGGAGTGCATTGAAGCCTATTTGAGTGGCTCCTGCAGACGTCGAGGGAGAAAGCTGTTTTCGAGGATTGCATTGGGAGGTCGGGCGGAGCTGCTGGGAGCCACTCTGATGAATGCCGCTTCTGGAATTCATGGTGGATCATCACATATTTAAAATAATCTCCATTCTCGCTCTCTTCATATCTATAAGTTAGTTAAAAATGTTACAAGTTACATTTCAATATACTTCTCATTTAGAAACTTTATGGCTTTCATTACATTCGATGGGATTCCTAGTTGAAAGTCTTTTGGTGCCCACAATAACCTGAGATTAGAGTCCGATGTGTTTTTTTTTTCACTACCTACTGAGCTAATTTGTTAGGGTTCTTTGTTAACAGATACCATTGGACCACGGGGAAGCTGAGGAGTCTGCGGAAGCCAACTTTATTGAACAGAATATATCATCGTACATCGCATTGGTTCCATATTCAATTAAATTCTCGTGTTCATAATTCGATATAATTCGTGGTTTGATCCATTTTCTTCCGGAGATTTTTTATGTAAAAGACTGCTGATTTTTTTTCTTTGATGTGGGTTAGTCATCATGCGAACTTTCAATACAAATTTCAAAGATATTCATTTTCACATAAACTCAATTAATTTAACACTTTCCTTGCCACCAGCTCGGCATGAGCAGCATGTTCACCGATAACGCGGAACTCGGAGGTATCCTGGTCGTCCCTTTTTCATTAAAAGTCAGCAAGGCCATCCAGAAGGCCTTCATCGAGGTGAACGAGAAGGGAGTTACAGCTGGCGCTGCCTCCGGTAAGTCTAATTAATTAGTCATGATTCTCTCATTCCATATATTTATACTTGCATTGTTTTTTATTTTTATTTTGAATATCTGATCTTATTTTTGACAGACTTTAATATTATTTTACGGATGATTTTATTGAGAAATAGGTGATTTTTACATGGATGGATTATTACATTCCCTCCTCCATCAAATCTCCGGAGCTGTTAAATCCAGATAAGCAATAAAGTACCTACCTACCTATAATACATTTTTTCAGAAAATTACTATAGAATCTATATTTGAAATACGTGTTCATATGGCCGAACCACTAGATATACATCCAGCTTCCGACCCTGTGTCTTGGCCCTCCCGCTACTCCAGTCGCTGCCATTGATCATGGACGGGCACAAGGGATTTTTATTTGAAAACTCATATGATATATACAAAAATGTACATAAATACATATCTCAAAGAAATTGAATTAATATCATTACATATATATTTCGGTAATCACGATATTTTCTTATGTACAAAACTCAGTGCAATGAGTAAGATTAAGTTTTTGCTGGTCAGATGGTTTGGGCACGTGGAACGCATAAACAATGAAGGTAATGTAAGGAGAATATATGATGCAAATATGAATGGTAGAAGAAGTCAGGAACATTCTATGAAGACATAGACGTAGTATGCTTCCAAGAGATTCCAACCGTTGACATTTTCTCTCGACGTCGTGTTCACTTGGAAATTGTCAAATAAGGAGTAATTACAGCCAGTAAAGAATCGAAGGCTTCTGGTTTGCAACACGTTTAATTGTTTTATTACAAATATAGAAATCATCTTCTCAAATGATGGTTCTTCTGCTAAGAAAGGTGGTGGTAATCGGGTGGAGGTGAGGATGGCTTTTGGCTTCAGGTTTGAAACACGTTTAATTGTTTTATTACAGGTATGCAGATTGAAATCTTGAATGCTGATTATCCTGCTAAGAAAGTATTCAATGCTGATCATCCATTCGGTTTCGCATTGCTCAACAGCGACGGAAAAATCATCTTCTCTGGAAAATTCACCGGTGAATCAGAGGACAATTAAGTGTAAGGAGTGATATTGGCCATATTATTATTAAAATTAACATATCACATTATACTAAACTGTAACTTGAGGAGTTATATTGGCCTTATTATTATTAAAATTAACATATCTCATTATACTACACTGTAACATGAGGAGTTATATTGGCCTTATTATTATTAAAATTAACATATCTCATTATACTACACTGTAACATGAGGAGTTATATTGGCCTTATTATTATTAAAATTAACATATATCATTATACTACACTGTAACTTAAGGAGTTATATTGGCCTTTTTATTGTTAAAATGAACATATCACATTATACTAAACTGTAACTTAAGTAGTTATAGTGGTCTTATTATCGCCAAAGCGCTACTCATATCATACTTCACCATATTGTAAGGAATAAGTTTGCCTAATTATTCTCAAAGTGGTAATTATCCAAGATCTATTTTTATATTGCTATAGTAGTTAGAGGAGTAGCAAGTTTTTACTTTCTTGTCTTTCGGCAACATTTAAAGTTTTCATATTCTAGGTTAGGTTTAATTAATTTATAGTTTAGTCAAATCCTACCTACAATAAAATGTTTTTCTTATTTCAGTAAAGCTGCTAAGGACTGGTATTTCAGTTTCTTTCCCGACAACCCAATCCGACTCATAACATTCCTGAGTATACTGAAATACCGGCCCCCTGCATCTGTTCTGCAAGGTTTTATTCTATATAAATATGTTTTTATGCATTATTTAAAGCCGTTTCCTAAATACATTTTTTTTTTCAGGATTAATAGTTTCCGTCATTAGCGTTATTCTTTACACAGTAGACCCCACATGACTTGGAGCTGATCACCTATTCATCTGCGCAATCAGACATGGCAAGTCGGACATCCTTTTCGTGGAGAGACATACAAACACTTTCATGCAATTTAGTTGACATTTAAATACATTTAGTAAAGCACATATTAATAAAAATTATATAATATTATACAACTGATATCTTCATAGCTTGTTTTATTGTTGTTGAGTATTAAAAAAACTATGCATCATAAAATACTTACGAAAGATCCATTGTTTTAAATTTAGTTAAAAGGTTGAGTTATTCGCAGTCTACCTAAGAATAGTATATGTGTCAATAAACGCAGTTGGTATCCAATATGTATGTTGTGAGACTGTAGAGAGTGAGGAGGGGAAGAAAATGGAAAGGAAGGTGGGGAAGTACCTGGCTATTCAGATATGGTCACCTAACACGGGTAAAGCCATTTCAAGTAAAGTTTCGATCCTGAATGATGGTCTTTCACCAGAGCGATACTGAAAGTATCTACAACTGTGGAACGTGCTGCAAATATACTTCGTATTATTTTTAAATAAATAAACTGTGAAATAATAATTAATCAAATAAAATTTACTTGGCCACACTGAGATTTTGACCGGCAACGTTCCGGATTTATAGCCAAGGATCATAACCACGAAGGCCACCGGTGTATTATGAGGCTGAAGGTAGCGGGAAGGTGAGGAAGTACCTGTCTATTCAGATCTGGTCACCAAACACTGGTAAAGCCATTTCAAGCGATGTTTCAATTCTGAGTGGTGGTTTTTCACCAAGGCGATACTGAAGGTGTCTCGAACGTGCCACAAATCTACAACATATTATTTTAATTATTTATTTGTGAAATTAAACAAATTAATGAAATAAAATTTATTTGGGCACACGGGAATTTAAACCTCCAACCTCTCGATTCATATTCGAGGAACTTAACCACTCGACCATGTAGGTCGTCAATATGTAACATTGCATTACATCGTCAACATTGTTATCGTCACAGAAAACAACTTGCTCTCGGTGTTGCTGATCGATCAACCGTTGTTTGCCTGGATATCGCATGGAGACTCGTGCGCACGTGTATATAATAGTAAGTGTTTATTCCGGCATGTGGGGAGGTTAGTGCAGTTCCACACATTTCCTATAAAGCTTACATACATCGGTTTATAAAAATATAATTCAAATAGTAAGTGAATCATACACGGGCATTTTTTCCAAAGTTTGGACATGTTTTTAAATTATTCATGATAACGTAATGGAAAATTATCATGGCCAAGTTCGTAATAAAATTATATAATTATTGTATTAATCAACATTTTGCTCAAATATTGCTCTCACTAACTCATTAATAGAATAAAGAATCTGCTGGCCATATAAATTAGTTAATCTAATCCTAATTTCAGGGAAAAAATAATATTACCAAAATTTCAAACGTAATTTTTAATTGATTTATTAATAATGACGCCACAAAGTGAATACCAATCTTTTGAAGAAAATATAATAATGTGCCATTCCGTTACCATGAAACGAAGCTGATTCAATTAATGAGACACTTTTATCGCTTTAAGGGGGCCATTATCAGGTTTAAACTATACGTTTTCTAAAAATATATAATATAATCTATTTAAGACACAATAAATGTAATATCACACACGAAAATTAATTACGAAATCGGATATAGAAGTGGGACATGGTGAAAACACGCTATTTCTAAATAAATAATTTATTAATAATATATACAGGTTCGACAGTTGTATTTAACTGACTGAATTAAGTAAATTATTAAATTTTCAATATTCTATAATATACAACAATAAAACAATCAATCAATCACGTCAATAATATGTATGACTTCTGTCACACGCGGGCTCTTTAAACTACAGAAACTTTGGGGCCCACGAGTGAGCCGTCCACGTCCACGTACAGGGAATGTTTGGTGGTGTGCAGGGGTGCACATCCCGCGTCTAAAAGGTTAATTAATTAGACATGCCAAAAACGCAATGTACAAACTTTAGCGAAAATGGCCATATAACATATAAAACATAAAAACATAAGTATGTACATGAAAATAAAGCCTTTATGGAGCTGTGGCAATTAAATTGTGAGGGGCCAATATCTTACTCCAGTATGCATCGATGTTGGAGGCTGGACAGAGACGGGCTTCCGTGATTATTCTTTCCCTCATTCCTACCACCCTGGATTTTATAAGGGCTGCAAAACTGGAAACATTTAGTCTAGTAAACAAGGCATTGATGACTTGCCTTGTAGTATCACCGGTGTGAAAGACCACCATTCGTAGTCGAGACGTTACTTTAAACGGCTTTAGCCATCATTATTGACCACATCTGAATTCCCCACTGGCTTTGGGCACTTGACCAATTGCCTTGCCTTACATGACCGACATTTTAGTTAAGAATTTACTGGAAGCGTAAGAGTGTTTGTTACGCCCTCTACATATGAGCTATTGTGTTAATTTTGTTATTTTGTACATATTTGCAATTATTTCTTTAAGGGTATATTTTTAATACATCATCTACAACAAGGGATTTGAAAATAAACACTTTAAAGCGCTCTTGAGATGATATTGCCAAAAATGGCACTATATATATAAATTATCCAAGTATTTTTAATATTCTTTGTAGAAAATATGTTTGTGTTGTTGTGTGGGTATTTTTATGGTAATTTACTGTCCTTTGTATTGGAAGTAACCTACCATGCCGGCAAAAACCTCATCATGTCCCTGATGTCGGCGAATATCCTGCTAGCTATGCTGTCTCTCGGCGCTAAAGGAAATACTCTCAAGGAGCTGAACACCGGTCTGTACCTGCCCACCTCTGACTTTGTAAGTATCCCTGATAACCTTATCAAGAACCTCAACAACTTGTTCCATGATAGTATCAGAGGCGGCCTGTGGCTGAAATTGGCAAATCTCATGTAGACAGTGACCATCGTCTAGATTCGAAAGTCAAGTGTGCAACATTTCATCGCGCTTGGAATATAACTGTTGATTTGTATACAAAAAAACAAACAACCAAACACCGTCCGCCCGGGACATTCTTCTCTATATTAAGTTCCGTAAGTATTTTACTTATCTATATATTGTGACAGCTGTTTCAGCGTTCAAAGCCATTCGATAAAAAACGATTTACTTAAAAATCAATTAATAATAATAATAATAATTGGATGATTTGTACAGCCCCGTTTTTGTGAAAAATCTCCTCAAGGGCGCTGTACAAATATTACTTCCTATTCTTTATCTAATTATGTACAAACAGATATAGAAACACATACTTACCTATCAGGTCCCTTCAGATGAACACAGTTTTATTAGAAAATTTAGGAAATATGTATTAACGTCTCGAAGTCAACACAAAATTCCAGAGCAGGTTTTGCAACTCTGCAAAATGTTAATATTTCTCACCAAAACCTCACTCACAGTTTGTATTGTGTATTTACGTGAAGCAAAACAAATATCGCACTGCGAAGATCACTCAAAACTATTTTATGTTCAAATTAACTAAATATCTAACTAAATTATTTTTTTAGATTTTAAAAGCTGTCCGTGGATGTGTGACTATAGTGCGTAAAAACTGTTTCCATTAAAACAATAGATTTAAAAGTTACAATCTTCTTCAATAATACCTGAACACCGACAGTAATCTTTGAAATTTTTTGAACAGAAATTATTTCAAATGTTATTGAGTTTGTCTCTTGTTCACGGTTAGGATTGTTCCGTTTGAGATATTTTTTAAATTTGAATGCACGGTAAATAATGTCTTTTTTTTTAACAGATCTTTTATCACACAACTGACTAACTGAAACTGTAATATTTTTAGTTCAATCTTAGATTAAGTGAAAGGTTATTGTATATTATATTGAATAATTATATTATTTACTTTTCAAACTGATTCTTGAAAAGCTATTAAAACTATGTGACCTTGAGTGGCATTTTTTTCAATGAATCTCTAATAAAAAGTTCAGAGTACTTGGGGGTTTTTTTCACATACCACTGTTAATTTGCATTTATTTCCCGTCTTAAGGTACAAAGTCAAAGACTTAGGTAGTTGACTTTACTATTTGCAATTACAGGACGGCCGCATTTTTGTTCTGAAAGATTCTCGAGGAGCCGCACGGGAGAGACCGTAACCCGTTTCTCATTAAGTCTTCGAATATTCATAATGGCAATAAGACAAAGCGATCAATTACCATAGTCAAAAGCTGAGAATCTTAACTGCGAAGGTCAACTGGAATGATTATTCAAATGTCACAAAGCTTTCTGTAGAAGAAATGAGAGAATAAAAAATCCAAGTCAGAGATGTCTAGAGAAAATTTGCAGAATATTATAATGTTTTTTTTTATTTACTTAGTTACAATATTATTATTATTATGTACTAGCTGAAGTACCCGGCTTTGCTCATGGTTATGAATAGTTTGAAGGAAAGTTTTAAGGTTGTGATATGTTAACCCAACGCCTAACATTACACCTATACCTACACTTTCCCCTACCCATATACCTCCACCTACCCCTACCACTACCCCTACCCAGTAGTTTTTCATTATTTTGAACATCAAGTGGGGTGGGAAAGGGGTATGTGAGTGATTTTTCTAAATATCATATAGACAGCATCCTTCTCATTATTTAAAGGTCAAGTGTGCAAAATTTCATCAAGCTCTGCATAAAACTGCAAATTGTGTATACAAAAGAAACAAACACCGCCTGGTCGGGACATTGTTCTTTGTATAATGGAAGAAGAAGAAGATTTACATAATAACATACTACTAAGTAATGGCACTTAACATAAGCCAGACTTGTCAATTTGAATGCCCTAAAACGGGTTTTTGTTCCCAGTTGGGCAGTCAAAGCTTTCTAGTTTTTATTGTTTAATAATGTGTGAAATAAATAAACAAAATTCAGGATGTTTTTCATAGTCCTCCTGACTAGGGGTTCCTGTGCTGAGGTGGACTAGGTTTTATTTAAAAACTGATTGTTTTAATCTCCAAAGACGTTCAAAATGCTGGATCACTCCTCTTCTTGAATCTCTTTGAGAAAGGTTTTGATTTGGTTTTAGAAATCATCTACATATTCTGTTTTTTTGTTTTAGCTTAGTGGAGAGATATTTTTAACTCCTTTGTCAAAAGCAGTTTTAAATTAGGGTATATTCATAATGCCATTCTGGTTAGCTCTTGTGTTGTGAAAATTAGTATATTTCTTTTGTTTTGATTTTTCGAAATGTTTGATCAAAACATTCTTCGCATAAATTGAGCATTTTAACATTATTATTAAATAGATATTTTGGATGTTAGGGACTGGGAAAGACTTGAAGATTTGTTTTTAAATCTTTTTTTTAGATTTTTTAAAATATGTGCATTTTGTACGTTTACTTGTAATGCAATGTATGTGAGTGTCCCGGTGAAGATTTTCATCTCTATATTTAATACTTTCTGTACGTGTTGTAAGACCCGTTTGGCCAGACTTTTGGAACACGAAACACGCCCTCGTGGCGTATCCTATATTCTTCTGTATCCTCGTCGGACCCAGGGAAAAAAATGTGTCGAGTTTAACTTTTTTTTTTATATATTCATGTTTTTAAAAAAATTAATAAATGAATGATCATTAAAAAAAAAAAATTGTATAGTTTTTCTAAAATCATATCTCCTGTAGGGGAGACGCTGGGTCTCTAGCATGTAAAAAATAAAAACAAATATTTCCTAAATGCCAGATGTAAATATAATAAAAAAATATTTTTTTGCAAAAGCTTTTATTAATGTTGAAATATATATTACAAGTATGTTTTATTACGGATCTGTAAAATGCTAACAACAAAATAAAGCTTCCATGTATTTACTTATATACATACCATTTAAAAAAAAAATAACAAAGGCTACATAAAGCAATAAATTCGATTAAAGGGTACCAATAATATAATAATATTTAAAGTTCATGATAAAGATTGAAACAATTTCCTTTATCTTGCAAACACAAGAAAACTTTACATGTCAAACATTGAACACGGGCTGTGTTAGCGCTACACGCAGGGAAGCAACAGCGATTTTTATTTGATGGATGTGGAAAAATCGGCATGTTTACGTTACGGGTACTTTTATCTTCCTTAGAGAATCTGGCGGGTGTGGAACAACAGCTTTGAAACGCTTTGTGCTGGTTCAGGCTCACATTCGAAATCAGAGTTTGGATCAAGTACTTGCGAACTATTGTAAATTAGCTGTTCTTCGATTTGAACTCTGAAATCTAAGTTATCCAAAATATCCTTCATCGGAGTTTTCAATGCCATCTGATCTCATCTGTATTCTAACCAAGGTGCAGCTATGGAAAAATCAAATAAATGCATCAATAACCGGACCGTCCATTATTTTGGTCCATGCACTTATTCTGTAGGTGCTTTTTACGAGGTGTGTTCAAAAGAAATGGTGAATTTTGAATTTTCGCGGGCTGTGTACATTCGATTATCGATTTTTATTTTGTTATGTTGGTACACATATGTTTATCATATGTTAGCATTATCAGCCATTTTGGATTAGTGGTTTGTTTTAGACAACTGGAAAGATTAGTCACGTTTTTGTGTGTTCGTCGATTTTTACTTTTGAAAAAATGTATCAAAGAATATGTATTAAATTTTGCGTTAAAAATGGAATAAAGTGCTCCAACGCACTTAAAATGTTGACTGTGGCATTCGCCGAGTCTACTTTGTCTGAAAAAAGTGTTTATAAGTGGTACAAGCGCTTTACAGAAGGCCGAAAAGATGTTAATGACGATGAGCGTCCTGGAGTTGCAACCATGTCAACAAACGAAGAAAACATCGAACCAGTGAAGAAAATGGTTTTGGAAAATCCTCGAATCACTATTAGGGAAGTTGCAGATGATGTTGGAATATCAATCGGCTCATGCCATGCAATTTTCTCGGATGTTTTGGGCATGAAACTTGTGGCAGCGAAGTTTGTTCCGAAATTGCTAAATTTTGAGCAAAGGCAACTTCGCATTAGTATCGCTCAGGAGTTGTTGAATGACGTCAACGACGATCCAGATTTACTCAAAAGGGTCATAACTGGCGATGAAACGTGGGTTTCGGATTCGGTTATGACGTCGAAACCAAGGCCCAATCATCTTAATGGAAGCGGCCAGAAGAACCAAGACCGAAAAAAGCAAGCCAAGTTCGATCAAATTGGAAGGTTTTGCTCACTGTTTTCTTCGATTACAATGGCGTGGTGAATCATGAGTTCTTGCCAACAGGTCGTACGGTTAATAGGAACGTTTGCGTGAAGCAATACGGCTCAAATGATCGGAATTGTGGAAAAACAAATCATGGATTTTGCATCACGATAATGCACCAGTTCACACATCAATGCTTGTTCGTGATTATTTGGCCAAAAACAACACCGTAATCATGCCTCAACCACCGTATTCACCAGATTTGGCTACCTGCGACTTTTGTCTATTCCCGAAACTCAAGAGACCAATGAATGGAAAGCGTTTTGCCACAATTGATGGGATAAAGTCAGAATCGAAGAACGAGCTGATGGCCATACCGAAAAGCGCATTTCAGAAGTGCTTCGAGGATTGGAAGAAGCCCTGGCATAAATGCATTATATCTGAGGGGGATTACTTTTAAGGGGAGAAAATGGATATTGGTGAAGAATTAAACTGAACTGAGAGATATTGGGCGCTATTATGATTTGCGCGGCAACGGCACCACGACAGCACCAAAACGGTATGGCTTGCCAGGATGCCATAACAGGAAAGCAAAATGTATGGGTCTGTATGAAGACACTTTTTAATTTACCGTCCTCGGCAATGGAAGGTTGTGGACGGTAACGGCGTGCGAAGCCATAGCCGTTGGACACCTAGCTCCTCTCAAAGCTGCCACGCCAATTTTGAGAATATAATGTGTAGTAACATTGTTAATTTGATGTGAGTGAGATCCGCGCTCCGAGACTTTACCGACCCGCGTCCTCCTTGCCTGCTTCTTGCCGACCTCCATTACTTGCGAAAGGTCTCTCGCGTGCAGACGGTGTGTGTTGTTGCTCGGATAATTATAAAAGCACTCATTTTGCGCTCAAATTTTAGCAAGACGCTTATAAAGGTCGGCATTATAAAAAAAAATGATTTTTTAAAAACTGCTATAAATTATGCCAGTTCTACAAACCTTTTGAACTCCCCCTTGTGCTACACAATAATACAGATGCTATAATAAATTTTTATTGCCCTCCGCAATTACTTTTATGTCTAAAAACTAGTTTCTTTCTAACTTTGATAATTTTCATAGCACACACATCAATAATCCCAATTTGTAAAATGTCACACATGTATGCACCCGCTAATTATATTGTTGATTTCCGTGAAATTAAATCACTTTTCAAAACACAGTTTTTATTGCCATGTCATCATAAATCGTTTCTCTATCATTTTGAAACATTATAACGCGATCCTAAAATGCAAGGATAGAGATCAAAAAATATATTTGTGTAGACGGCCAAAAGACAAATTAACAAATCAATGAAGTTATTTTTAAATCAATAACTTTTAGTTTTTTATAAATTAATTTATTAATTAATTAATTCACTCATTTATTTGTTTGTCAACAATCTCAATAAAACGGTTGTTCACCAAAATATTATTGAGGTAAAAGAAGTAGAACAAAAAAAATATGCAGTGATAGAAAAATGGTACAATATCTATGAATATAAAAATCAATAGTTTGTTTGTTTGTCTTGGGACAAACAAACAAACAGTTGGGAGCGGCTCATAATGTAGAAACACGGCAGGTCTGAAGGTTCATGTGATAGCTCTATAATCTGAGCAAAGGACCAGATGGCGTAAGGTCCGGAGTTGTCCTAAACGCACCAATCCCTAATTCTTAAAAAATTTGATACGATTCATTTTTCATCTGTAATTTTAATAACATCTCTGGTTTCTCGATTGAGCATCCAACGCCAGATGACATGATTTGGTAAAATGATATTTCAGTTGGTTGATTTTTCCATAATGTTCTAATATCTCCGGCCCACACTTTGACATTCCAAGTGCCTGCTGTGGGTATATATTTCCATCTAAACAACATCTCCTCAGTCTTGTTCCAGCAGCCAGCCAAAATGGCAACCTTCAGCAACATGATTTCTGGTAAGAAAACTCTATACTAAATATTAACTGCAATATAGCTCAACCACATCTCTTCTTAATGTTATTGTGTGCCAGTAGGCACACATTCAACTCTTTCTTGTTTCTCTAATCTGCATTTATTTTATGTATTCACTTCTATTTGTTTATAGACAATTTCTACAACACAAGCAATTATTTCATAACAAATTAGATATTACGCCACTTAGCGGTAAGCGCTTTGACTCCCAACACAGTTGATAATACCCAACTAAATGAATTATTACATTGATATACATATTATATCCACTATTATGGTAAAAAAAACTGTAATGTTTAATTATCTGCCAATATTGAATAGTACAAAAAATAAACGATTTTTATTAAAGGTTTCGTAAAGAGAGTATTGTCGCATTAAAAATAATAATAATAAATGAATGAATTCCTACTGTTGCGCCGGCATATCATATAGCCGAGTAGCCGACTGACACACAGTTACTGTAGATGTATGTATGTATTTGTTTGGACGGCTTCTTACCCACCGACCTACCTCCTAGGCACATTCGGTTCCCGGTCGATTTATCCGTAAACGAAGCAACTATAAATTCTTGTGAGATTTACCTAGAATTTGTCGCTTACTAATTTCGGATTTTGTCGCAAATTAAACTATTTTCAGCAGTCATTCAAATTTTATTGATTGATTTACATTCTACACCGAAGTATAAGTCGATATCGGCACCATGATTGACTAAATATGTTTCTGTATATTATAAAAGGTTTATGTCGCCAGGATTATATTTTAACTTTTTTTATCTAATTTGTTACTTTTACTGATGCAATTTAAGGTCCTTTGTGTTTTCCTTGGTTTCAATATTTTTTTACTAGTAGTATATGTAAAGAAATAAACTAACGGGGGAGAGGGACGTCAGAGGGATTTATTATTAATTCAAAATAATGATAATATATTGTTTAATGCAATACGATAAACATAATGTTATTAAACTTTTTTTTTAATTTATATAGCCTTAACATTAAAAGTAGAGAAGAATAATTCTAGGTACTTATTTTGTAAACTTTACCAAAGTTTTATAATCAGCATTTAAAAAAAAAAAAAATTTACATATGAATAATAAAAAACCATCCGGCATGCCGTGCCGTTGCAGTGCAATATTATAAAAGCGCCCGTTAAGTAGTTGGTGACTGAACCTAACATACATAATATTAAGTACCTATGTTTGTTTTTGTAAGTAATACATGTGTTTGTGTTCCAGGCCTCTTCCTTGTCTTCTTTGTGGGCATTGCGAGCAGCAACCCTACCGGAGCTGATATGCAAACAAATCTGGTCCAAAGCAACAACCAATTCTCTACAGATTTCTATAAGGTAATGTCATATCAAGACGAGACATCTCATGGTGATAACTATACTGAAACACCAACTAAATAATAAATTTTAGAAAAGAGATGAATATAGAATTTATTTTATTCAGATTGGGATTTTGGCAATGACTTTACAAACAAACATAGACACGTTGTTGAGCTCTCAAAGTGGGAAACAAAAGATACGGTAATTGCCATACTCTGATTTAGTACTAATCTGCCACGCGTCAAATTTAGTTATGTACTATGTCCAACCAAATTGCATAAATAAGGGCCAAAATGTCCTCGTGTGTACTAATGATTATAATATTCTCTAATATTGACAACAACAAGGGAAAAAAAAAACACTTTTAAGCACCCTTGAGATGAAATTTCTCACAAATTCAACTAAGTATATCCATGTGTTATTAATCCAAGTGTTATTAATATTCTTTGTGGATTTGGCAAAATATGTTTATCTTGTTATATAGGTATTTTTATGGTAATTGCTGTTCTTTTAAATTGCAGGCAACCACCCACCTCAAAGGCAATGCTGGCAAAAACCTCATCATGTCACCGATGTCGGCAGATATCGTACTGGCCATGCTGTCTCTCGGTGCCAAAGGAAATACCCTCAAGGAGCTGAACGCCGGTCTGTACCTGCCCAACTCTGACTTTGTGAGTTTCCCTGATAACCTTACCAAGAACCTCGCCCTATATGGGTAAACAAACCAGCCAAGTTGAGAAAAGAAGAACATTTAGATACCTCAACGACTTGTCCTAAGCTTTGTCACCGAAACTAATTGATTACTTTTCCTTCCAGGACCAGTGCAGTCTTCAAATCGGTAGCGATATGGCAAAGGGTTGGTTATACATTTTGACCGTTTTATAGTTTCTTTCATAAAAATGTTCCAAAATGGTATATTCCTTAATGTGGCATAAGGATAGAGCGGCAATTTTAATATTTACGAAGTTTTGACACTTAGTGCCATCTAAAAAATGCATTGTACGTGTTACGGCAAAAGAACAAAGTGCAAATGTAGCTTTTCACCATAACATCAGCTATAACCTATTGCCATATCACTACTAGTGATTACTTTCTGAGTCCTCCCACTATGCTGCTACCTGAACCAATTAATTACTTGTCCTCCCCAGATATTGTCCGTAACGCCCCTGGCCCTGCCAACTGAACTTATTGTCCAGTTATAACCACCCATGAAATATATTGATTACATACTTTTGTAGTTTTATTGCCACCTATGTCTCCTAAGACCGTTATCTGAACTACTTAAAAAGTGGTAGCCTTTAAACATACATCTGAACTAAATGATTACTCGCCCTTTCCAGACTATCGCAGCCTACAAGCCCGCCATCGACCAGATTAATTCTTACAAGAAAGCAACCCTAAACTTAGCTAACAAGGTGTACGTCAAGGAAGGAAAGCTCTTCAGGCTAGCCCCCGTCTTCAAGAAGAACGCCGTTGAGATCTTCGGCAGCGAGGTGGAAAATATTGACTTTACCCAAAGCACTGAAGCAGCTGCCAAGATTAACTCTTGGGTGAGATAAATAAGATAACGTAATACAAAAATAGATTATAACACAGATTTTGCCCTAATAAGCACAAATATACTGCTGCATTATTATTTATTTTCCCACTGGGAAGCTACATAATATACAAACTAAGAAATTATTGCCGATCCTTAGAGGCTCTCACGTTTGCGATGACTGTTTTTCACATTTTCCATATTTCACACAATTTTCTAGAATCTAAAAATAAGAAAGTGACATTGTTCATTCAAATACTTCTTTGTTTATAGTTTCGACAAGTTTGAATAGTCATAAAATGGAACGCAGACAACTTCTTGAGGAAAATGCGGCGCATTCTCATTTTTTTTACAGATTTAAAAAAAAACAAATGAAGAAAAAAATATATATATTTGTATATATATAGGTACAGATGTATATATAAATGAACATAAAAAAGAAATGCAAAAAAAAATGCACTGCTATTGTTGCAAAATAGCAAAACGCGAACATAATACCACTTTTGTTGCAAAATACGGCCGTTTTTGTTGAAAAATAAACCCATTTTCCAAAAGCATCGAATTTCTCAAAAAATATTGTGAATTTTGACAAAATTAAAGCGAATTTCGCCAAAAATAGTTCGCATTTCACCGAAAAATAATGTTTTGACATAATATGGAGTTTATATTCTCACATATTAGAATGTCAAAATATGAAACCGGGAACAATATAAACCCTCAGGTCCTCTAGCAGGTGTCAAGTAATAAAATAAATGCATTTTTACATTGATCTGTGTAGAAACAGGCGGCCCGTTTGCTAGATTCCCCCATCTTAACAAACGGATTGCAATCTTTGGAGCACAGACGTCAGGTAGGAATGCTGCCCTTATTCTACCGGCATTTCAATGGAAGATGCTCTGAGGAACTACCGTCATTGATCCTTTCGGCACCGGTGCATAATCAGGAAACACGCTAAATGCACAACATTTGTAAACGGTTGACATTGGTCACATGAGAATGGGTCGTTTCTACGGCTCATTCTTGAAGTCAATGGTTCAAGACCCAGGTGCGCTTTCTGTTCTCAAAAAGACCCTCCATACAGCATCCTCAAAGATGACACAGACCTTGAAGGAAATTATTTCCGTCAGAGTCTCCAGTGTGGGGTATTGTAAAAAATGTTTATTTACCATTTAATGCTTAAAGGCTACTTCCTTTCCTCAAGGCCCCCTGTATGGAGATAATCTAAAAAAAAAAATTAGAAAATCTAGTAAATCTAATCTAATAAAAGAAATCCGTTTCTATGTTTAGGTTGAGGATAAGACCAACAAGACAATCAAGGACCTCATCAAAGCCAGCGATTTGGACAGTTTCACCGCTGCAGTACTGGTCAATACCATCTACTTCAAGGTTGGTAAACTCACATGACATAGAGCAGGGGTGTACATATCAACATATTTAGTTGTGTCTTCTAATAGCAACGAGGAAGCCAATTCTTCAGTGACATTATTAATTCTAATAGAAATGGCAAGTTGAGCGCCGGAGATCTGGAGCATCAGTACTATCATCTATTGTCAAATCATACATTTTTAAAATAGTAGCATCACTCAACGATCCACTTTCGGAAGAATTCTCTGTTTCTTCATTTCGCCTGGCATTAGGTGAGACGAACTGAAAAGTTATTTGGACCACATTACTTGTTGTTTTAGGCCGCGGGTTGAACACACCTGATATCAAGCACTTATTTTCGTCTGTCCTGTGCGAAACAGTTTGGAAAAATGTACAACATTTGGTAGGTCTATTAAAATGTTGAACAGTCTATTTAGGCCGTGACTTAATATTTTCAACATTTTGAAGTACATATAATTTTAAACTGTTAAAACTTATTTTCATATCTGCCGTATTTTTCCACTACATATTTTCCTGAAATCATTAATACTGTTTTAATGTTTTTTTTCAGGACACTGCGAGACGCGACCATATTTATTTATATAGTTTTATTTTTATTATTTTGTTTATTAGGATTATTTTTTGAGGATTATTTTTTTTTTTTTTTGAGCACCATTCTGGCGTGCTATATCTTTACGGGAAACCTTGTCCGTAGAAAGAGATTAATAATTTGAATTGTTTCACGGTTAATTACAGTTTTTTTTTTTATTTAACTCTTATACTTTTTTTCTTACATTATAGTAATTAGCTGTGTACTTTTAAAACTGCAAAATTTTAATTTCGTTTTTTTTTTAGAAATGCAAATATATGAGATAAATGTTACATTACTAACACAGCGCAGTAAAGTAAATATAATATAGCTGTTCCTCGCCATAAAGAACCAAGATTCTTGTATTTTGTGGAAGAATGTCGCATAATAAAATCATTTTAAAAAACATTTTTTAGTTATAATACAGCGGAGAAAATTGGTAAATATATTATCCCAGTATTCCCAATATTAGAGATGGTTGATATTCCTATCCCATTTTGTTTGCTGTCACTGGAACCGTGGACATTATTTCTCTGAGGAACCGGTTATTTTTTAATCCAGTTCCTTTGAAACATTTGTCAAAAATCGATATATATTATAAAAATTGTAAAAACGTGAAAAAGTATTATTAATCCTTAATTTAACTGGATAATTTCTCTCGGAACTTCTCTAGCCAAAAAAGCCACCTTCAGGACCCAGCAGAAAAAAAACACGGCACTGGCTTTTTACCTGCTAGTTATTGTTTATTGACTAAATCTGAAAATATGAGTATAAAAATTATGACAATAGGCACAAGCAGTTATTTTTTAATTTTTTTTTTTATTGCAGGGCACCTGGAAGAACAAGTTTAACCCGAAGCACACCTCAAAAGGCGATTTCTTAGTCAGCGCCACTAAGCAAAAACCCGTTGACATGATGATGCAGACAAAGCTTACCAAATACGGAGAAAGCGCAGAATTAGATGCAAAGGTAATGTAACATAGCCATTAGTTAATTATCACGGCCTGCGTAACAGACGTGTAAGCTTCTTGTTTCTGGACGCTGAGGGAGCGGGATTGAAGCCTAGCCCAGAAGTGACAGAATGTTATTTAGTCTGATTTAGACGGCCTGCATGGCTCCCGTAAGCACTCATACTATAGGCCTCATGATAATATGGTCCACTGGGTTGGCACTGGGTGATTGATATACTCTCCTGGTTACACAACACTCTCATCGGGCTCTAAGTCTACAAGTGATATTATATAGTATGGTCATCATATAGAGATATTTCAACAGCTGCTTATATCTCCTGAGGTGGCAGTATCCTGTTAGTAGTCCTACTAGCTCCCTCAGTGAGACTCTATCAAAGCTCAGCAGTTTGCCTGCTTGGATTATTTAGAATATTCTCATCAAACACTATGATTTAGTAATCTCGAGCGTGAAAAAAACATTTAATTATGTTATTTAATCCACAGATCGTGGAGCTACCTTTTGAAGATAATGAGGCGTCCATGATCATCGTTCTGCCCAATAAGGTTGATGGTCTCGAAGCCCTGGAAGAGGTGTTGACTGCCACTCAAACATGTGACAAACTTCAATCCTTGTTAGACAGCCTTCATTCAGAGGTGGTCTCTGTGAAACTGCCCAAGTTCCAAATCGAAAGCACTACCGACCTCGCTGATGTCCTGCCTAAAGTAAGTTTCCTTTCCTCGTAATTATCATAGTATATCGCAGGATGAGATTTGGTCTCCTCCAGAAATTTTTTACACTGTCTCCGGTCCGCAGCCTCTAGAGTGCTTCCACTGTGTGACCCACTCAACCATAATTTTTATTGTTGACATCTGGTTGTCGGTGTTGCCTCGTATTTATGTTAGCTGTTTTCCTCAAGCGCGGTCTATGAGACACGAGGAACAGGACAAGTGTTCAGGATGGTGGGGGACGTAAACATTTTTTTGTTAACGGAAGGTGTTTTTGGGGATTTTAAAAGTCCACTGTGAGCGGTGGCCTTTTCATTTGTTTATTTGTCTTACCCGATGTGGGAATAATGTTATAGAGTTGCCGGATACCGGATAAAATAGTTGTTTTCATTGAGAAGAGGATAATGTCCCCATGTGTCCAGTGAATCTTGGGCTGTTGAAAGCCCATTTATTTTTCGAGCGAAGGATGCTTGATGACAAGACTAGGGGAGCTGGGATCTTTTCGATGTTACGGGACTTACAGATCTCGGTTGGAGCAGATCTGGAGGAAAAAACTTTTCAAATAATCAATCTGTTTAGGATATTTTTACTATGTCCCTCCGGAATTACGCAGTTAAGCAAGAAGTCTTTAGGCCTAAGGAAAAGGATAAACAATTTTCCTTTAACAGAACCAGAATAGGCCTCCTGGTCCTTTGATGTGCGCCTGAGTTATCGATATTTTGTGGGAGTGCATTGAAGCCTATTTGAATGGGTGGATGTTCTCCTGCAGACGTCGAGGGAGAAAGCTGTTTTCGAGAATTGCATTGGGAGGTCGAGCGGTGCTGCTAGGAGCCACTCTGATGAATGCCGCTTCTGGAATTCATGGTGGATCATCACATATTTAAAATAATCTCCATTCTCTCTCTCTTCATACCCACAATAACATATCGTCATACTAATGAATCTGACGAGGTACCGTACAATTTACTATAAGTTAGTTAATAATGTTACAAGTTGCATTTCAATATACTTCTCATTTAGAAACTTTATGGCTTTCATTACATCCGATGAGATTCCTAGTTGAAAGTCTTTTGCTGCCCACAATAACCTGAGATTGTCCGATGTGTTTTTTTTCACTACCTACTTTTGGCCGTATGCCAACTTTATTGAACGGAATATAGTCCTTCACATTGGTTCCGTATTCAATTAAATTGTCGTGTTCATAGTTCATTTTAATTCGTGGTTTGATCTATTCTATTCCGGAGTTTTTTTTTTAGTATAAGACTGCTGATTTGTTTCTTAGATGTGGGCTAGTCATCATGTGAACTTTCACCAGAAGTTTCAAAAATATTCATTTTCACATAAATTCAACTAATTTAACACTTTCCTTGCCACCAGCTCGGCATGAGCAGCATGTTCACCGATGACGCGGAACTCGGAGGTATCCTGGCCGCCCCTTTTCCATTAAAAGTCAGCAAGGCCATCCAGAAGGCCTTCATCGAGGTGAACGAGGAGGGAGTTACAGCTGGCGCTGCCTCCGGTAAGTCTAATTAATGAGTCATGATTCTCTCATTCGATATATTTATACATGTACTGTTTTTTTTATTTTTTTTATTTTGAATATCTGAACTTGTTTTTAACAGACTTCATTTTTATTTTACGGATGCTTTCATTAAGAAATAGGTGATTTTTACATGGATGGATTGTAACAGTCCCCCCTCCATCAAATTTCCGGAGCTGTTAAATCCGGACAAGCGATAAAGTACCTACCTACCTATAATACATTTTTTCAGACAACTTCTCTTGAATCTATATATAAAATGTGTGTTCATGTGGCCAAACACTAGATATACATCCAGCTTCTGACCCTGTGTCTTGCCCAGTCTACTCCAGTCGCCGCCATTGATCATGGTCGGGCACAAGGGATTTTTATTTGAAAACTCCTATGATATATACAAAAATGTATAGAAATACATATCCCGAAGAAATTGAACTAATATCATTACATAAATATTTCGG
This sequence comes from Halesus radiatus, assembly GCA_022606495.2. Classification (NCBI taxonomy): domain Eukaryota; kingdom Metazoa; phylum Arthropoda; class Insecta; order Trichoptera; family Limnephilidae; genus Halesus; species Halesus radiatus. The sequence goes on from JAHDVE020004006.1 coordinate 34,162, forward strand.
TAATCATAATATTTTCTTAGCTTTAATATAATGAAACTCAGTGTAAGATTACGAGTAAGATTAAGAAAGGGACGCTTAGATGGTTTGGGGATGTAGAGTGGATAAACAATGAAAATAATGTAAGGAGAATATACGATGTAAATGTGAATGGTAGAAGAAGTCGGGAACACCCTATGAAGACATACACGTAGGACGCTACCAAGAGATTCCAACCATTTGACATTTTTGCGATTGTCAAATAGGGAGTAATTACAGCCTGTGGTAAAGAATCGCAGGTGGAGATGGTTGCGGTGAGGTGGATTTGACATCGGGTGGAGGTGAGGATGGCTTTTGGCTTCTGGTTTGAAACAATTTTAATTGTTTTATTATAGATATAGAGATTGTCATGAAGGATGCTGATTATTCTGCCAAAAAAGTGTTCAATGCTGATCATCCATTCGGATTCGCATTGCTCAACAGCGACGGAAAAATCATCTTCTCGGGAAAATTCACCGGAGAATCAGAAAACAATTAAGCGTAAGGAGTTATATTTGCTTTATTATTATTAAAATTAACATACCTCATTATACTGCACTGTAACTTAAGGAGTTATATTGGCCTTATTAGTGTTAAAACGAACATATCACATTATACTAAACTGTAACTTAAGGAGTTATATTGACCTAATTATCGCCAAAGCGCTACTCATATCATACTACACCATATTGTAAGGAATAAATTTGCCTAATTGTTCTCTGAATGGTAATTATCCAAGATGTATTTTTTTATATTGCTATAGTAGTTAGAGGAGTAGCAAGTTTTTACTTTCTTGTCTTTCGGCAACATTTAAAGTTTTCATATTCTAGGTTAGGTTTAATTAATTTATAGTTTAATCAAATCCTACCTACAATAAAATGTTTTTCTTATTTCAGTAAAGCTGCTAAGGACTGGTATTTCAGTTTCTTTTTAAGCTCGTCTTGAGAGATATTTACCTTTGTCAAGTTACTATTGGGTAAGTTTCCCAACAACCCTATCCGACTCATTTCATTCCTGAGTATACCGAAATACCGGCCCCCTGCATCTGTTCTTCAAGGTTTTATTCTTTATAAATATGTTTTTATGCATTATTGAAAGTCGTTTCCTAAATACATTTTTTTTTTTCAGGATTAATAGTTTCCGTCATTAGTGTTATTCTTTACACAGTAGACCCCACATGACTTGGAGCTGATCACCTATTCATCTGCGCAATCAGTAATGGCCAGTCGGACAGCCTTTTCATGAAGAGACATACAAACACTCTCGTGCAATTTAGTTGACATTTAAATACATTTAGTAAAGCACATATTAATAAAAATTATACAATATTATACATCTGATATCTTCATAACTTGTTTTATTGTTATTGAGCATTAAAAAACTATGCATCATAAAGTACTTACGAAAGATCCATTGTTTTAATCGATCAACCGTTGTTTGCCTGGATATCGCATGGAGACTCGTGCGCACGTGTATATAATAGTAAGTGTTTATTCCGGCATGTGGGGAGGTTAGTGCAGTTCCACACATTTCATATAAAGCTTACATACATCGGTTTATAAAAATATAATTCAAATAGTAAGTGAATCATACACGGGTATTTTTGCTAAAGTTTGGACATGTTTTTAAATTATTCATGATAACGTAATGGAAAATTTTCATGGCCAAGTTCGTAATAAAAATTATATAAATATTGTATTAATCAACATTTTGCTCAAATATTGCTCTCACTAACTCATTAATAGAATGAAGAATCTGCTGGCCATATAAATTAGTTAATCTAATCCTAATTTCACTGAAAAAATAATATTACCAAAATTTCAAACATGTACAAACTTTGATAAAAATGACCGTATATGTTTGAATTTAGTTGTAAAAGCTATTAAATATTTATAAAAGAAAAAAGTGAACAAACGGAATACCAAAATGGTTAAAGTCTCTGAAAATTTTCAACACTATGACCCGATGTCGCCTCTGGGAGACACAACTTTGACCATTTTTCACAGATTTGAGTGATAAAATATCGAAAAACTATCAATACAATATTATAAAATGAACATATTGAAATACTAAAAGGTACGCACAGTAACAGTTGTACCAAAATTATAGTAAATATACCAAACTTACCAATTTGTGAACCAGCAAAACGTCCCTTCCTCAGATCTGCCATTTTGACACTACCAGAAAACCGTTACGTTGGCATTTATGTAAAAACTAAATTTTTTCGAACAAACTACTGACATCTATGATCAACAGCCTAAACTCGAAATTGGTTTGAAACTAACAATATTCCCTGAAATTCATCATTTTTTTCAGACACCTTTTATGTCGCCCACCGGAGACAGGGGGTCGGAGGAAGTTATTCTATGGTACAAACAGATTAAAGCTTAGATTCAACATCTTCTAAAAAACGAAAAAGGCAAAGGATGGTAATTTTTTTTCAATACGTTTTTAAAAGGAACATGGAATTGCATGCATTTTATACTGCATAATGTCTAGTACATATTATTTTTACTGTTATAAAAATATAATTGCTTTGTTTTCGTTCTAAATACATTCTTTAATAATCACGTAAACAGGAGATAAATTATTACGAGGGGAGTTCAAAAAGTTGGTAGAACTGAATGGGAAGACAACCTTGCGAATAAACGACTATTTCACCTGTAAACCCCTTGTTTGTCTGAAACCTCTCCTAACAAATAGCAAGGAATATTTTCGGTTGTGGGAATGAGTAAAAGGCCGGGCACTAACGTTTATCTCCTCCCTCTGTCCACAGTTTAGATTATTTTTGAACTTTGTTAGTAATAATAATAATGAATCCAAGTCATCAGCGGTCACAACTTATTTAAAAAAAAACTCCACACAGGGGACCCTGAGGGAAATAATTTCCCTCAAGGCCTATATCATCTTTGGGGATGCTGTGTGGAGGGTTTTTTAGAGGATAGGAAGGAGTGAACTTGGGTCTTGAAGAGACCCATGTTCACTCCTTCCTATCCTTGCACACCTGTTTCTGCACAAAGTCAAGGGTTTTTTCAGATATTTTGGGACTCCCGACCAGAGGTGGCTGCCAAATTCTACAGTGGGGCGCACTTGCGATTTGTACAGGGTCAGCAGTTGTGTACTATTAAAGTATCTGCGGGCTCTGTACAATACTCCCAGCTTCTGAGAGGCTAACTTTACTCGGGCTTCGATGGAGCCCCCATACCTGAGCTGGTCACTTACGGTTACACTAAGCATATCAATGGAGGGCTTATTGGGAAGATTGATTCCATTAAAGAAGACTAGATTGTCATTTTGATCCGTTTTAGACGTAATCAGACATGATTGGGTCTTTGAAACATTAAATTCGACGAAGTTATTCTTACCCCAAAAGAAGACCCTCTCAAGGTAACCGTCCATTCTCTACTTCAAAGCCCTCCGAACCGTTGGAGTTTGTGTATCCTTTGGGGGCTTGTCAAACAAAAAGCAATCATGGACTGTACTGTCATCCGCGTAACAATGGATTGGTGCACATGTCAAGAGGTCATTGATGCGCAACAAAAACAATGTCGGAGACAGAACCGATCTTTGTGGGACGCCAGCATTTATTGAATGCGAGGAAGAGATGAAACCATCAGCAACCGTCTGAATCAATTTCTCCCTCAGAAAGTCGGCAATCCACGTACACAAGGAAATGGGAAGTCTGTAAGAAGGCAGTTTGTTGACAAGTCCTCGGTGCCAAACCCGGTCAAAGGCCTTAGAAATGTCCAGTGAGACCGTTTGAATCTCACCATAATGTTCCAGGCACTGCCCCTAAACATGCGTCACATACACAAGACGATCACCGAACGAGCCGTTCCGCCGGAATCCGTACCATAATATATATATTTTATATATATATATATTATTATATATATATATTATTATATATATATATAAATCCCACTATCATTATTGCGTCCTTTTACCGATCCCACAGTAAGGCGTCCATCTGAAGGGCTTGATTTTACATAGTTTTTAATAAAGCATATTTCATCTTTTAAGTACATAAATGTCGCAAGGTATTTAGATTTTCTAAAAACTTTAATTTAAAAATATACAAAAACAAAAAAATCTCACTTCACTGACCCACCCATCAGAACCCCTTTCACAATGGAGGGAATACGGGGTCCGGCGAATATTTTCTTTCATTTTATAGTAAACCTTGCGTCTAACTTAAATATTTTATTTCATTTTGCCTACAAACCGGCGTCTTGCGACGTTGCCGCTTATTTATTCATGTTTTATTTGAACGACTAAATAATGAATTATTGAATATTATAACATCCATGGCAAGGCGCTAAAAATTAACTCTGGCCCGAACGTCGCGGGTTCAAATCAACCCGGCGATGCGTAAATGAAGTTTATTAAATGTTTTTTTTGGAGACCCATCATTCAGAATTGAAATGTTGCTTGACATGGGATTAGATATGTTTTGTAACTATAATTTTGTTGGGAACTTTTCAACCGTCCGCTGCTACGTTCTCCTTTCCCTCCTCAATTTTATTCCGCCTCACAATATTCCCCATTTGAGTGTGCCACAGTCCTTCTGTCTCCGGGCAGTTAGAATTGTTTTTTTTTTAATTATAATATAATTTCACATAATATGAACAAAACGTTTGGAGTATTTATGCTAGTTTTGCACAATAAACTCTTGATGTAAGTTGGTAACTATTACTACAACACGATTATATTTTGTCAGTAGGAATATTATGTGACCCATCTTTTTAAGACTAGTCTGAGTACCTATAAATAAATCATGGACTTTGTAGATGTAAAACACATTTCTACTTTTCTTTGTATTCTGTTAATATATTATCGATCGTGGAAAATACAATAATAAATGTTGGACCTAAATAAAAAGTTGGCGGAAGAGGCTTGGTGATAGGTATCGTTGAATGCTTATGCTACGTAAAATTTGATGTAATTACAAACTACTTAGGAAACATATCTAATGAATTCTTATTTATGGGGGTGACAATTTTACTAGTCATAATAGTATAGCGTTTTGTCCGCTGCACCCATCGAAGGTGATAAAATTTTATTAATATCCCTAAAAACAAATTAATTAAAAATTTCTTTGTAATCGCCACTTCATTAATACATATATATCGACATATTTAGGAAGATACTTATATAGATATCGTTATACATAATACTTCTAATCATCCTTTAACTGAAAAAATATTAGCTTTTCATTCCATGCTTAGTAGATTACTTAATTAATGTACCTCTCTCAAAAAATATTTTTAACAAATAATTAAATATAATTAAACAGATTACAATAATCGAGGGTTATAATACAAATTAATAGATAATATATCAAACAAACAAAAAAATAAGAATGGGTTTATTTAAACTTATGCATATCCACAAATAACTGATGTTAGTGAACACTGGAGAAAATTTTTGTTTTTTTAAATAATAATACTTTGAATTCATTAATTAAAAACATTCCAAATACTATCCAGTCAGCTTTTTATACTGATAATACATTAAAAAAAAATGTTTTTTTAAATAACAAGTACAAAAATAATATTTTAAATAAACCGGGTAAAAAATATAAATTAATTTCTAACGATTGCAACTTTTTTACATAGGAAAGACTTGAAGAAATTTTAATATTTGAGTTAAGGAACACCTGAAGTGTGTAAAAAATAATAACTATTTTGAATTTGCCAATCATACTTTTATTATTCAAAAAGTCTTTTGCAGATTATGAATGTATTTAATTTTATAATCATTTTTTATAATAATCTTGTGTTTAGTATTATTCCTCGTATATATGGAAGGGTTCGTTCGTCCTACGAATTTCGTTTTATGTTAATCGGAATCCAATTCCTGTTACTATTTAGTAATACTAAGTTTTGGCAACCTTCTTATATATTTTCTGTACGTTATTCTATATTATTTTTGGTGTGGAAGGTTACTTTATTAAGTTTAGAAAATTTCGTGAAAGCTGATCCGAAATATTTCAGAGTGCCAATCTGAACCGCATTTGTGTAACCTCGGAGTACATTTTATTTTCAAATCATTTGAATTTGATCGACTTGTTCATACCTCTCGCTCTTCAGTAAGGTAGACATTAAAGTTGAGAGATACTGTAAGTAAAAAAACAATTCAGGGAATTACTTTGTTTACGTCAAGTGGTTCAACCACCGGCTATGGTGTATCTACGGAGGGTGGCCATCACATTAGAACCACGCAATTTTTTACAATTGTTTGATTTATTTTTTTAATTAAAAGTTTCAAATTCATGCATGAATACTTTTTTTTATTATTCTTATACGATGAGTGCGTTCTATTCTTAGTAAAGTATATTGAAATGTTTATTAGTTGCAAATGCTGGAAAGCAAGATCTTATAAAAAAGGTTGTCAAAATCTAACATCATTCTATGAATCTAACATTGTAAAACAGCGAATGAAGCAAGAAGTATATTGAACTTATAAAAAATACATAGGTATATTGTTTACACACATCCTTTATAATAATATTAAATAGTGATAAGAAGACTTTCAAAAATAAATACTTACAAAATAAAAAAATTAAATCAAAGGATCCAAATTATGAATAAATTAAAAAAAGTATGAACACATTATCATATCTTAATCTTTACGGATATTTTTTTTCAAAAACAACATCAAATCATAGGTAGGTACCTGCCTAATAACTCTAACTAACTAACCATCACGCCGTTTCTCCGCAGGGATAGGCAGAGAGGACGGACCGCCAAACAACTCGATCTTGGCACACACTTCTTGCTTCATTCACATTTATACAACGCCTCATACATTCTCTTCTGTTATTCCAACTTCGGACATGGCCCAACTCGAGTATTTGATTCACTTGATTGTGCCATGTCTCCCTCGGGCGTCCCCGGCTTCTTCTTCCATTCTCCTTACACTCCTTTCTTCATTCATTCTCTCTACATGCCCAAATCATCTAAGCGCCCCTTTCTTAATCTTGCTCACTACGCTTACATCAGCCTTGCATTCTTTACAAATCTCAACATTTTTCACTCGATCATACATGGTTTTACCACACATTCGTCTCAGAGATCTCATTTCTACAGCATTCAGTCTACTTTCATCCTTCCTCTGCCAGTTCCATGCCTCACTGCCATACATCAAGGTTGGTATCAGCACTCCATTGTGGACTGCTAGCTTCGCTTCCTTGGACAACTTTTTGTTTGCGCCAACCGCATTCAGTCCTCCGTTAATGGATTCACCCTTCTTTCAATATCCCTATCTGTCTTTCCATCTCTCGTAAACATACTTCCCAAATACACAAACTCATTGACCTGCTCCAAGTATTCATCATTCACAACTATATTGCATACTGTTTTCGTACTCTCTCTTTCAAACACCATGACTTTGGACTTATTTACATTCATCATTAGCTCATTCTTCATACATACTTCGTTCATCCTAGATATGAGGGACTGTAGATCTTCCATACTGTTAGCAATCAGCACCGCATCATCAGCATACAATAGACAACATACTTGCAGACTACTCATTTTCGCGCCCAGGCCCACCTCTTTCAATTCTTGCATACAATTATCCATGTATAGATTGAATAACCACGGTGACATTACGCAGCCTTGCTTAACACCTTTGTGATGTCAAACCACCCCGTAAAATCACCGTTTGCCCTAACACATGCAACGCTTCCCTCGTACAGCAATGCGATTGCCTGTATAAGATTTGTATTCACACCATGCTTAGACAACACCTTCCATAACTTTTTTCTGTCAACTCTGTCGTATGCTTTTTGTAGATCTACAAAAGCACAGAAAAGTTTCTGTTTTTTGCCAGAAACTTCTCTGTGAGCATACGCAACGAGAAAATCTGATCCATGCACCCCCTTCCACTCATAAATGCGCCTTGCACATCCCATATTTTATCCTTTGTTTTCATTTGTACCCTTTCAATCAATATCCTACCATACAGCTGACCAACTGAACTTAGCAGGCTAATAGCCCTGTGATTTCCACATTCCATGCGTGACCTTTTACCTTTGTGTAGCGGCATTATCACAGCCCTTCTCCAATCTAATGGGGTGTAACCCTCCTCTAGACACTGGTTAAAAAGTTTGCATAACCATGTGAGAATTATACGGCTATTTCCTTTAAAGCAATATTGTCGAAACCAACAGCCTTACCATTCTTCATACATCTAATTGATCTTTTAATTTCATCCATGCTAATTTTGGGAATATTCACCCCATCGTCATTCATACCTGACTCGCCATTGGAATCTCTATCACTCGGATTGCTTTCAAAGACCTCTTCAAAGTATTTCATCCATCTCTCTTTTATTTCTTTCTCATTCGTCAACATTTTTCCATCTTTCGATTTTATCACTTTCACACATCCACTTTCTGGGCCATTTCGTGACCTTTTGACCTCCTTCCAAAATAGTTTAATATTTTCTTGGAAGTTCTTTTCTTGCATCCCTTGTAAACTTCTTTCGCTCTATCCCTCTCTTCGCTAGAAGCACTGCCAGTCGCTATCAGAAATAACCACGCTTTCTTCTTCTCTGAGACAAGTGCTTTAATCTCATCATCCCACCATGCATCACCTTTCTTTTTACCTTGCGTACTTATTCCACATACCTCTCTAGCAGATTCACAGAGGCTCACTTTTATGTGGTCCCATGTTTCGTCTATGGTTAGACCGTTAATTACCTTATCATTCAGTCTCATCTCTACACAATTTTCATACTTACTTCTTACATTATCATTTTGCAGTTTTTCTATTTTGACTCTAGTTGGGGTCGACACCGTTTTCACTTTAGAGCGCCAGCCGCGGAAGAGGTTTACTCTCGACACAACCAGGAAATGGTCGGTTTCTACCTCAGCCCCTCTGAAAACTCTGGTGTCTGCGGTGACGGCTCTCAACCTATAGTCAATTACTACAAAATCAATCATTGACCTCTCATTTCCTCTTTCCCACGTATATTTATGGATACCTTTATGATTGAAAAAGGTATTTGATACAAATGGGTTCCACTCTAAACATACTTCAACCATTCTGTTTCCATTGTCATTCGTTCTTTTATCCCCAAATAAACCTAAAGCTGATTCAAAACCATCCCTTCTAACACCCACCCACCCATTCAAATCCCCTACCATTATAATCCTTTCATTCATATTTTTTAATCTCATCACATCGCTCACACCAGTCCAAAAATCATCTTTCACTTCATCGCTTTCAGAGTTGACAGGAGCATAGCATATAACTAAAAACACTCTTGTCAACCCGATTTTGAATCGGATCCACATTATTCTCGGACTTACACATTCATATTGCAACATGCATTCCACCATTCTAGAAGACAGTAACGCTGCAACAATTATGTAATAATGAAGAAAAAATAATTAATTTAACAATTTGCAAACAAAAAATATTAATTTGTCATTTCTTCAAAAGATTGATATCCACTTTGTGGCGTCATTATTAATAAATTAATTAAAAATTACTTTGTAATCACCACTTTATGAATATTTACACGTCAACACACGTGTTTCGAAAGCGAAGATAGGGACTAATTAGGAACGCTAATCGTTATAAATCTGAACAGTATTTCTGAAACTTTATTTTCATAAATAACAAATTAGATATTACGCGACTTAATGGTAAGCGCTTTGACTCCCAACACAGTTGATAATACTCAACTAAATGAATTATTACATTCATATACATATTATTACCCACTATTATGGTAAAAAAAAAAAAAACTATAATATTATCTGCCAAAAAGTACAAAAAATAAACGATTTTTAATAAATGTTTCGTAAAGAGAGTATTGTCGCATTAAAAATAATAATAATAAATGAATGAATTCCTACTGTTGCGCCGGCATATCATATAGCCGAGTCGCCGACTGACACACAGTTACTGTAGATGTATGTATGTACTTGTTTGTCCGGCTTCTTACCCACCGACCTACCTACTAATTTCGGATTTTGACGCAAATTAAACTATTTTCAGCAGTCATTCAAATTTTATTGTATACTTTTATTGGTTGATTTACATTCTACGCCGAAGTACAAGTGATATTACTTGCTAATATACCGTCACCATGATTGACTGCAAAAGTTTCTGTATATTTCATAAAATGTATGAAGGGCAATGTCATCAGGATTATTTTTTACTTTTTTGTCTAATTTGTCACTTTTACTGATGCAATTTAAGATCCTTTGTGTTTTCCGTGTTTTCAATCTTTTTTTACTAGTAGCGTATGTAAATACATAAACTTAAGGGAGGGACGTCAGAGGTATTAATAATTAATTCCAAATAATGATAATATATTATTTAATGCAATACGATAAACATTATGTATTTATAGAGCAAAATATTTACGATTTTTTAAATTTTACATATTCTTAACATTTATCAAAATCAAATCAGAAATATCACTTTCTGACCGTCCTTTTACAAAATATGAAAATATTTTTAAAAGTAGGAAAAATAATTCTTGGTATTTTTTGTGTAAATTTTATCTAAGTTTTGTAATCCACATTTAAAAAAACATTAAAACGGGTATATATGAAGAATGAAAAACCATCCTGCATGCCGTGCCGTTGCAGTGCAATATTATAAAAGTTTAAGTAGTTAGTGAATGAAACTAACATACATAATATTAAGTACCTATGTTTGTTTTTGTAAGTAATACATGTGTTTGTGTTCCAGCCCTCTTCCTTGTCTTCTTTGTGGGCATTGCGAGCAGCAACCCTACCGGAGCTGATATGAAAACAAATCCGTCCCATGTCATCGACCACTTCTCCAAGGATTTCTATAAGGTAATATCATATCAAGATGAGACATCTCATAGTGATAACTATACTGAAACCAAATAATAATTTTTGGAAAAGAGATGAATATAAAATTTATTTTATTCAGATTGGAATTTTGGCAATGACTTTACAAACACACATAGACACATTGTAGAATTCTCAAAGTGGGAAACAAAAGATATGGTTTTTGCCATACTCTGATTTAGTACTAATCTGTCACGCGTCAAATTTGGTCATGTAATATGTCAAACTAAATTGCATAAATAAGTGCCAAAATCTCATCGTGTTTCACGAGAAAGTTTTCCATTACACAGCAAACACTAGTAAAAGGCAAGAAATAACATTACATTCGTAAATACACACTTACGATTGTTTCCCAAAGATTTTAAAAGCCATTAAAGAAAGTGAGATAGCAAATGTAGCAACACATAAGGATAAGAAGGGCAACCTACTGAGAGTAGGTTGCCCTTCTACTGGCAGTAGGTTGCCCTTGACAGCCTCCATGGTCGAGGGGTAAGGCTCTCGACTACGAATCCGAAGGTCGCGGGTTCAAATCCCGGCATGTGCAAGTAAAATTTATTTAATTAAATTGTAGTTTCGCAATTAATTACTTTAAAAATAATATATTATATATTTGCACACATTCCAGAGTCTAAGATAATCTCAGTATATACCTGGTGAAAGACCACCATTCAGAATTGAAATGTTGCTTGAAATGGCTTTTAGCCGTGTTTGGTGACCAGATCTGAATAGCCAGGTAATTCCCCTCCTTCCTCTTTCCCTTCTCCTTCCCTTCCCTGATACCTTCAGCCTCACAACATTCCCCAATTGGGAATGCCATAGTCTCACTGGCTCCGGACGGTTGGAAGCAGTTGGGATTCTTGTGCGGTATCCATATAAAAAATAAAAAAAAATAATAATAGAGCATAATAATAATAATCATTCATCTTGATTTTACCAGTACTGGTTAGTTTTTTACTGGTTAGTCGTTATCTCACACCAATACACTAAAATTTCACAGGTCTAATAATCATTGTCAATCATCATAAATTATTTCCTAAAAATTCCACCACACATTTTCAAAGAGCAGGCCACTCGCAACATTTAAATCATCAAATCAGTGGAATCAGAATCGGTTGATAACTCCAAATATCATAAAACTGGAAAAAAGTAATTTGGGCAGTTTACAAATTTCAGAGTCCGCCACACAATCGTTTTTTTTTTCGGAATATTTGGAATTACGTCTTTAACAACAAGGGACATGAAAAAAAAACACTTTTAAGCGCCCTTGAGATGAAATTTCTCACAAATTGAACTACGAGTATGTATATAAATTATCCAAGTGTTATTAATATTCTTTGTAGATTCGGCAAAATATGTTTATCTTGTTATATAGGTATTTTTATGGTAATTGCTGTTCTTTTAAATTGCAGGTAACCTCCCACCTCAAAGGCCATGCTGGCAAAAACCTCATCATATCCCCGATGTCGGCAGATATCTTGCTGGCCATGCTGTCTCTCAGCGCCAAAAGAAATACCCTCAAGGAGCTGAACGCCGGTCTGTACCTGCCCAACTCTGACTTTGTGAGTATCCCTGATAACCTTACCAAGAACTTCGCCCTGTATGGATAAACAAACCAGCCATGTTGAGAAAAGAAGAAAATTTGAATGTACACCCAAATTTAGCCATTTCCTCTACAACAAAAATATTCCTCAACAACTAGTCCTAAGCTTTGTCACAGAAACTAATTGATTACTTTTCCTTCTTAGACTAGAGCAGTCTTCAAACCGGTAGTGATATGGGAAAAGGTTGGTTATAAATTTTGGCCATTTTAAAATTTTTTCCATAAAATTGTTCCAAAATGATATAGTCTTCAATGTGGCAAAGGGATAGAGCTGCAATTTTAACATTTACGAAGTTTCGACATTTTGCTATCTAAAAAAAAGCATTGTACGTGTTACGGCAAAAGAACAAAGTCCAAATGTAGCTTTTCACCATAACAGCAGCTATAACCTATTGCCATATCACTACTAGTGATTACTTTCTCATTCTTCCCACTATGCTGTTATCTGAACTAATTGATTACTTGTCCTCCCCAGATCTTGTCCGTAACGCCCCTGGCCCTGCCAACTGAACTTATTGTGCAGTTATAATCACCCATGAATTACATTGATTACATACTTTCCTAGTTTTATTGCCACCTATGTCTCCTAAGACCGTTATCTGAACTATTTAAAAAGTGGCGCTCCTCAGACCTAGGTAGCCTTTAATCATACATCTGAACTAAATGATTACTCGCCCTTTCCAGACTATTGCAGCCTACAAGCCCGCCATCGACCAGTTGAATTCTTACCAGAAAGCCACCCTAAACTTAGCAAACAAGGTGTATGTCAAGGCTGGACAGGTCTTAGACCCCACCTTCAAGAAGAATACCGCTAAGATCTTCGGCAGCGAGGTGGAAAACATTGACTTCTCCCAAAGCACTGAAGCAGCTGCCAAGATTAAATCTTGGGTGAGATAAATAACCTAACGTAATACAAAAATAGAGTATAACACAGATTTTGCCCTAATAAGCACAAATATACTGCTGCATTATTATTTATTTTCCCACTGGGAATCTAAATAATATGCAAACCAAGAAATTATTGCCGATCTTTAGAGGCTCTCACGTTTGCGATAACTCTTTTTCGAATTTTCCTAATTTCACATAATTTTCTAGAATTTAAAAAAAAGAAAGTAACATTGTACGTTCTAAATACTTCTTTGTTTATAGTTTTGACAAGTTTGAATATTCATAAAATGGAACGCAGAAAACTTCTTGTGGAAAATGCTGCGCATTCTCATTCTTTTATTACAGATTTTTAAAAAGAAGAATAAAATATTTGTGTTTACATATATATATAGGTACATATGTATATTTAAATGAACATGAAAAATTTAATGCAAAAAAAAATCGACTACCTTTGTTGCAAAATACCAAAAAGCCAACATAACGCCACTTTTGTTGCAAAATACCAAAAAGCGAACATAACACCGCTTTTGTTGCAAAATGCCAAAAAGCGAACATAACACCACTTTTGTTGCAAAATACCAAAAAGCGAACATAACACCGCTTTTGTTGCAAAATACCAGATAGCGAACATAACACCACTTTTGTTGCAAAATACCACCGCTTTTCTTGAAAAATAACCCCGTTTTCCTAAAATTAGCTAATTTCTCAAAAAATAATTTGAATTTTGCCAAAAATAAAGCGAATTTCGCCAAAAATAATGTTTTGACATAATGTGAAGTTTATATTCTCTCATATTAGAATGTCACAATACGAAACCCTGGGAACCATATAGACCCCCAGGTTCTCAGATAGTATTCTCTTCCAGGTGTCAAGTATTAAAATAAATATAGTTTCCCCTATTCCCCTATCTTAACAAACGGATTGCAATTTTTTGGAGCACAGACGTCAGGTAGGAATGCTGCCCTTATTCTACCGGTATTTCAATGGAAGATGCTCCAAGGAACTAGCGTCATTGATCCTGTCGGCACCGGTGCATAATCGTGAAACACACCAAATGCACTACATTTGTGCACTGTTGACATTTGTCACATGAAAATGGGTCATTTCTACGGCTCGTTCTTGAGTTCAATTATTCAAGATCCATGTTCACTCCTTTCTCTCCCAAAAAATATGCTCCACACAGCATCCTCAAAGATGACATACGTCCTGAAGGAAATTATTTTCCTCAACACCTCCTGTTTAAATGTAAAAGAAGTAAATTAAAAAGTCTAATCTAATAAAAGTATTTTAATCATTGAAGAAGATAATATTAACACATCCCAAATGAACCACGAAACCGAAAAAACAACAAAAATTAAAAAGATTTCAGTCGCATCTGGGACTCAGGAACTCTACCTATCCGGGGTAACCGCTTAACCAACTTAGCTAATGAGACCAGTTCAATTTACGCCATTTACACCGATATCATACTTCATGTTTGCTCAAAATATTATCTTAGACAATAATCAAAGAAACCGACCAGAACAAAATCTGATTTTTGATGAAGGTTTTCAGACCTTTTCTTCAGTAACTGACAATGATGTGGAAAATGCTATAATAAGTCTAAGGGGATCAGCAAGTCCTGAATATGACAACATTACTGTGATAACGTTGAAGGCCATCCGGGAGCTAATCAGCAAACCAGTTGCTCATATAATAAACATAAGTCTAAAGAAGGGTATATTCCCGAAAAACTACAAGAAAACTATTGTCACCCCGGTTTTTAAATCTGGTGACGAAGAAAATATTTCGAACTATCGTCCCATAGCCCTTACATCAAATATAGCGAAGATTTATGAAAATATTGTGAAGAAACAACTCAACAACTACATAAAAGAGAAGGAGATAATGAGTCCAAACCAATTCGGTTTCAGGGACAATCTCAGCACTCAGGATGCGATTGCTAAATTAACATCAACAATAATGCAAAATTTAGATAATAGAGAAAAATGTCTTGGTATCTTCATAGACCTCCGCAAGGCTTTCGACAGCATATCACATTCTAAACTTATTGAAAAACTAAAGCAAATTGGGATAGATGGAATAGTGCTATCATGGTTCCAAAGCTATCTAAAAGAAAGACTTCAATATGTTAAAATTAATAATGCGTTAAGTGAACCCAAAACCGCATCTTTCGGTATACCACAAGGTACTGTCATCGGTCCAATTCTTTTTATCATATATGTAAATAAAATGTTCAACCTCCCCATAGTTGGAGACATCATATCTTATGCAGACGACACTGTGGTGATCACAAAAGGAAAATCATGGAAGGAAACAATGAGAATAGCAAATACAAATCTCAATATACTCAAAACATGGTTCGACCAAAATTGTCTGTCACTAAATACTGACAAAACATACTTCATCCCATTCTCTTTAAAAGAAAAAAAAACCTTGAAAACAATATTTGTATCAAAATCCATTCATCACAGTGTGCAAATAAAAAAGAATGCGGCGATGCCAAATGTTTACCCATCAACGGCAAAAATACCATAAAGTATCTGGGTGTTTTAGTAGACAGTCAACTAAAATGGAAAGAACAAGTACAAAATATGGTAACCAGAGTAAGAAAACTTATTTACATATTTATTAGATTGAGAAACATCCTATCATCCAATATGATAAAAACAATATACTATTCCCTTGCACAATCCATTTTACAATTTGGTATAATCGGTTGGGGGGGAACCTTTAAAACTAACCTCTTACCTGTTGAAAAGATACAGAGATTGATTTTGAAAGTCATCCTACGAAAACCATCGATATTTCCAACTACACAGCTGTTTAAATCTTTTAGAGTCATCAGTTTAAATAAAATCTTCAAAAAGAACACATTGTTACAAATTCACAAAGACCATTTGAATTCAAAAACTTCTACAAAAATAAGTAACCGACCAAGATCACGTGGCAACTTAGAAATCCCTAAATTTAAAACTAGTGCTTTTCAACTCCATTACGCCTATCAAGGTATAAATTTTTTTAATGCCCTCCCGTATAAAATCAAAACAGAAAAAAACTATAATTCTTTCAAATCACAAATCAAAAAAGTATTAGATAAGTCCAACAGTAATTACAAGTTTTAATTTTTTCTTAATTTTTATAAAACTCCTAATTGTAAATAATGTATGTAAATTTAAAAAAAAAGGCAACATATCCTCTAGAAATATTCGATCAGGTCTTTCGAAATATGAATGTACTATCTTAATATCTTGTATGCGCCTTAATGTTGTATTTCTAGTATCACATACTTTTAGTCTTTCACTAACATATTCTTGATGTACTTTATTTATTCACTACTGTCGCTAGATGCAGTGCTCCGCAACTCAAACACGAGAAATCTTTCTCTATTGAGTTGGGCATTTTTTGTAAAATAAATTTATACTTTTTTGTAATTAGCTATTATATCTGTACTACTAAATGTTATATATGTAATTCTTATATTAATAAAAAAAATTTAAAAATGTTCAAGATTTGTTAATATTATCCTCCATTTTTATAAATCACATATTATTGGCTACTATCCTTATGATGATTGCAAAGTTTCATCCAGAACTCAATTGCAATCTGGATAGAGTCTCGGATATACCTACCCGATTTTTATTTATATGAGACATCTATTGACTTATTTTTTTACAAGTCTGGAAAGAAATATTCAATTTATTTATTTTTTTATAACTTATTGAAGTTTGTAAACCTCATTGTAATATTTTAATCATTGAAGAAGATAATATTAACACATCCCAAATGAACCACGAAACCGAAAAAACAACAGAAATTAAAAAGATTCCCAGATGCGACTGAATTCTTTTTAATTTCTGTTATTTTTTCGGTTTAATCATTCATTTGGGATGTGTTAATATTATCTTCTTCAATGATTAAAATACAGTATAACCCCGTATTTACTTGCCTGGAATTCACGTTTTCCCTGCAATTGCGTGTATTTTTTTCAGTCCCAAGGTATTCAGTATATTTAATACCCGCATTTACGCTTTTCTTTCCCGCGATTTACGTCCGAAATATTCAAAATATGCGAGTTATGCGCGCTTGACAATGATTGAGTCGTGACATTCGAACGGTGTAAGGTGATTGGAGGGAAAACTCCATCTCTTTAGAACGGCGTACGGTGATTGGTCGGCGAGCGACATATTTCATATTGCTTTCGGTTCGATTATTATTCATTTTTACGTCCTCATTCTTTCAAACACATAATGTCTCACCAAATGAAAGCTTTGTCAGTGCAAGAGAAAGGGAAAATTCTCGAAAAAGTGAATAAACACGTTACTCCCTCGTTTCGCTGGCCCGAAATTCAGGAATACCCATTACTACTAATCATCAAAAACCGTGAACCCGTGGCGAAAAAACCGTATTTAAAGGAATGGTTCGACAGTGCGCGGGACAGTAATATTCCCGTCGGCGGTACAATCATTCATAAAAAGGTGCTGCGCATCGCGAATAGACTAAATATTGAAGGATTTACTGCATCAAATGGATGGATAGATCGTTTTAAGAAGAGGCATAATATGGTCTACAGATCAAATTATGGAGAATCCCAAAGTGTTGATTTGAACATTGCTACATTGCTCTTGATTACAAATTGAGATGTCAGTGAGAAGCTTCCCCCGTTAGTGATAGGGAAGTCTGCAAAACCCCGCTGCTTCAAAAATGTCAGAAAATTGCCGACAAAATATGCAGCCAATAAAAAAGCCTGGATGACATCAATCTTATTTGAAAAGCAGCTTACTGCATTAGACGATTTGATAGGAGTAAAACAAGGAAAAATATTGCTATTCCTCGATAGGTGCTCGGCTCACCCCACAAACTTGACATTGAGGAACATTCAGTTGGCATTTTTTCCTCCTAACTGTACAAGTAAAATTCAATCCCTGGATTTAGGGATAATTGGGGCATTCAAGCACTACTATAGAAGAAACTTGGTACAGAAGTTATTGTGTCAGTTAGAACGTGGTAAGGACCCCAACAAATTTAAGACGTCCATTTTAGATGCAATGCATTATACCATTAAGGCATGGGCTGAAATAACCGACTCTACCATCAAGAAGAAAACTAGGATATACAAGGAGCAGGATGAAAACATACCCAGTACCCAAGAAATTGTCCAGTCTGATGTTATAGAAGGCTGGGAAAGGATTTCAGACCAACCCCTGGAGGATTATGTAAACCTTGACTCCAATGTTATGACATCAGACTTGGTGAAAGTTGATGACATTGTTGATAGTCATTTAAAGAGCCCTTGAGGTGATTTTCCCACGAAAACGGCGCTATAGAAGAAATCCAATTATTATTATTATTATTATTAACACCAGCAGACTTTTCTGCTGAAGAACTTTTCGATGAAGAAGAGGTTGATATTCCAACAAAAGAAGAAACAAAGAGGTTCATCGAGGGTTTAAAAACCTACTTTTCAAGCATTGGTGATATTCAAGATGACACTATTAAATGTTTATATAGTCTTGAAAGAGAATTACATAACAAAAAAACTAAAATGCACGAACTTAATATACATGATTTTTTTAATAAAAAATAAAATTGAATTTCAACAAAAATTTAAATTGAATGTTGGTTTTTTAATAAAACGTTATTTTTTCAGAAACATAAAATTTAAATGTTCTTTTTTTCCAATACCCTTCCTTTACATTTTCCCTTCAATTTTTCAGTCCCTTAAAAAACGTAAAAAATGGATTATACTGTATTACAATGAGGTTTACAAACTTTTCTTAGTCAGCACCACTAAGCAGAAACCCGTTGACATGATGCACCAGACAAAGTTTACCAAATACGCAGAAAGCGCAGAATTAGATGCAAAGGTAATGTAACACAGTCATTAGTTAATTATCACAGCTTTCATGATAGTTGTGTAAACTCCTTGTTTCTGGACCCTTATGGGATGGGATTGAAACCTAGCCCAGAAGAGAGAGAATGTTATTGAGTCTGATTTAGACCGCCTGCATGGCTCCCATAAGCACTCATACTATAGGCCCCATGATGTTATGGTCCACCGCGTTTGTCACTGGGTAATTGACATAGTCTCCTGGTTCCACAATGCTCTCATCAGGTCCCTGAGCCTTCTTCTTATCGAGTGATATTATATAGTATGATCATCGTATAGAGACATTTCAACAGCTGCTTATGTCTCCTGAGGTGGCAGTATCCTGTTAGTAGTCCTACTAGCTCCCTCAGTGAGACTCTATCCACTCTGAGCATTTTCCCTGCTTGAATCATTTAGAACATTCTCATCAAGGGCTATGATTTAGTAATCTTGTGCGTGAAAAAACATTTAATTATGTTATTTAGTCTACAGATCTTAGAGCTACCTTTTGAAGATAATGAGGAGTCCATGGTCATCGTTCTGCCCAATAAGGTTGATGGTCTCGCAGCCCTGGAGGAGGTGTTGACTATCACTGACAAACTTCAATCCTTGTTAGACAGCCTTCAATCAAAAGTGGTCTCTGTGACACTGCCCAAGTTCCAAATCGAGAGCACTACCGACCTCGCTGAAGTCCTCCCCAAAGTAAGTTTCCTTTCCACATGATTCATAATTATCATAGTATATGCCAGGATGAGATTTGGTCTCCTCCACAAATTTTTTACAATGTCTCCGGTCCGTAGTCTCTAGAGTGCTTCCACTGGGGGACCCACTCAACCATAACTTTTAGTGTTGACATCTGGTTGTCGGTGTTGCCTCAGTATTATGTTAGCTCTTTTCCTCAAGCACGGTCTATGAGACACGGGGAACGGGACAAGTTATCACTATGGCGAGGGACGTAGACATTTTTTGGTTAACGCAAGGTGTGTTTGGGGGGCCACTGTGAGCGGTGGCCTTTTCATTTGAATGCCGCTTCTGGAATTCATAGTGGATGGTCACATATTTAAAATAATCTCCATTCTCTCTCTCTTCATACCCACAATAACCTATCGTAATAGTAATGAATCTGACGAGGTACAGTACAATTTACTATAAGTTAGTTAAAAATGTTACAAGTTACATTTCAATATACTTCTCATTTAGAAACTTTATGGCTTTCATTACATTCGATGGGATTCCTAGTTGAAAGTCTTTTGGTGCCCACAATAACCTGAGATTAGAGTCCGATGTGTTTTTTTTCACTACTGTTGTTTTTTTTACTTTGTTGGCGGTTTTCATTAGACCATGGGGATGTTGAGGAGTTGGCGGATGCCAACTTTATTGAACGGGATATAGTACATCACGTTGGTTCCATATTCAATTAAATTCTCGTGTTGATATTTCATTTTAATTCGCGGTTTGATCCATTTTCTTCCGGAGTTTTGTTTTAATAAAAGACTGTTGATTTTGTTTCTTAGATGTGGGTTAGGCATCATGTGAACTTTCACCAGAAGTTTAAAAAATATCCATTTTCACATAAATTCAACTAATTTAACACTTTCCTTGCCACCAGCTCGGCATGAACAGCATGTTCACTAACAACGCGGAACTCAGAGGTATCCTGGCCGTCCCTTTTCCGTTGACAATCACCAAGGCCATCCAGAAGGCCTTCATCGAGGTGAACGAGGAGGGAGTTACAGCTGGCGCTGCCTCCGGTGAGTCTAATTGATGAGTCATGACTCTCTCATTCGATATATTTATAGTTGTACTGTTTTTATTTTGTATTCAATATCTGTAAGAATAAAAATAAGAATATTTTATGGATGATTTTTTTGGAAAAAAGGTGAATTTTAGATTAATCTGATTTTTACGTGTATTTGATACATACGTTAATGAAATTCTTACGTTTTTATAAATTGTCCATTTATAGTTTACAACACCATTGTAACTTTTGTTTACTTATTCATCTTAGATTATCAAATTAGAAAACATCATTAGCTTAATACAGACGGGCAGCACAACGCACAGAGCAAATGAATAATTATGCCGTCAAAAGAGCAAAAAAAAGTGTATGAAATCAATAGTCACTAATAGTGTATTCGGGTCTTCCCATCAATGTTCAAGTATTTATTAACTTACTTGCTAGTTGAGAGTGGTTCATGTGCATTGACATTGCGACACATTGCGTCCGTAGCTATTGTGTTTTCGAATGAACATACATATAAAGACAAATACCTGACAAACAAAGAGGAAGGTATGGCAGTATAGGGCAGCAAAATGGGACAACATGCGGTCATTCTTCAGCACCTTTCTTTAGAACAAGGTTTGTTTTAGCTTCGTGGTTCCATCAATTTGTTCACGTGAGGTGAGAGGTTATTATATCAGCGATGGATTGTGTAACACTTTATCTCATGCTATTGCTCGACTCTATCTCAGCATTCGTGGGTGGGTCTGATGAATGAAGTGCGGGAAGGTTGTGATACAGTAAATAAAACCCTAAGGTAGGAAAACATAGTCTTTATTGACTATACAACCCCAATTATCATGTAGAGGAAGAAAAGAGTGGAGAGTAAGACTAAGTTAAATTAATAATTGATTAAAAGGATAAATGATGGCTCTTGTGGTCATAGTCTTCTCCTCCGGCTTCAGGAAAGGCCACTCCAGCCCGGATGTTCACCGATTCCCACGGTCCATGATGCGAAGTCCATGATGACTCGTCGGAAGCTCCATCCGCCACAGCTTCTTCCGTGAGGTTCAGGCAATCGGATGTATGAACGCTACCATATCATGTGTGGTCCTCGATGCAGCAGCTACTCCTCGTGTCCACACAATACTCCGCAAGGATTCCTCTCCGAAGCACAGGGCACGCGCGGTTAGGTTTTATCACCTACCATTTGGCCATCATTAGGCAAAAAATATACCCACTTCGGGTAATTAATTAGACACTCTCCGGCGTGAAACGAAATATAACATAACACTTAACATAACTCCTCCCAAAAAAAACTCCCGGCACTCTCCGCCGTGTCAAGTCACTTCTCCGGCCATCTTGTCTTCTTCTGCGGCTTCCTTCCGTCCGATGTCTCCCATAGATATTTTCTCCAATCTCTTCCGTAGACAATATCAGTGATGCCTTTTTAAGCGGGGTCAGTATTTACGTTACAATTGTTACATTCCCTACTCCATCAAATCTAAATCCGGGCAAGCGACAAACTACCTACCTACCTATAATACAATTTTTCGGACAATTACTCTAGAATCTATATTTAAATTGTGTATTCATGTGGCCAAACACTAGATATACATACAGCTTCTGACCCTGTGTCTTGCCCCCTCCCACTACTCCAGTCGCCGCCATTGATCATGGACGGAGAGAAGGGATTTTTATTTGAAAACTGTTATGATTTATATAAAAATGTACAGAAATACATATATCAAAGAAATTGAAGTAATATCATTACATAAATATTTCGGAAATTAAAATATTTTCTTAGCTTTAATATACGAAATTCAGTGTAAGATTAAGAAAGGGACGATCAGATGGTTTGGGGATGTAGAGTGGAAAAACAATTAAAGGAATGTAAGGAGAATATATGATGGAAATGTGAATGTTAGAAGAAGTCGGGAACACCCTATAAAGGCATACACGTAGGATGTTTCAAAGAGATTCCAACCGTTGACATTTTCTCTACACTTTGTCTTCACATCAACTTTACCATTAATTAAAAATTCACCTATAATATTGTCTGTGTAGAATGCTGGTTTGATGTCTGATGGAAGATGTTTAATGCTTTGTGAGATATACATACAGGGTATTTATTTACTTCGATCTAAAGACTGCCCTGCGGTTTATGTAGGCAAAACGTCGCATAATGCTAATATTCGGGTAAAAGAACACTGGTTTCACTACAAGTCACGTCATCGATGCGTTGTTTACTAGACTTGTAATTTCCGGTTCTGCAGCCCTTACTAGATCCAAGGTGGCAGGAATGATGGAAGAATGAACAGCTATGGGAATCTCCTCATCATGGAAGCCTGCCTCATTCCAGCCTCCAGCATAGACGCATACTGGAGAAAGATATTGGCCCGTCACAATTTATATACAACAGCTCCTTAAAGTCTTTATTTTCATGTACATGCTTATGTTTTAATATTTTATGTGTTATGTATCATTAACATAGTATTTTTATTATATTTTTATAAACCGATGTATGTAAGCTTTATATGAAATGTGTGGAACTGCACTAACCTCCCCACATGCCGGAATAAACACTTACTATTATATACACGTGCGCACGAGTCTCCATGCGATATCTAGGTAAACAACAGTTTGTCGCTCAGCAACACTTAGAGAAAGGTTTTTCTGAAATGATAACAATGTTAACGATGTGACACAATGTTACATTGTTATCGAGTGGTTAAGTTCCTCGAAAATGAATCGAGAGGTTGCCGGTTTAAATTCCAGCATGCCCAAATAAATTTTATTTCATTAATTTGTGTTATTTCACAAATAAATAATTAAAATAATATGTTGTATATTTGTGACACGTTCGAGAGAGGAAGATACCCTCAGCATCGCCCTGGTGAAAAACCACCACTCAGAATTGAAATGCTGCTTCAAATGGCTGTACCTGTGGTTGGTGACCAGATCTGAACGGACTGGTAATGCCCCACCTCCTTCCCCTTCCCGCTACCTTCAGCCTCATAATGCAAGGGTGGCCTTCGTGGTTGAGTGGTTATGATCCTTGGCTATCAATCCGGAACGTTGCCGGTTAAAAATTCAGCGTGCCCAAGTAAATTTTATTTGATTAATTATTATTTCACAGTTTATTTATTTAAAAATAATTGGAAGTATATTTGCAGCACGTTCCAGAGTGGTAGATACTTTCAGTATCACTCTGGTGAAAGACTACAATTCAGGATCGAAACTTTACTTGAAATGGCTTTACCCATGTTTGGTGACCAGATCAGAATAGCCAGGTAATTCTGCACCTTCCTTTCCATTCTCACTCTCTACAGTCTCACAACATACATATTGCATACCGACTGCGTTTATTAACACATATACTGTTCTTAGGTAGACTGCGAATTACTCAACCTTTTAACTAAATTACAAAAAAATGGATCTTTCGTAAGTATTTTATGATGCATAGTTTTTTAATGCTCAATAACAATAAAACAAGCTATGAAGAAACCAGATGTTTAATATTTATTAATATATTCTTTGCTAAATGTATTTAAATTTCAACTAAAATGCACAAAAGTTTGTATGTCTCTCCACGAAGAGGATGTCCGACTGGCCATGTCTGATTGCGCAGATAAAGGGGTGATCAGCTCCAACTCATGGGGGGTCTACTGTGTAAAGAATAATGCTAATGGCGGAAACTGTTTTTTCTGAAAAAAAAAAATGTGTATAGGAAAACTGTTTTAAACATTTTAATGTAGGTAGGATTTGATTAACCTATAAATTAGTTAAACCTAACCTAGAATATGAAAACTTTAAATGTTGCCGAAAGACAAGACAGATATGGTGTAGTATGATATAAGTAGCGTTTTGACGATAATTAGGTCAATATAACTCCCTAAGTTATTGTATAGTATAAAGAGATATGTTCATTTTAACAATAATAAAGCCAATATAATTCCTTACGCTTAATTGTCCTCTGATTCACCGGTGAATTTTCCGGTAAACATGGTTTTTCCGTCGCTGTTGACCAATGCGAAAAAGAATGGATGATCAGCTTTGAACTTCTTTTTACCAGGAGCACTGATAATACCGCCAGTAACTGTAATAAAACAATTATACGTGTTTCAAACCAGAAACCAAAAGCCATCACGCCACAAAAATAGAAATGTTTTACCATACAATAAAACTTATGTAACATAACATATATTATGTACTTAGCTTTATTTAAAAACTATAAAGCGAGATAAACATTACCATTTTGCGGCCAAATCCACGTTTCTTACCAATCTTTGTGTGTAATTCGCGATTTGAACCTCCCGCCATGTCACCTGGGAGTTCCAAATATATTCCTCAGGCACTAATATAGTAAGTGTGAACATTCACTAATTCCTGTCTATCATAGAAAGGTTAGTTCTATGAGACCATAGAATAGATAAGGTGGGAACCCAGCATTAGGTATTTGAGCAGCTAGTTGTTAACCACTATTTCCAATACCTCGGTGAGTATGGCTATGTGTCACTACCTACTGGAAGGATCGGAGTGGTCCCCGTTCTGAAGTATTGGGTGCACAATCGCCTTTTTCAAAGTCTTGACATCTTTCCACTGAATGACCATTTGAGTAACTTTGCAATTCGCAGATCGTTATCACTTTCCGCTTTCTTTAAAATTTTCGTGCAATCCTTTGCCCCTTTTCGGTATGGAGCCAATTTTCCCGAGTGCTTTGTAAACCGTCTTCTTCAGTCTAATTGCTTCTGAACAGCGATGGTCAAACCATGGCTTTGTGCCAGCTCCAGAGATTTGATAGAGTAGGTAATGTAATAACCCATCGCTGATATAATAACCTCTCCCACCTCAAGTGCACAAATTGATGATATCCATGAAGCTAAGTCAACACACGTGAACCGTTCCCAACCAGCAAGTAAGTTAATAAATACTTGAACATTGATGGGAAGACCCGAATACACTATTAGTCACTATTGATTTCATACACTTTTTTCTGCTCTTTTGCAAACGGACAATTTACAATAATGTGAGAATCATACTGTATGACGCTATCACTTTGTTATTATTCATTATAATTAAATGAAACTTTGTTTTAACCACCATTCGTTTTTTTTCTTTTAATTAATTATTTACAAAATAAAAAGTGGTTAAAACAAGGTTTTATTGTTTCATTTAATCACGTGAGAATTACATTTGTGAATCATAAACATATTAAAATTCGATTGATGTAAAATCATTTAAATTTTTAAATTTCTCAAAAAAATAATATGAAAAATAAAGTCAAACCTTCTTAAAGTCCGTCCAAAACAGGATAAGAAATTCAATAATAAAAAAACAGCCTACAAGTGTAAAATACAACGAATGAGAGAACCATCACCCATTCATTAGACTTACCGGAGGCAGCGCCAGCTGTAACTCCCTCCTCGTTAACCTCAATGAAGGCCTTCTGGATGGCCTTGCTGATTTTTAATGGAAAAGGGGCGGCCAGGATACCTCCGAGTTCCGCGTCATTGGTGAACATGCTGCTCATGCCGAGCTGGTGGCAAGGAAAGTGTTAAATTAGTTGAATTCATTTGAAAATGAATATTTTTGAAACTTGTGGTGAAATTTCACATGATGACTAACCCACATCTAAGAAACAAAATCAGCAGTCTTTTATTAAAAAAAACTCAGGAAGAAAATGGATCAAATCCCGAATTAAAATGAACAATGAACACAAGAATTTAATTGAATACGGAACCAATGCAATGTACTATATTCCGTTCAATAAAGTTGGCTTCCGCCAACTTTATTTGTATCTGTCCAATGGTATCTGCCAACAAAGAACCCTAACAAATTAGCTCAGTAGGTAGTGAAAAAAAACACATCGGACTCTAATCTCATGTTATTCTGGGCAGCAAAAGACTTTCAACTAGGAATCCCATCGGATGTAATGAAAGCCATAAAGTTTCTAAATGAGAAGTATATTGAAATGCAACTTGTAACATTATTAACTAACTTACATTAAATTGTACGGTACCTCGTCAGATTCATTAGTATGACAATAGGTTATTTCGGGTATGAATAAAGAGAGTATGGAGATTATTTTAAATATGTAACTATCCACTGGGAATTCCAGAAGTGGCATTCATCAGAGCGGCTCTCAGTAGCACCGCTCGACTTCCCAATGCAATCCTCGAAAACAGCTTTCACCCTCGACGTCTGAAAAACACCTTGCATTAACCAAAAAATGTCATCCCGCCATCCTGACAACGTGTCTCGTTTCCCGTGTCTCATAGACTGTGCTGGAGGAAAACAGCTAATGACACACATAGAACGAATACCTACCGGCGCATAATAACGAGGCAACACCGACAATATATGAAAAGAAGACCAGATGTCAACACTAAAAGTTATGGTTGAGTGGGTCACACAGTGGAAGCACTCTAGAGGCTACGGACCGGAGACAGTGTAAAAAATTTCTGGAGGAGACCAAATCTTATTCTGCGATATACTATGATAATTATAAATCACTTTGAAAGGAAACTTACTTTCTGCAGGACTTCATTAAGGTTGACAGTGCTCTCAATTTGGAACTTGGGCAGGGTCACAGAGACCACGTCTGATTGAAGGCTGTCATACAAAGATTGAAGTTTGTCAGTGGTATAAGTGACAGTCAACGCCTCCTCCAAGGCTGCGAGACCATCAACCTTGTTGGGCAGAACGATGACCATGGACGCCTCATCATCTTCAAAAGGTAGCTCTAAGATCTGCAGATTAAATAACATAATTAAATGTTTTTTTCACGCACAACATCACTAAATCATAGCGCTTGATGAGAATGTTGTAAATAATTCAAGCAGGCAAACTGATGAGCGTTGATAGAGTCTCACTGAGGGAGCTAGTAGGACTACTAACAGGATACTGCCACCTCAGGAGACATAAGCAACTGTTGAAATGTCTCTATACGATGATCATACTATATAATATCACTTGATGAGAAGAAGACTTAGAGCCCGATGAGAGTGTTGTGGAACCAGGAGACTATGTCAATCACCCAGGGACAACCCTGGTGGACCATATTATCATGGGGCCTATAGTATGAGTGCTTACGGGAGCCATGCAGGCCATCTAAATCATACCAAATAACATTCTCTCTCTTCTGGGCTAGGCTTCAATCCCGCCCCCTCAGGGTCCAGAAACAAGGAGCTTACGTCTGTCACGAAGGCCATTATAATTAACTAATGACTGTGTCACATTACCTTTGCATCTAATTCTGCGCTTTCTGCGTATTTGGTAACCTTTGTCTGGTGCTTAGTGGCGCTGACTAAGAAATTGCCTTTTGAGGTGTGCTTTGAGTTAAACTTATTCTTCCAGGTGCCCTGCAACACGAAAAATACAATAAAAATACAACTTGTACCTATTGTCATAATTTTTTTGCTCATCTTTTCAGATCTAGGAAAAAAACAATAACTAGCATGTAAAAGGCCAGTGCTGCATGTTTTTTGCTGCTGGGCCCTGAAGGTGGCTTTTTTGGCTAGAGAATTTTCTAGAGTAAATATCCGGTTAAAAATACTTTGTCACGTTTTTACAATTTTTATAATATATTTCCATTTTTGACAAATATTTCAAAGGAACTGGATCCAAAAATAACCAGTTCCTCAGAGAAATAATGTTGACGGTTCCAGTGACAGCAAACAAAATGGGACAGGAATATCAACCATCTCTAATATTACTGGGATAATATATTTACCAATTTTATCCGCTGTATTATAATTAAACAATGTTTTTTAAAATGATTTTATTATGCGACATTCCCTCACCAAATACAAGAATCTGATTTCTTTAAGGCGAGGAACAGCTATACCATATTTAGTTTACTACACCGTGTTAGTAATGTAATATTTATCTCATATATTTACATTTCTAATAAATACGAAATTAAAATTTAACCATTGTAAGAAAAAAAGTATAAGAGTTAAATAAAAAAAAACAGTAATAAACCGTGAAACAATTCAAATTATTAAACTCTTTCTACGGACAAGGTTTCCCGAAAACATACAGCTTGTCAGAATGATACACAAAATCGAAAAAAAAAATAATCCACCAACTAAATAAATAAATATGGTCGCGTCTCGTAGTGTCGTGGAAAAAAAATTGAAAGAGTATTAATGATTTCAGAAAAATATGTACTGGAAAAATACGGCAGATAAGAAAATAAGTTTTAACAGTTTAAAATTAAATGTACTTTAAAATGTGTAAATATTAAGTCACGGCCTAAATAGACTGATCAACATTTTCAAAGACCCACCAAATGTTGTACATTTTTCCAAACTGTTTCGCACGGGACAGACGAAAATAAGTGCTTGATATCAGGCGTGTTCAACCCGCGGCCTAAAACAGCAAGTAATATGGTCGAAACACTTTTCAAAAATCAGTTCATCTCACCTAATGCCAGGCGAAATGAAGAAACAGGGAATTCTTCCGAAAGTGGATCGTAGGGTGATGCTACTAATTTAAAAATGTATGATTTGACAATAGATGATAGTACTGATGCTCCAGATCTCCGGTGCTCAACTTGCCATTTCTATTAGAATTAATAATGTCACTGAAGAATTGGCTTCCTCGTTGCCATTAGAAGACACAACTAAATATCTTGATATATACACACCTGTAAGAGTACTACACCCCTGCTCTATGTCATGTGAGTTTACCAACCTTGAAGTAGATGGTATTGACCAGTACTGTAGCGGTTAAATCGTTCAAATCGCTGGCTTTGATGAGGTCCTTGATTTTCTTGTGGGTCTTATCCTCAACCTAAACATAGAAACGGATTTCTTTTATAAGATTAGATTTTTAAAAATTTTTTTTTAGATTATCTCCACACAGGGGGGCCTTGAGGAAAGGAAGTAGCCTTTAAGCATTAAATGGTAAATAAACATTTTTTACAATAACACCACACTGGAGACTCTGACGGAAATAATTTCCTTCAAGGTCTATGTCATCTTTGAGGATGCTGTATGGAGGGTGTTTTTGAGAACAGAAAGCGAACTTGGGTCTTGAACCGTTGACTTCAAGAATGAGCCGTAGATATGACCCATTCTCCTTTACAAATGTTGTGCATTTAGCGTGTTTCCCGATTATGCACCGGTGCCGAAAGGATCAATGCCGCAAGTTCCTCAGAGCATCTTTCATTGAAATACCGGTATAATAAGGACAGCATTCATACCTGATATCTGTGCTCCAAGGATTGCAATCTGTTTGTTAAGATAGGGGAATCTATCAAACGGACCGCCTGTTACTATACAGATCAATGAAAAAATGCATTTATTTTATTACTTGACACCTGGAAGAGGACCTGAGGGTTTATATTGTTCCCAGGGTCTCATATTGTGACACTCTAATATGTGATAATATAAACTCTATATTAGGTCAAAACATTATTTTTCGTTGAAATTCGCGTTATTTTGGGCGAATTCGCTTTATTTTTGGCCAAATTCACATAATTTTTTAAGAAATTCATTACTTTTGGGAAAATGGTGTTATTTTTCAACAAAAACGGTGGTATTTTGTAACAAAAGTGGTGTTATGTTCCGTTTTTGAAATTTTGCAACAAAAGTAGTCCATTTTTTGCATTCATTTTTTTTATGTTCATTTATAATATAAACATATGTAAATTTATTATTTCTTTATTTATTTTTTTAAAAAATCTATCATAAAAGAATGAGAATGTGCAAAATTTTTCAGAAGAAGTGGTCTGCATTCCATTTTATGACTATTAAAGCTTAAATTTAAAAAAAAAAAGAAGTATTTGAACGAACAATGTTACTTTCTTATTTTTTTCTAGAAAATTGTATGAAAAGTATGAAAATTCGAAAAAGAGTTATCGCAAACGTAAAAGTCGCTAAAGATCGGCAATAATTTCATGGTTTGCATATTGTTTAGATTCCCAGTGGGAAAATAAATTATAATGCAGCAGTATTTTTGTGCTTATTAAGGCAAAATCTATGTTATAATCTATTTTTGTATTACGTTAGGTTATTTATCTCACCCAAGAGTTAATCTTGGCAGCTGCTTCAGTGCTTTGGGAGAAGTCAATGTTTTCCACCTCGCTGCCGAAGATCTCAACGGCGTTCTTCTTGAAGGTGGGGGCTAGCGTGAAGGCCTTTCCTTCCTTGACGTACACCTTGTTCGCTAAGTTTAGGGTGGCTTTCTTGTAAGAATTCATCTGGTCGATGGCGGGCTTGTAGGCTGCGATAGTCTGGAAAGGGCGTGTAAGCATTTAGTTCAGATGTGTGTTTAAAGGCTACCTAGGTCTGAGGAGCGCCACTTTTTAAATAGTTCAGAAAACGGTCTTAGGAGACATAGGTGGCAATAGAACTAGTAAAGTATGTAATCAATGTATTTCATGGGTTATAACTGGACAATAAGATCAGGGACAAGATCTGGGGAGGACAAGTAATCTATTATTTCAGGTAACAGCGTAGTGAAGAGAAAGTCTGTAAAGACAGAGGAGATGAAGCCAAGGACTGAGAAAGTAATCACTCAATGTTTCAGTAGTGATATGGCGACAGGTTATAACTGCTGTTGTGGCGAAAAGCTACATTTGCACTTTTGTTATTTTGCCATAGCACATTCAAAGCATTTTTTCAGATGGCATTAAGTGTCAAAACAAGACTAAAGATAAAAATTGCAGCTCTATCCTTTTGCCGCATAAAGAATATACCATTCAGAGGCGGTTCCTTGGTGCGTGCATATGTGCATTACACTGCCTCACATAACTTACAACAATATGTGTATGTGTACATTATTGTACTCCCTTGTAAAACTATGTGATAAATGTATCAATATGTAAAAGCCTTCTAGGCGTGAATAAAAAAAATAAATAAATATCAGTGCCCCATCCAGATATACAAAAGTACACTCAAATCATAATTTCATCAACTTCGTTTGAGCTATCTTATAGTACTAGATTCCCGCGCATGCGCAAGCTAGCCAAATTTTCATATTTCGTTGTGAACAAAACATTTATATTCCCCCTACTACGAGGACAACTCGGTTGGCCGAAACAGTGACAGTGAAGAGCGAGACAGATTACGCTCATAACTGCAAATAATGCGTTAGAGCAGTAAAGATATATAACTCAGCTCGAGCGTTGTGTTAGTTCTATGACATTCAAATATTGATACTACTACGCGCGCTATTTTAACAGTCTCAGCGAGTTTTGGAGCGAATTAAAAGGCGAATATTAATGTATTAATTGCGAAAAGTCAAATTTGCACTTCGTTCATTTGCCATAGCACGTACAATGCATTTTTTTAGATGGCATTAATTGTCAAAACTTCGTAAATATTAAAATTGCAGCTCTATCCTTTTGCCACATTAAAGAATATACTATTTTGGAACATTTTTGTGGAAGGAACTTTACAAGAGCCAAAACTTATAACCAACCCTTTGCCATATCACTACCGGTTTGAAGACTGCAACTGGCCTTGAAGGAAAAGTAATCAATTAGTTTGGGTGACAAAGCTTAGGACAACTTGTTGAGGCATCTTCTTGTTTTAGAGGAAATGCCTAAATTAGGGAGAACATCCAAATGTTCTTGTTTTCTCAACTTGGCTGGTTTGTTTACCCATACAGGGCGAGGTTCTTGGTAAGGTTATCAGGGATACTCACAAAGTCAGAGTTGGGCAGGTACAGACCGGCGTTCAGCTCCTTGAGGGTATTTCCTTTGGCGCCGAGAGACAGCATGGCCAGCAAGATATCTGCCGACATCGGGGACATGATGAGGTTTTTGCCATCATGTTTTTTGAGCTGGGAGGTTACCTGAAATTCAAAAGAACCGTAATTAACATAAAAATACCTATATAACAAGATAAACATATTTAATAACACTTGGATAATTTATATACATAGTTCAATTTGTGAGAAATTCATCTCAGGGGCTCTTAAAAGTGTTTATTTTCAAGTCCCTCGTTGCAGGTGATGTAAATAGTATCATTAAAGAAGTAATTGCAAAACTTTACAAAATAACAAAATAAACACAATATGTAGAGCGCGTAATAAATACTCTTACGCTTTCAGCAAATTCTTAATTCAAACGTTGGTCATGTATGACAATGATAGACATTAAGAATATTTGTGTATGAACGAAATGGCTATAGAACTGCGTGTCTAATGCTACATCCTACATCACGGGTGTGAATGTGGTAAAGTGACCAATTTTTTAAAAACCACTACATGTTTCTGAAAACAATAAAATTCTAAAAAAAAATTTTACCTTCCCAGATTCCGAAAAAAACGAATGTGTGTCTGGCGGATTCTGAATTTCGTAAACTGTCCAAATTACTTTTTTTCCAGTTTTATGATACTTGGAAGTATGAACCGATTCTGATTCCACTGATTTAAATGTCGCGAGTGGCCTGCTCGCTGAAAATGCGTGGGGGAATTTTTAAGAAGTGTATGACGATTGACAATAATCATTATTAGACCTGTGATTTTTTAGTGTTCTGGTGTGAGATAACAACTAACCAAGACAGAGGCCCAAACACCAGTACTGTACCAATAAAATCAAGATGAATGATTACCTTAATGAGATGATACTTCGCCTTAAAAGAATATGGAACGCTGTATGAGATGACCTTCTGCCAGTAGGTTGTTCTTCTTATGCTTATGTGTTGCTACATTTGCTATCTCACTTTCTTTAATACGGTTTAAAATCTTCAGGAAACAATCGTAAGTATGTATTTACGAATGTAATATTAATTTTTGCCTTTTACTAGTGTTTGCCGTGTAATGGAAACACAATGTGATGTGTGACAGAATAATACTAAATCAGCGTATGGCAATTACCGTATCTTTTGTTTGGCACTTTGAGACCTCTACAATGTGTCTATGTTTGTTTGTAAAGTCATTGCCAAAATCCCAATCTAAATAAAATAAATTCTAAATTCATCTCTTTTTTTTAATTATTATTTAGTTGGTGTTTCAGAATAGTTATCACCATGAGATGTCTCGTCTTGATATGACATTACCTTATAGAAATCCTGGGAGAAGTGGTTGATGCTTTGGACCAGATTTTTTTGCATATCGGCTCCGGTAGGGTTGCTGCTCGCAATGCCCACAAAGAAGACAAGGAAGAGGGCTGGAACACAAACACATGTATTACTTACAAAAACAAACATAGGTACTTAATATTATGTGTTAGTTTCAGTCACTAACTACTTAACGGGTGCTTTTATAATATTGCACTACAACAGCACACGGCATGCCGGGTGGATTTTATAATATTGCACTACAACAGCACGGCATGCCGGGTGGATTTTCATTTTTCATAAACACAAACTTTAATTTTTTTTTAATGCGAATTACAAAACTTTGGTTAAGTTTACAAAAAAAAGTACCAAGAATTATTTTTCTCTACTTTTAAAAATATGTTCATATTCTGTAAAACATACGTAGGACGAAGTGAATCCCTCCCCCCCTTAAGTCTATGTATTTACACATGCACATTACACTCAGAGAGAGTTGAATGTGTGCTTACTGGCACACAACTATAACAGAGAATAGATGTGGTTGAACTATATTGAAGTTAGATATAGTTCTCGACAGCCATAATACGGCAAGTGCTTAGTTTAGCAGTTGAAAAGGGTGTGAAATGTTTTTGTACCTATCAATAATTAATAAAGATATTTAAAAAAAAAAACATATATATATAGATTAATATTTAGTATAGAGTTTTCTTACCAGAAATCATGTTGCTGAAGGTTGCCATTTTGGCTGGCTGCTGGAACAAGACTGAGGAGATGTTGTTTAGATGGAAATATATACCCACAGCTAGCACTTGGAATGTCAATGTGTGGGCCGGAGATATTAGAACATTATGAAAAAATTAACCACCTGAAATATCATTTTACCAAATCATGTCATCTTATGTTTTTAAAATTACATACAAAAAAGAATTTTTTAGGACAAAATCGTATCAATTTTTTTTAAACATATAAGAATAGGGTATTGGCGCATTTTGGAGAACTCCAGACCTTAAGCTATCTGGGCCTTTGCTGCCGTAAACCTGCCGTTTAAGTAAACATTATAAGTAAAAGATACTGATTTTGTTTGAAATTACTTCATTCGTTCATTAGTTCATCTCTTGGCCGCCCGCATGTATATTTTTTTAGGTCTGTACCCTCGCATTTAAGGACCGCGTTATTCAAAATTATTGAGAAACGGTTTATTATATGATTCTAAATTTAATAATAGAAGCAATAACTACTACGCTTTGAAAAGTGATTTAATTTCACGGAAATTAACAATACAATTACCGAGTGCATACATGTGTGACATTTTTAAAATTGGGATTGATGTGTATGTTAATAAAATTATCACAATTAGAAAGAATCTAGTTTCATGGCAGGAAAGTAATTGCTGAGGGCAATAAAACCTTATTACAGCATTTGTATTATTGTGTGGCCCAGGGGGGAGTTTAAAGGTTTGTTGAACTGACATAATTTATAGGTGATGTTCTAAAGAGTGAAATGTTTTTTGTAATACGCTATCCTTAGTAAGTTCTTGTTAAAATTTGAGGGCAAAATGGGCACTTTTGTAATTTTCCACACTTGCCGTGGACGTACACGGCATGCCGTGCCGTAGATCATTTTACTATTTCCCTTGTGGTCATAAACGACATTTGTGCAGTGTTTGCGTCTCATAAAGAAAGCAACAACGTACACCGTCAGCATGCGAGAGACGTT
Organism: Halesus radiatus; assembly: GCA_022606495.2. Taxonomy (NCBI): domain Eukaryota; kingdom Metazoa; phylum Arthropoda; class Insecta; order Trichoptera; family Limnephilidae; genus Halesus; species Halesus radiatus. Next base: position 69,829 of record JAHDVE020004006.1, read on the forward strand.
TCGCAAGTAATGGAGATTGGTGGGTACCAGAGAAGGCAGGCGTGGCATTCACTCAGATCAAATTATCTATGTAACTACACACTACGCTCTGAAAAGCCGCCACGGCTTTATGAGGAGCTAGGTGTCCAACGGCTACAGCATGGCAAGTTGTTGCCGTCCATTGCTTGCCGTTGCCGTAGACGGTAAATTAAAAGCATCGTCATCCAAACCATACATTTTGCTTTGCTGTTATGCCATCACGGCAAGCCGTGACGTTATGATTTCGTTGCTTTGTAAATTACAATAGCGATCAATATCTCTCAGTTTTGTTTTGACAAAAGTTTGAATGGAATGTGTTCGCCTTTTTTTATAAAACAGATAAATTAGAATATGATAAACGTTGAAATTTCATATTTGTATGGCAAGAATGATACACAATTTTTACAAAGTATGCTCAGTTTGTACGGTGATTTCTCACCTGTCCAATTGTCCATACCATGGTGTCAAATCGAACTTCCATTAAAGATGACTCCCGCAGTGGCAGGCCTCCAACGTCAGTTAGTGGTGAAAATGTTCCTAAAGTTGGTATTGACTGGAAAATCACCAACGTTAAATGACTTATTAAAGAGTTGAACTAGGAAGGGAGCTAATTCGTTGCAACACTTCTTTAGTAACCATATTGGTATAGGATCGAGTGCAGACTGTTTGTTCAGTGAAGCGAGTATTAACTTCCTCACTTCTTCGAGGGTTGTAGATTTGAAGGCAGATAAGGTTCCGCCATTATTTTTTGTAAAAGATGGCGGTGGGGCGGCGATTGTGGACTCAATTTTTTCGAGAAAAAACTTGGAAAAGGTATCCGGAGCGATGTCAATTGTATTTTGTGCACGAACATCGGCAACAACTGTCTTAACCGAGTTCCAAAGACGATGCGGATTTATACGTCCTGAGTAAATCCTATTTGTCCAATATTCAGACCTTTTTGAACGATTTAAGATTGTGTACTCTTTTTGAGCCTGTATCCAATCGTTTCGTGAGGTAACCTCTGACTGTATGTAGGACCTCTCCAATTTCCGCATTACTCCGCATACCAATGTGCCCCGGTCGTATACAATATTTTTTACAACCATAGCGTAAAGAAAACGCGTCGTAAATCACTCACTTTGCGCACTTCACTTCACTAGTCCATTGCACATGTGGCGAGCGCCCTCGACCGCTGCGTTAGTTGTAGAACACCGTAGCAGGTTTGAACTTAAAATATTTGGGTTTTTATTATAAACTTGATTTAAGCCCGAGTTGGCAACATAAAAATTATATATTTTTTATAAATGTAACCTAAAAATTATTGCGGTTATTTTAAGCTATTTTTACACCAGAAAAATTAAGAACTTCCCAATATTTCTAAGATAAAGTAAGAGCGAAATAAAAAGCCGCTGGCAGCCACAAGAGCGCCATACATAAGTATCGCCTATAGCAGTGGTCGGCAAACTTTTTCGCCAAAGAGCCAAATATGTACATTACAACGATTAAAAAAAAATTTGAGAGCCAAATCTGTTTATTAATTTAGTAAACCTTTATTATAATTTTAGACCTACGGGTACACTGAATAAAACTTGATTTCGTACTTAATAATGATTTTATTTATTGATAAAAAACAGTATAAAAGTAAGGTATCCATAAATTTAAATCAAGACAAATACTTAATGCGAACAGTGTTCTTGCATCTCCTTTGAAAGTTTGAGTATGTCAGGTTTGTGTATTGTTGTTTTTAATTTTAGGCACGATTCCAGGTTCTCATCAATAAGACGACTTCTCAGTTTATTCTTGATAAAATTCATGCTTGAAAAAGATTGTTCGCATGAACATGTAGAACCAAAAAGGAAAAGAAGAGCAAACGAGAGTTTTTTTCATCTGATCATAAGAGTCATGCTATTCCAAGGGTTGAACATGATCATGTCTTCCTTCTCCAGGCCTTTCAAAGCAGACCACTTGTGATGTGAACTAAGTTCACATTTGTTCCCTCTCCGGTATTTCCAAATCAACATAAAGACATTCAAATTTAGAGCTGTATAATTCCTTGTTTTTTTTTTTTTAATCCAACAATTGTATTTCAAAGTTACCAAAGTCAATGCCAAAAGGAGAAAATTTCAAATCTGTTATCGTAGCATTAAGAGGGTTTTTGACACATGCTAAGGTCGCTCTGCTGTTTTTAAATTCCTGAAACCTGCTGAGAAATGCTTCCCTCATATTTAAAATGGTTGTTTTGAAATGGTGTTTGTCAATGGAGGAATTATTTTCTTGGCGATGCTTCAGCAGGCACGGAAAGTGAAACACATTGATGACAAAAATACCTATTGGATGTGCAGCTGAATGAAGAATAAGACAACTTTATTCTTCAGAAACGTACCTTTGAAAACCGCCCGCGATTTACAGACACGATAAGCTCCGACCACTGTAGACAAGACTGTTGCGCCTGCTCGTGGATTTTTGAGCCAGAGCCGCAATTAAGGGGCCAAAGAGCCGCATGCGGCTCGGGAGCCGCACTTTGCCGACCACTGGCCTATAGTATTATTCTATAGGCTCTTTTTTTCAGACCGAGGTATGCAGTGAAAAATCATCCTTAACGCCCCATCCATTCGAAACACCGGAAGGTCTATGTTTGCTCAAAAATCGACCTGTTTCTGAGCAGGCGAAAGACGACCGTTTTCACTATCCAATTCTATAGATAGGAAGGTTCATTTTGGCAAGACTTAAATTGCGACCAGAAATTCAGCCAATCGGAGTCGGCCGCGAACCTCTCGGCGGTATTTTTTTCTTAAACTTTTCCGTCGCCCACGAAATTCCGTAATCCTTTGTTTATGCGTATCGAAGAGGTTAAATAAATGGATAATCTTTTTTAAAACACACGTCGGAAGGTTTAAAAATCACAACATTTAGAGCAATCCATGACGAAAATTCTACAATAATCGTTCAAACTTTTGACAGCTCCAAAATCTGCTAAAAAAGCCACATTTTATTCCTTCCCGCCGATTTAGCCGCTTTCATATAGCATTTTTCTTCGAGAATATTCTATCTTTTGTATATAATTACTGACGGCGAAAAAAAAAACGTGGACACAAAATATGAATTAATTTTTGTGATATAATTAAATGTTTTTTTGCCTAATTTTTTTTTTAGAAAATAGATAAGGTCCGTCTCGACAAACGTTCGCTGTTCAAAATTATATTTTTCAAATCAAGATTTGTTGTTTTTTCTTATTTTTTTTTCTTTATTTATTACGAATAGAGCTTCGTTGTTTGCGAATTATTAAATTGCGCACTTGACCAACTTTATTCCAAGCGATACTACCAATCCTATGAAAGTACCTATCCTAAAAAGGAATCTTTCGTAGAATTCGAATTTGTTTATTGGGTAGGTACCTACCTTCTCGGGATAGTTTAAAATTATTGCTTCAAGGTAGAATACTTGAAAAAAACGCATTTTTTAAGATAAATTCACTTTTTTTTAATGCGTAGGCGATTTTACACAGCTTAATTGTGAGTACCTACCCGATCAATATTGCAATACTCATTTGAAATATACAAGGATCAAATAATTCGATGAAGGTAAAAAATCATTAAAAATGCGGTTTTTGATAGAAAGACAATTTTTTCAATGAAATTTTTTAAAATTTACATAGCGTTATTTTTATACTTGCACATCGAACTTAGCAGTTAGTTCCTGGGCAGGATTTTTCGAGATATGGCTTATGCTTTTAAGGGAAAATATTATGCTAAAAATATATATATTGAAATAAAATGACTAGGGGTGGGGTAGGGTTCGGGTTAGGAAAAGGGGTAGGAGCATATGGGTATCAAACTGAGCGTCTCAACCTACGCAACCCGATTTGAGCAATTAAAAATTTGGCAGCAAACTTCTAGGCCACATTTGTCGAGATAAAACTAATGTTGAAAGTTTTTTCTTTTCCTTTTCTTTACGTACTTAATCGTGGTAGTCGTAGGGTAGGAGTTGGGTAGATGTAGGGCAGGAGTTGGGTAGATGTAGGGTAGTTGTAGGAGTAGGGGTAGGGTAGGTGTAGGGGTAGCGGTAGGTGTAGGAATAGAGTAGGAAGAGTAAGAATAGTAGGAGTAAGAGTAAGAGTAAGAGTAGGAGTAGGAGTAGAAGTAGAGGTAGGGGTAGGGGTAGGGGTAGGGGTAGGAGTAGGAGTAGGAGTAGGAGTAGGAGTAGGAGTAGAAGTAGGAGTAGGAGTGGGAGTGGGAGTGGGAGTGGGAGTGGGAGTGGGGAGTAGGTGGGAGTGGGGTGGGGAGTGGGAGTGGGGTAAATTGGGGAGTGGGGTGGGTGGGAGTGGGGAGGTGGGAGTGGGAGTGGGAGTGGGGAGTGGGAGTAGGGAGTGGGAGTGGGAGTGGGAGTGGGAGTGGGAGTGGGGAGTGGGAGTGGGGTGGGAGTGCAGGAGTGGGAGTGGGAGTGGGAGTGGGGAGTGGGAGTGGGGTAGGTGGGGTGGGAGTGGGGAGGTGGGGTGGGGTGGGAGTGGGGAGTGGGAGTGGGAGTGGGAGTGGGAGTGGGAGTGGGGTAGGGTGGATGGGAGTGGGAGTGGGAGTGGGAGTGGGGAGTGGGGAGTGGGGAGGTGGGAGTGGGAGTGGGGAGTGGGGAGTGGGGTGGGAGTGGGGAGTGGGGAGTGGGAGTGGGAGTGGGGAGTGGGGTGGGGTGGGGAGTGGGGTGGGAGTGGGGTGGGAGTGGGAGTGGGAGTGGGGTGTGAATTGGGAGTGGGAGTGGGAGTGGGGTAGGGTGGGAGTGGGAGTGGGGTAGGGTGGGGTGGGAGTGGGAGTGGGGAGTGGGAGTGGGAGTGGGAGTGGGAGTGGGAGTGGGAGTGGGAGTGGGAGTGGGAGTGGGAGTGGGAGTGGGAGTGGAAGTGGGAGTAGGAGTAGGAGTGGGAGTAGTAGTGGGAGTAGGAGTAGGAGTAGGAGTAGGAGTAGGAGTAGGAGTAGGAGTAGGAGTAGGAGTAGGAGTATGGGTAGGAAGGTGAGGTCCTTGCTTCATCCACATTTAAACACACATACATGACTACTCATAACCAATTGCAGGACTGCAATAGGCAAAACCTAGTTGTTAAGTATTGTTGTCACAAAGGCGTTTTATGCTGATCTTGGCTATGAATCCGGAACATTGCGGGTTAAAATCTCAGCATGGACAAGTAAATTTTATTTTATTTGTTATTTCACATTTTATTCATTTAAAAATAAAATGTACTATATTTGCAGGACATTCCAGAGTGGTAGATACTTTCACTATAACTCTGGTGATAGACCACCATTCATGATCGAAACTTTGCTTGAAATGTTTGATGACCAGATCTGAATAGCCAGGTACTTCCCCACCTTCCTTTCTATTTTCTTCCATTCCCTACTCTGCATACCGACTGTGTTTAGTTACACGTATACTGTTAGACTGATTGCAAATAACTCAAGCTTTTACTTCACAAAATTAAAAAAACTTATTTTATTATCCATAGTTTTTTAATAATCAATAACAATGAAACAAGCTATAAAGAAATCAGATGTTTAATATCATATAATGTTTATAAAATCCAATATTTATGTTTTACTAAATGTATTTAAATTTCAGCTGAATTGCACAAAAGTATATAAGTTTCTCCAATTCTCCATTTCTGATCGTTCAGATGAATAGGTGATCAGCTCCAAGTCATTTGGAGTCTACTGTATAAAGAATAACGCTAATGGCGGAATTAATCCTGAAACATGAAATAGGAATTTAAGAAAACTGCTTTAATTAATGCATAAAAACATTGTAAAAACAATAAAATTCGGTGATGATGACACACTTACTAGAATATATACATAGATTAAACATGGAATGTGAATGTCATGTTCTTCCTACATTTTATGTTTTTAATAAATTATGTATTTGCGCCCTTGAGGTGATTTTCCCACGAAAACGGCGCTATAGAAGTAATCCAATTATTATTATTATTTCATACCATGAAAAGTGGCCAAGTTAAAATCCCTGTGCATTGGCAAGGTAAGATTGAAGTCCTTTGTATAAACACAAACTGACAGTTTCGCCATTCAGGATATTTTTTTATGCATATGAAATAAAATACAATTTTAACTAACTTTCGAAACTACGAGACATTAATATGTATACATTATTATTCTTTTCCATCGTTCAGAACCACAACCAAATGTTCTGGTAGGTGTTTAATCCCACACCCGAATTAATCCGATGGTTTGTTTGAAAGCGATGTAGTCGTCAAGCTAACGAAAAAGAGCAGCTTCTTATCTTGGTTAACTTTTGGTTAAACCAAGTTTTATTAAACAATTGGTTAAACCTAACCTAGAATATGAAAACTTTAAATGTTGCCGAAAGACAAGACAGATATGGTGTAGTATGATATAAGTAGCGTTTTGACGATAATTAGGTCAATATAACTCCTTAAGTTACAGTGTAGTATAATGAAATATGTTCATTTTAACAATAATAAGGCCAATATAACTCCTTACGCTTAATTGTCCTCTGATTCACCGGTGTATTTTCCGGAGAAGTAGGTTTTTCCGTCGCTGCTGACCAATCCGAAACAGAATGGATGATCAGCTTTGAACTCCTTTTTGGCAAGAGTACTGATTACACCCTCTATAACTGTAATAAAACAATTAAACATGTTTCAAACCAGAAGCCAAAAGCCATCCTCACCTCCACCTGATGTCAAATCCACCTCACCGCAACCATCTCCACCTGCGATTCTTTACCACAGGCTGTAATTACTCCCTATTTGACAATCGCAAAATGTCAAATGGTTGGAATCTCATGGTAGCGTCCTACGTGTATGTCTTCATAGGGTGTTCCCGACTTCTTCTACCATTCACATTTACATCATATATTCTCCTTACATTATTTTCATTGTTTATCCACTCTACATTCCCAAACCATCTAAGCGTCCCTTTCTTAATCTTACTCGTAATCTTACACTGAGTTTCATTATATTAAAGCTAAGAAAATATTATGATTACCGAAATATATATATATATATATATATATATACATAATGAAATTAGTTCCATTTATTTGAGATATGTATTTCTGTACATTTTTGTATTTATCATTGTAGTTTTCAAATAAAAATCCCTTCTCTCCGTCCATGAACAATGGCGGCGACTGGAGTAGCGGGAGGGGCAAGACACAGGGTCGGAAGCTGGATGTACTCATATATCTAGTGTTTGGCCACATGGACACGCATTTCAAATATAGATTCTATAGTAATTTTCTGAAAAAATGTATTATAGGTAGGTAGGTACTTTATCGCTTGTCCGGATTTAAAAAGATTCTTTATTTGATCATTTTCTCGACACATCCATCAGATCCAATTTTGAAAATTTCTCGTACATTTGCACAATGGAAATTTTTATATTGGTAACATTGCTGTCAACTGCCAACAGACCTTAGCAGCATTTAATAATATTATTTTTGATTGCATATTTTTAAAAAATATTTAACTCGAACAAATGGATTTATCATATCAACACGTGTATCATTTTAATAATATTTCGCTATCAAGACATAGACTTTGAGGTATTTTTACTAGATTTTTTTTGTAATAATCAAGAAGTGCTATAAAATCACAACAATACAATTTCTAAAAACATACCTATAAAAATGGCGGGTTCGGCATTGCTGCCCACTGTCACAACAAACAACGATAGAATGAAACTTTTATTTACTAACATATACAAAAATACTACAAAATATTGCACGTAATATTTAAATCAAAGTAAAGGCACATAATGGTAAAAAATCGACAAATAAATGTTAATTTGTCTGTGATCAAGCAGCGAAAATTCTTTGATATATCGAGTAATTCAAACCAAAGAATGATATTTTTCCAATGAGGGAGCAATGACATACTTATAATCACATACATTCATACAGCGCCACTGACACATCCGAGCAGATCGCCATACAATCGGCTTTGATGAAATCCGTATTTTTCCAATGGGGGAGCAATGACATACTTATAATCACATACATTCATACAGCGCCACTGACACATCCGAGCAGATCGCCACACAATCGGCTTTGATGAAATCCGTATTTTTCCAATGGGGGAGCAATGGCATACTTATAATCACATACATTCATACAGCGCCACTGACACATCCGAGCAGATCGCCACACAATCGGCTTTGATGAAATCCGTATTTTTCCAATGGGGGAGCAATGACATACTTATAATCACATACATTCATACAGCGCCACTGACACATCCGAGCAGATCGCCACACAATCGGCTTTGATGAAATCCGTATTTTTCCAATGGGGGAGCAATGGCATACTTATAATCACATACATTCATACAGCGCCACTGACACATCCGAGCAGATCACACACAATCGGCTTTCATGATGAACCAGTTTTTCCAATGGGGAGCAAATGACATACTTTATAATCATGATACATTCATACAGCGCCACTGGACATCCGGAGCAGATCGCCACACAATCGGCTTTGATGAAATCCGTATTTTTCCAATGGGGGAGCAATGTCATACTTATAATCACATACATTCATACAGCGCCACTGACACATCCGAGCAGATCGCCACACAATCGGCTTTGATGAAATCCGTATTTTTCCAATGGGGGAGCAATGACATACTTATAATCACATACATTCATACAGCGCCACTGACACATCCGAGCAGATCGCCACACAATCGGCTTTGATGAAATCCGTATTTTTCCAATGGGGGAGCAATGACATACTTATAATCACATACATTCATACAGCGCCACTGACACATCCGAGCAGATCGCCATACAATCGGCTTTGATGAAATCCGTATTGCCGATCGCTTAAGATGTTGTTATTGTTTAAGCCATGTTCCCACCTCACCTATTCTGTGATCTATTTCATAGAATTTATTAAATGAATCAGTGAGAACAGGCTTAACTTATCTATGCAATATAGAACGCACAATAAAAAAAGAGCCCAATGTTGAGTCGATTCCAACTTTCGTTCTATTCTATTAAAAATAGACCATAGAATAGAACCATGTGAACGGCAGTTGTTATGCAAACACCGCCCTCTGCAGTGCAATACAGTAATGTCTTTGGTGATGTCCAACAAAAAATACTTATCTTTCTAATATTTTCTGTGCCACTTTGAGCTCCGCAAATACAAATGAATTGTACTAAAATAAAAATGTTTCACCTTACAATAAAACTTACATTATGTACTTAGGTTCATTTAAAAACTATAAAGTGAGATAAACATTACCATTTTGCTGCCAAATTCACGTTTCTTACCAATCTTTGTGTGTAATTCTCTATTTAAATCTCCCGCCATGTCACCTGGTAGTTCCAAATATATTCCTCAGGCACTAATATAGCAAGTGTGAACACGCACTAATTCCTGTCTATCATAGAAAGGTTAGTTCTATGAGATAGACCATAGAATAGATTAGGTGGGAACCCAGCATTAGGTTAGAGCAGCTAGTTGTTAACCACTCTTTCTAATACCTCGGTGAGTATGGCTATGGGGCGGTCACTACCTACCGGAAGGATCGGAGTGGTCACCTTTCCACTATTGAATGACCGGTTGAGTAACTTTGCAATTCGCAGGTCGTTATCACTTTCAGCTCTCTTTAAATTTTTCATGCAATCCTTTGCCCCTTTTCGGTATGGAGCCAATTTTCTTGAGTGCTTTGTAAGCCGTCTTCTTCCGTCTAATTGCTTCTGAACAGCGATGGTCCAGCCATGGCTTTGTGCCAGCTCCGAAGATTTGATGGAGTAGGTAATGTAATAATCCATCGCTGATTTAATAACCTCTCCCACCTCACGTGCACAAATTGATGATATCCACGAAGCTAAGTCAACACACGTGAACCGTTCCCAACTAGCAAGTAAGTTAATAAATACTTGAACATTGATGGGAAGACCCGAATGCACTATTAGTCACTATTGATTTCATACACTTTTTTCTGCTCTTTTGCAAACGGACAATTTACAATAACGTGAGAATCATACTATTGTATGAAGCTATCACTTTGTTATTATTCATTATAATTAAATGAAACTTTGTTTTAACCACCATTCGTTTTTTTTTTCTTTTAATTAATTATTTACAAAATAAAAAGTGGTTAAAACAAGGTTTTATTGTTTCATTTAATCACGTGAGAATTACATTTGTGAATATTACAATTACTTGTTAAAATTCGATTGATGTAAAATCAACTATTTCTTAAAAAAATTATCGAAAAAATAAAGTCAAATCATCTTAAGGTCCGTCCAAAACAGGATAAGAAATTCAATAAAAAATAAATAAAAACAGCCTACAAGTGTAAAATACAACAAATGAGAGAACCATCACCCATTCATTAGACTTACCGGAGGCAGCGCCAGCTGTAACTCCCTCCTCGTTCACCTCGATGAAGGCCTTCTGGATGGCCTTGCTGATTTTAAATGGAAAAGGGGCGGCCAGGATACCTCCGAGTTCCGCGTTGTTAGTGAACATGCTGTTCATGCCGAGCTGGTGGCAAGGAAAGTGTTAAATTAGTTGAATTCATTTGAAAATGAATATTTTTGAAACTTCTGGTGAAAATTCACATAATGACTAGCCCACATCTAAGAAACAAAACCAGCAGTCTTTTATTAAAAAAAACTCAGGAAGAAAATGGATCAAATAACGAATTAAAATGGAAGATGAACACAAGAATTTAATTGAATATGGAACCAATGTGATGTACTATATTCCGTTCAATAAAGTTTGCATCCGCAAACTTCTCAGGTTCCCCATGGTCCAATGGTATCTGCCATCAAAGAACCCTAACAAATTAGCTCAGTAGGTAGTGAAAAAAAACACATCGGACTCTAATCTCATGCTATTCTTGGCAGCAAAAGACTTTCAACTAGGAATCCCATCGGATGTAATGAAAGTCATAAAGTTTCTAAATGAGAAGTATATTGAAATGTAACTTGTAACATTATTAACTAACTTATAGTAAATTGTACGATACCTCATCAGATTCATAAAATTAAAAATAATAAAATTTATTTTATTCTTCATTATATTTTCAAAGCAGATGGGTTAAAACTTTTTTTTAAATCACCGTTAGCCCCTAAATAATTGTTAAATATGCCTCTAAATTCGCAAAAAATCAATTCCTTTAATGGCCGATATTTCACAAGGTAAAACAAAAATAAATAAAATACTTCTCACCTGTAGTATACATTTACTAAACCTTTAATTAAAAAAATAGATCATTCAGTTTGGATGGGTATTTTGGCCTTCAATCCAAAATTCAGTTTTGTATGAAACAGGCACCGCAGCCGTTCCCCTTAAGGACTTCTTGCTTAACTGCGGATTCGGTTCCTGTCCAGCAGCGACATAGACATACCACGGTGGCAAATATTACCTTTAGAAGTAGTGACAGATAAATATTACTATCTAGTGAGGTGAGTACCTTTTTACTAAACGTAATTCTTCGTTAAAAGGTGTATTTATGCTATTTAAAAATAAAATAAAATTTGATTAAAATGCATTGTAATATAATGTAATTGTTTTAAAAAGTGTTGGTGTTTTCACATAATCTATCTGTTTAGGAATTTTTTTACTATGTCTCTCCGGAATACCTCAGTTAAGCAAGAAGTCTTTGGGTCCAGATCGTTTACAACCAAAATCTGCAAGTCCCGTAACATCGAAAAGATTACAGCTCCCCTGGTATCGTCATGAAGGATCCTACACTCGAAAAATGAACTGGCTTTTAACTGTGATTCACTGGACACATAGAGTCATTATAGACTTCTCAATGAAAACAACTATATTATCCGGCATCCGGCAACTCTATAACATTATCCCCACATCGGGTGAGATAAATAAACAAATGAAAAGTCCACCGCTCACGGCGGACTTTTAAAACCCCAAAAACACCTTGCATTAACGAAAGGATGTCCACGTCCCCTGCCATTCTGACAACTTGTCCCGTTCCCCGTATCTCATAGACTGTGCTTGAGGAAAACGGCTAATGACACACATGGAACGAATACCTACTGGCGCATTATAACGAGGCAACGCCGACAATATATGAAAATATGGCCAGATGTCAACACTAAAAATTATGGCTGAGTGGGTCCCCCAGTGGAAGCTCTCCAGAGGCAGACCGAGGTAAAGGTGACCTGATTGCATGGAAGTGAATTGAAGCAGGACGGGAGGCCTGCAGAAGAAGAATGGCTATAGACCGGAGCCAGTGTAAAAAATTTGCGGAAGAGACCAAATCCCATCCTGTGATATACTATGATAATTGTGAATCACGTGGAAAGGAAACTTACTTTGGGCAGGACTTCATTGAGGTCGATTGTGTTCTCGATTTGGAACTTGGGCAGGGTCACTGAGACCACTTCTGATTGAAGGATGTTAAACAAGGATTCAATATTGTCATAGCTGTGAATGCCAGTCAATGTCTCCTCCAGGGCTGCGAGGCCATCAACCTTGTTGGGCAGAACGATGATCATGGACGCCTCGTCATCTTCAAAAGGTAGCGCTATGACCTGTAGATTAAATAACATAATTAAATGTTTTTTCATGCCGAGATTACTAAATCATAGCGCTTGATGAGAATGTTCTCAATAATTCAAGCAGGCAATATGCTCAGCGTGGTTAGAGTCTCACTGAGGGAGCTAGTAGGACTACTAACAGGATACTGCCACCTCAGGAGATATAAGCAGCTGTTGAAATGTCTCTATACGATGACCATACTATATAATATCACTTGGAGACTTAGAGACCGATGAGAGTGTTGTGTAACCAGGAGAGTGTATCAATCACCCAGTGCCAACCCAGTGGACCATATTATCATGGGGCCTATAGTATGAGTGCTTACGGGAGCCATGCAGGCCGTCTAAATCAGACTAAATAACATTCTGTCACTTCTGGGCTAGGCTTCAATCCCGCCCCCTCAGCGTCCAGAAACAAGAAGCTTACATGTCTGTTACGCAGGCCGTGATAATTAACTAATGACTATGTTACATTACCTTTGCATCTAATTCTGCGCTTTCTCCGTATTTGGTAAGCTTTGTCTGGTGCATCATGTCAACGGATTTCTGCTTTGTGGCGCTGACTAAGAAATTGCCTTTTGAGGTGTGCTTCGGGTTAAACTTGTTCTTCCAGGTGCCCTGCAATAAAAATTATTTTTTTAAAATAACTACTTGTGCCTATTGTCATAATTTTTATACTCATATTTTCAGATCTAGTCAATAAACAATAACTAGCAGGTAAAAAGCCAGTGCCGTGTTTTTTTTTCTGCTGGGTCCTGAAGGTGGCTTTTTTGGCTAGAGAAGTTCCGAGAGAAATTATCCAGTTAAATTAAGGATTAATAATACTTTTTCACGTTTTTACAATTTTTATAATATATTTCCATTTTTGACAAATATTTCAAAGGAACTGTATCCAAAAATAACCGGTTCCTCAGAGAAATAATATCGACGGTTCCAGTGACAGCAAACAAAATGGGACAGGAATATCAACCATCTCTGATATTGGGAATACTAGGATAATATATTTACCATTTTTCTCTGTTGTATTATAACTAAACAGTATTTTTTTAAATGATTTTATTATGCGACATTCCTTTACCAAATACAAGAATCTGATTTCTTTATGGCGAGGAACAGGTATATTATATTTAGTTTACTACACTGTGTTAGTAATGTAAAATTTATTTATCTCATATATATACACATTTCTAAAAAATACAAAATTAAAATTTAGCACTTTTAAAAGTACATACTCGTACATACATTAATTCAAATTATTAAAGTCTTTCTACGGAAAAGGTTTCCCGTAAAGATATAACTCACCAGAATGATACTCAAAATCGAATGTAAAAAATAATGAACAAACTATGCAGAGAATTCTTCCGATAGTGGATCATATGCTCCAGATCTCTGATGCTCAATTTTCCATTTCTATTGGAATCAATAATGTCACTGAAGAATTGGCTTTCTCGTTGCCATTAGAAGATACAACTAAATATGTTGGTATGCACACACCTGTAAGAGTTACTACACCCCCGCTCTATGTCATGTAGTGATGGGCGAAGCGGCTCGGTTTAGTGAGCCCGATCACTAAATCAGCTCTCTGTAAAGACCATCCACATAAAAAATGGACGAAAAAAGTATCGTGTAAGAGCGTCTTAAGGACGTCTTTAGGAGGGCCAAGGGAGCGAGGGAGAGGGCATAGTGTGGGGGGACGCGAACCGTCGTTCAATCGAGCCGGATCACCTAACCGGTACACTACAAAGAGCTGATTTAGTGATCCGGCTCACTAAACCGAGCCGCTTCGCCCATCACTAATGTCTTGTGAGTTTACTAACCTTGAAGTAGATGGTATTAACCAGTACTGAAGCAGTTAAACTGTTCAAATTGTCGGCTTTGATGAGGTTCTTGATTGTCTTGTTGGTCTTATCCTCAACCTAAACATAGAAACGGATTTCTTTTATTAGATTAGGTTGATTAGATTTTTTAATATATATTTTTTTTACATTATCTCCATACAGGGGTCTTGAGGAAAGGGAGGAGCATTAAATGGTAAATAAACATTTTTTTTACAAAACCCCACACTGGAATCTCTGACGGAAATAATTTCCTTCAAGGCCTATGTCATCTTTGAGGATACTGTGTGGAGGGTCTCTTTGAGAACAGAAAGCGAACCTGGGTCTTGAACTGTTGAATTCAAGAATGAGCCGTAGAAGTGACCCATTCTCATGTGACCAATGTCAACCGTTTAGAAATGTTGTGTATTTAGCGTGTTTCCCGATTATGCACCGGTGTCGAAAGGATCAATGACGCTAGTTCCTTGGAGCATCTTCCACTGCAATACCGGTAGAATAAGGGCAGCATTCCTACCTGATCTCTGTTCTCCAAAGATTGCAATCTGTTGAGATAGGGGAATCTATCAAATGGGCCGCCTATTTCTACACAGATCAATGTAAAAATGCATTTATTTTATTGCTTGACATCTGCAAGAGAATACTATGAGGACCTGAGGGTCTATATCGTTCCCAGGTTCTCATATTGTGACATTCTAATATGGGAGAATATAAACTCCATATTATGTCAAAACATTATTTTTCAGTAAAATGAGTCTTATTTGTGGTGAAATTCGCTTTATTTTTGGCCACATTTGCATTATTTTTTGAGAAATTCGCTACTTTTGGGAAAATGTGGTTATTTTCCAACAAAAACGGTGGTAGTTTGCAACAAAGGTAGTCCATTTTTTTGCTTTAATTTTTTTATATTCAATTATATGTACCTATATATAATTTTTTTTTTTTCTTTTATTTTTTTTTTAAATCTGTAATAAAAGAATGAGAATGCGCAGCATTTTCCTCAAGAAGTTGTCTGCGTTCCATTTAATGACTATTCAAACTTGTCAAAACTATACACAAAGAAGTATTTGAACGAACAATGTCACTTTCTTATTTTTAAATTATAGAAAATTGTGTGAAATTAAGAAAATTCGAAAAAGGCTTATCGCAAACGTGAGAGTCTCTAAAGATCGGCAATAATTTCTTGATTTGCATCTTATTTAGATTCCCAGTGGGAAAATAAATAATAATGCAGCAGTATATTTGTGCTTATATGGGAAAAAAACTATTTTTGTATTACGTTAGGTTATTTATCTCACCCAAGAGTTAATTTTGGCAGCTGCTTCAGTGCTTTGGGGAGAAGTCAATGTTTTCCACCTCGCTGCCGAAGATCTCAACGGCGTTCTTCTTGAAGGCTGGGGCTAGCGTGAAGAGCTTTCCTTCATTGATGTACACCTTGTTCGCTAATTTTAGGGTGGCTTTCTTGTGAGAATTCAAATTTTCGATTGCCGGCTTGTAGGCTGCGATAGTCTGAAAAGGGCGAGTAATCATTTAGTTCAGATGTATGTTTAAAGGTCTTAGGAGCGCCACTTTTTAAATAGATCAGATAACGGTCTTAGGAGACATAGGTGGCAATAAAACTAGGAAAGTATGTAATCAATGTATTTCATGGGTGGTTATAACTGGGCATGATTGTGACTGGGGCATTACGGAAAAGACAAGACTAGGGAGGACAAGTAATCAATTAGTTCAGATAACAACATAGTGAAGACAAAGTCCCGCGATTCCCGCGCATGTGCAAGCAAGCCAAATTTGCACATGTTGATGTGCACAAAACATTTACGAGTATATTCCCCATACTACGAGGACAGCTCGGTTGGCGGAAACGTAAACTTGGGGAATTTTGAAATGGAACACTACACAATAGAACAGCGATCAACAATTGTTGAATTTTATTTTGAAAATCAATTGTTTTGACGCAGTGTGCTTATCGTCGTTTTTTTAATGTGTGTACTGGACCTTCAGCGCCAACAATAAACCGCCTGGTTTCGACAACATGGTACAGTAAGACACCTTCCATATACCGGAAGACCACGTACGGTCCACACGGAAGAAAATATCCAACGTGTTGTGGATAGTGTGCAGGACAGTCCAGAAACATCAACAAGAAGACGTTCGGCACAACTAGAGCTATCGCGGAGGTCCGTTCAGAGGATTTTGGCCACATTGCACATGTTCCAGTATAAGGTTCAGCTTGTGTAAGAATTGAAGCCGATAGACTACCAACAACGGCTTGATTATGCCATTTCATTCCAAACCATAACAGTAGTTTTGCGCCACCCTGTACTACGCGCACTCTTTTAACAGTCTCAGCGAGTTTTGGAGCAAATTAAACGACGAATTGTATATGCTTTATTCTCAAGATGATTTTGCGAACATTAATGTTTACTAATTGCGAAAAGTCACATTTGCACTTTGTTCTTTTGCCATAGCACGTACAATGCATTTTTATAGATGGCATTAAATGTCAAAACTTCGTAAACATTAAAATTGCAGGTCTATCATTTTACCGCATTAAAGAATATACCATTTTGGAACATTCTTTTGGATGAAACTTTACAATAGCAGAAACTAATAACCAACCCTTTCCCATATCACTACCGGTTTGAAGATTGCAACTGACCTTCAAAGTAATGGACAAAATTTTTAACCAACCCTTTGCCATATCACTACCGGTTTGAAGACTACAACTGGCCTTAAAGGAAAAGTAATCAATTAGTTTGGGTGACAAAGCTTAGGACTAGTTGTTGGGCTATCTCCTTGTTTTAGAGTAAATGGCTAAATTTGAGAGAACTTCCAAATGTTCTTCTTTTCTCAACTTGGCTGGTTTGTTTATCCATACAGGGCGAGGTTCTTGGTAAGGTTATCAGGAATACTCACATAGTCAGAGTTGGGCAGGTACAGACCGGCGTTCAGCTCCTTGAGGGTTTTTCCTTTGGCGCCGAGAGACAGCATGGCCAGCAAGATATTTGCCGACACCGGGGAAATGATGAGGTTTTTGCCAGCATGTTGTTTGAGCTGGTAGGTTACCTGCAATTCCAAAGAACAGCAGTTAGCATAAAAATACCTTAATAACAAGATAAACATATTTTGCCAAATCTACAAAGAATATTAATAACACTTGGATAATTTATATACATAGTTCAATTTGTAAGAAATTTCATCTCAAGGGTGCTCAAAAGTGCTTATTATCAAGTCCCTTGTTGTGGGTGATGCAAAAAAGTATGCACCATTAAAGAGTCATTCCAAAAATTTACAAAATAACAAAATCAACACAAAATGTAGAGCGCGTAACAAATACTCTTACGCTTTCAGCAAATTCTTAATTCAAACGTTGGTCATGTATGACAATGATAGACATTACGAATATTTGTGTATGAACGAAATGGCTATAGAACTGCGTGTCTAATGCTACATTCTACTTCGACTGCCTCCGTGGTCGAGGGGTAAGGCTCTCGACTACGAATCCGAAGGTCGCGGGTTCTAATCCCGGCGTGCGCAAGTAATTTTTATTTAATTAATTTGTGTTGTTTCACAATTAATTCATTTAAAAATAAAATATAGTATATTTGCGCACGTTCCAGAGTGGAAGATACTCTCAGTATCGCCCTGTTGAAAGACCGCCATTCAGAATTTGAAACATTGCTTGAAATGGCTTTTAGTCGTGTTTGGTGATCAGATATGAATAGCCAGGTATTTTCCCTTTTCTCCACCTTCCTCTCCCCCTTCTCCTTCCCCTCCCCAATACCTTCAGCCTCACAACATTCCCCAATTGGGAATGCCATAGTCTCACTGGGTCCAGACGGTTGGGAGCAGTTTGGGACTCTTGTGCGGTATTAATATAAAAAAATTCTACATCACGGGTGTGAATGTGGTAAAGCGAACAATTTTTTTTAAACCAGTAAATTAAAAAAAAAACACCAAAAAAAATTTTAACCTTCCCAGATTTCGATAAAAACTATTGTATGGCTGGCGGATCTAAATTTTGTAAACTGCCCAAATTACTTTTTTCCAGTTTTATGATATTTGGAGGTATGAACTAGTGGTGGGCGAAGCGGCTCGGTTAAGAGAGCCGGATCACTAAATCAGCTCTTTGTAGTGTACCGGTTCGGTGATCCGGCTCGTTTGAACGACGGTTCTCCCCGCACCATTCCCTATCCCTCGTTCGCTTGGTCCTGCTAAATACGTCCTTAAGACGCTCTTACACAATACTTTTTTCGTCCAATTTTCATGTGTATTGTCTTTACAAAGAGCTGATTTAGTGATCCGGCTCACTAAACCGAGCCGCTTTGCCCACCACTAGTATGAACCGATTCTGATTCCACAGATTTAAATGTCGCGAGTGGCCTGCTCTCTGAAAATGTGTGGTGGAATTTTTAGGAATTAATTTATGATGATTGACAATAACCATTATTAGACCTGTGAATTTTTAGTGTACTGGTGTGAGATAACGACTAACCAGGACAGAAGCCCTAACGCCAGTACTGTACCAGTATAATCAAGATGAATGATCACCTTAATGAGATGACACTTCGCCTTAGATGAATACGGAACGCTGTATGAGACGACCTACTGCCAGTAGGTTGCCCTTCTTATGCTTATGTGTTGCTACATTTGCTATCTCACTTTCTTTAATGGGGTTTAAAATCTGAGGGAAACAATCGTAAGTGTGTATTTACGAATGTAATGTTATTTCTTGCATTTTACTAGTATTTGCCACATAATGGAAACACTTTCTCGTATCACACAAGGTCATTTTGGCACTTATTTGTGCAATTTGGTTGGACATAGTACATGACCAAATGTGACGCGTGACAGAATAATACTAAATCAGCGTATGGCAATTACCGTATCTTTTGTTTGCCACTTTGAGAGCTCTACAACGTGTCTATGTTTGTTTGTAAAGTCATTGCCAAAATCCCAATCTGAACAAATTAAATTCTAGATTCATCTCTTTATTTTTTAATTATTATTTAGTTGGTGTTTCAGTATAGTTATCACCATGAGATGTCTCGTCTTGATATGACATTACCTTATAGAAATCCACAGAGAATTGATGGATGTGTTCGACCAGATCTGATTGCAAATCGACTCCGGTAGGGTTGCTGCTCGCAATGCCCACAAAGAAGACAAGGAAGAGGGCTGGAACACAAACACATGTATTACTTACAAAACCAAACATAGGTACTTAATATTATGTATGTTAGTTTCAGTCACCAACTACTTAACGGGCGCTTTTATAATATTGCACTACAACGGCACGGCATGTAAGTTGGATTTTCATTTTTCACAAATAAAAACTTTAATGTTTTTTAAATGCGAATTGGAAAACTTTAGTTAAGTTTACAAAAAAAATACCACGAATTATTTTTCTCTACTTTTAAAAATATTTTCATATTTTGTAAAACATACGTAGGATGGTCTGAAAAGATTTTTCTGATTTGATTTTGATAAATGCTAGTCTATGTAAATTTTAAAAATTACGGAGTATATATTTTTCTCTTTAAAAACATTACTTTTATCGTATTACACTAAACATTATATTATCATTATTTCGAAATAATAATGAATCCCACTCCGCCTTAAGTCTATGTATTTACACAAGCACATTACACACAGGGAGAGTTAAATGTGTACTTACTGGCACACAACAACAGTAAGAACAGATGTGATAGAACTATATTGCAGTTAGATATAGTTCTCGACTGCCATAATACGGGCATGTGCTTAGTTTGACAGTTGAAAAGGGTATAAAATTTTTAGTACCTACCAATAATGAATAAAGATACTTTTAAAAAAAACGTATATACGAGTATATATATAGAGTAATTTTTTTTTTACGGTAACTCCACACAGGAGACCCTGAGAGAAATAATTTCCCTCAAGGTCTATATCATCTTTGGAGATGCTGTGTGGAGGGTCTTTTAGAGGTTTGGAAGGAGTGAACTTGGGTCTTGAAGAGACCCATGTTATAGGATGGAGGAAACACAGAGGCCAGCAGATCATTCCACAGCCGAGCTGTTGAACACAAGAACGCATCATAGAAACGACCCGTTCTCATGTGACAAATGTCAACCATGTGCGAATGTTGGGCGCGCGTTTGGCGTGTTTCCCGACTATGCACCGGTGCCAAAGGCATCAATCACGCTAATTCCTCGGAGCATCTTCCATTAAAATACCGATAGAATAAGGACAGCATTCCCACCTGACGTCTGTGATCCAAAGATTGCAACCCGTTTGTTAAGATAGGCGAATCTATCAAGCGGACCGCCCGTTTCTGCACAGAGTCAAGGGTTTTTTCAGATGTGGCTGCCAAATTCTACAGTGGGGCGCACTTGTGATTTGTATAGGGTCAGCAGTTGTGTACTATTAAAGTATGTGAGGGCTCTGTACAATACACCCAGCTTCTGAGAGGCTAACTTTAGTCGGGCTTCGATGGAACCCCCATACCTGTGCTGGTCACTTAAGGTTACATCAAGCATATCAATGGAGGGCTTGTTGGGAAGATAGCTTCCATTGAAGGAGACTAGATTTTTTTTTTTTTTTTACAGTAACTCCACACAGGAGACCAAGGAGGAAACAATTTCCCTCAAGGCCTATATCATCTTTGGGGATGCTGTGTGGAGGATCTTTTAGAGGATAGGAAGGAGTGAACTTGGGTCTTGAAGAGACCCATGTTATAGGATGGAGGAAACACAGAGGCCGGTAGATCATTCCACAGCCGAGCTGTTGAACACAAGAACAAAGTCGTAGAAGCTTAATTCGCTCATGTGACAAAATGTCAACCGCGGTGGCAAATGTTGGGCGCGTTTGGCGTGTTTCCCGACTATGCATTGAAAAGGGATCAATGACGCTGGGTTCCTCGGAGCATCTTCCATTAAAATACCGGTAGAACAAGGACAGCATTCGACGTCTGTGCTCCAAAGATTGCAATCCGTTTGTTAAGATAGGCGAATCTATCAAACGGACCGCCCGTTTCTGCAGAGTCAAGGTTTTTTTTCAGATATTTTGGGACTCCCGACCAGAGGTGGCTGCCAAATTCTACAATGGGGCGCACTTGCGATTTGTACAGGGTCAGCAGTTGTGTACTATTAAAGTATCTGCGGGCTCTGTACAATACGCCCAGCTTCTGTGAGGCCAACTTTTTTTGGAGCCAACTGGGTTTCGATGGAGCCCCCATACCTGAGCTGATCACTTAAGGTTACACCAAGCATTTCAATAGAGGGCTTTTTGGGAAGATTTGTTCCATTAAAGGAAACTAGATTGTCATTTCGATCCCTTTTAGACGTAATCAGACATGATTGGGTCTTTGAAACATTAAATTCGACGAGGTTATTCTTACCCCAAGAGGAGACCCTCTCAAGGTAACCGTCCATTCTCTGTTTCAAAGCCCTCCGAGCCGTTGGAGTTTGTGTGCCCTTTGGGGGCTTGTCAAACAAAGATTGTATAGAGTATAAATATAATATTTAGTATAGAGTTTTCTTACCAGAAATCATGTTGCTGAAGGTTGCCATTTTGGCTGGCTACTGGAACAAGACTGAGGAGATGTTGTTTAGATGGAAATATATACCCACAGCTAGCACTTGGAATGTCAAAGTGTGGGCCGGAAATATTAGAAATAATTTTTTAAATTCAAAATCATATCAAACTTTTTTGTTAACACGTAAGTATTAGGGTATTGGCGCGTTTTGGACAACTCCGGACCTTACGCCATCTGGGCCTTTGCTCAGATTATAGACCTATCACATGAACCTTAAGACCTGCCGTGTTTCTACATTATGAATAATGTCTTCATCAACTGAGCCGCTCCCAACTAGCAATTAAATTATGAAGAGTAGCCAAAAGGCCAAAATTAAGCTAACGTAGTCGGCGGTATATTGGGCCTTTCCACCATTGTTCAAGTATTGCTTGACTTACTTGCTAGTTGGGAGCGGCTCAGTGCATTGTGCGGGTCATTCTGGACAAAGCTATTTAGTAATATTGCATTGTGCTTCCAAACATTCCTCTTCCCTATCTCCTTCTCCTCCCCACTTCTTTCAGCCTAAAAATATTCCCAAAATATAAATGCCATAGTACCAGTGGCTCTGGGCAGATAAGATTCTGGTGCGTAATTACATTAAAAAAATGTTACTAAGTATTAAAGAATTGTAGTGCGCCAATATATTTCATTTACATCGTCCTATGTTATCTCGCTACCTGTACATTCCTAAATCCATCCTTGTTCTTAACAGGAATACTTGATTTTCTTTTTTAGGATAAACATTTTTTTTAATTTAATCTCTGGAAATATTATATTGTAATCCATCTATGTTGAAAGAAGTAAACTTGCACATTCCTAACAAGTGTACCTACTCGTGCTCACATACTGTTTTATGCCCCAAAAGCGAAAACTTATGCTTACTAGAATGCGCCAATCAACAGAGAAATCATCGTAAAGCTGTCCCGTAAGTAAAAGTTACTGATTTTAAAATAAGTTTGTTAGTTCATCGCTTGGCCGCCCACATGTATATTTTTTTAGGTCTGTACCCTCGCATTTAAGGACCGCGTTATTCAAAGTGATTGAGAAACGATTTATTATATGATTCTAAATTCAATAATAGAAGCAATAACTACTATGCTTTGAAAAGTGAATTAATTTCACGGAAATTAACAATACAATTACCGAGTGCATACATGTGTGACATTTTTAAAATTGGGATTGATGTGTATGTTAATAAAATTATCACAATTTGAAAGAATCTAGTTTCATGGCAGGAAAGTAATTGCTGAGGGCAATAAAACCTTATTACAGCATTTGTATTATTGTGTGGCTCAAGGAGAGTTCAAAAGGTTTGTTGAGCTGACATAATTTATAGGTGATGATCTAAAGAGTGAAAAGTTTTTTTTGTAATACGCTAACCTTAGTAAGTTCTTGCTAAAATTTGAGCCCGAAATGGGCACTTTTGTAATTTTCCACACTTGCCGTGGACGTCCACGGCAAGTCGTGCCGTAGATCATTTTATTATTTACTTTATGGTCATGAACGGTGTTTGTGCAGTGTTTGCGTCTCATAAGAAAAGCAACAACGTACACCGTCAGCATGCGAGAGACGTTTCGCAAGTAGTATCAGAGAATACCAGAGAAGGCAGGCGTGGCATTCACTCACATTAAATTATCCATGTAACTACTACACTACACTACACTACACTCTCAAAATTGCCGTCACGGCTTTATGAGGAGCTAGGTGTCCAACGGCTATGGCACAGCAAGTTGTTGCCGTCCACAGCTTGTCGTTGCCGCGGACGGTAAATTAAAAGCGTCTTCATACAAACCATACATTTGACTTTCCTGTTATGCCTTCACGACAAGCCGTGCCGTTGTGATTCCGTTGCTGTGCAAATTGCAATAGCGCCCAATATCTCTCAGTTTTGTTTTGACAGAAGTTTGAATGGAATGTGTTCGCCATTTTTATAAAACAGATAAATTAGAAAATGACAAACGTTGAAATTTCATGTTTGTATGGCAAGAATGTTACAAAATATGCTCAGTTTGTACTGTGCTTTCTCACCTGTCCAATTGTCCATACCGTGGTGTCAAATCGAACTTCCATTAAAGATGACTCCCGCAGTGGCAGGCCTCCAACGTCAGTTAGTGGTGAAAATGTTCCTAAAGTTTTAATTGGCTGACCAGCGAGTGAAGTTGTGTGAAATAGCAGAGGTTTGGTAAAACCGACAGAGAGTATACATTCATTTTAAACTGAAAATTTAGGCGCGTTAAAAGTTTTATATAGATAGGTGCCACAAAATGATATAAAATCTGAAAGGAGTGTTGGATCCATGATGGACTGTAGAAAAAAAGCTTTTTTTAATTAATTTGGATTCATTGTTATTTATTTATTTACCGACAAACTTCATAGATAATCTAAACTGTGGACAAAAGGAGGAGATGGAAATTAATGCCTGGCCTCTCATTCGTGCCCACAACTGAAAATATTCCTTGTTAATTGCTAGGAGAGGTTTCTGACAAACAAGTTGTTTATTCACTTAATTCTCAAGGTTTCGCGAATCGCACTCAAAACTGACAAAATGACACTCGAGCTTCATCGGCATAGATACGAGTATACCACTGCATTGGAAAAATTCATTGAACTTATGAAAGGTTACTTTCAGAAACTAAAAAAATTACTACCCACTTTTTCCATCTTCCCATTCAGTTCTACAAACTTTTTGAACTCCTCTCGTAATAATTTATCCCCTCGTGATGTGATTTTTAAAGAATGGCCTTGTAAACTAATCTATTCTAGTTTTTATAACCGTAACAGTAATTTATATGTACAGAAATTTTGATAAGGTGAATTGGTGATAAGTGCATATATGGGGCAAGTGCATTTAGGCCTTCTACCTTCTATAAATATCGTATTTAATCACTGCGATCTAAGAAAATACATTGTAATTAACTAAATTCATACTCCGGCATATATATGAACCTGCCCCACGTGCACAGCTAGTTGTTAGAAGAGTTTGAATTTTGGGAGTTGGTTTAATTTGATGTGTGAGTCGTGAGTACTTTTGTAATATATCTATTATTTCACTACACCTTGTTTTGAATTATTGTTTGTTGTGTATATATTCGTTTTATGAATATCTTAAAGAATTTAGATTTATATGACTGCATACACTTCCCCCATAAATTTACATACTGGAGTAAGTGCAACTGAACGGTAGATGCACTTGCCCTTGATATTTTTGTATGGACAGAAATGTTACTAGGGATGTCCAATACTACTTTTATTTTAAACGAAATACATGTTTATTCCATAATACCATTTAAAATTTAACAAAGATCTGCAGAAATAATTGATTTTTGAAAATATATTTATTTAATTTACAAATGTGATTGAGTATATTTCAAATTTAATGTATAAAATGAAGTACCTAAGTAACTTAGAAGGTCGATTTCTTTTTATCAGAAAGTATAATACCAAAGAAGTTTTTAAGAAAGAATTCTAAGGCTATTTATTACACAAAAGAAAAGCTTTTGGAAGCAGTGGAAGAAGTAAAAAGCTGTCGCATGACTGATTATCGTGCTAAGAAAAAATTCGGGATACCCAGATGAACATGTGCTATGTTTCTGGGAGCCATGGTAAGAAATCTACCGCTATGGGGCGAAGTACAACCCTATCGGCTAAAGCTGAAAATAAAAAACAAGCTGAAAATCTACACGTTATGGAGAAATATGAATTTGGTCTTAAGAAAATGTGCTATGTTTCTGGGAGCCATGGTAAGAAATCTACCACTATGGGGCGAAGTACAACCCTATCGGCTGAGGCTGAAAAAAAAAACAAGCTGAAAATCTACACGTTATGGAGAAATATGGATTTGGTCTTATGAACATGTGCTATGTTTCTGGGAGCCATGGTAAGAAATCTACCACTATGGGGCGAAGTACAACCCTATCGGCTGAGGCTGAAAAAAAAAACAAGCTGAAAATCTACACGTTATGGAGAAATATGGATTTTGTCTTATGAACATGTGCTATGTTTCTGGGAGCCATGGTAAGAAATCTACCACTATGGGGCGAAGTACAACCCTATCGGCTGAGGCTGAAAAAAAAAACAAGCTGAAAATCTACACGTTATGGAGAAATATGGATTTGGTCTTATGAACATTTGCTATGTTTCTGGGAGCCATGGTAAGAAATCTACCACTATGGGGCAAAGTACAACCCTATCGGCTGAAGCTGAAAAACAAAAAGCTGAAAATCTACACGTTATGGAGAAATATGGATTTGGTCTTATGAACATGTGCTATGTTTCTGGGAGCCATGGTAAGAAATCTACCACTATGGGGCGAAGTACAACCCTATCGGCTGAGGCTGAAAAAAAAAACAAGCTGAAAATCTACACGTTATGGAGAAATATGGATTTTGTCTTATGAACATGTGCTATGTTTCTGGGAGCCATGGTAAGAAATCTACCACTATGGGGCGAAGTACAACCCTATCGGCTGAGGCTGAAAAAAAAAACAAGCTGAAAATCTACACGTTATGGAGAAATATGGATTTGGTCTTATGAACATGTGCTATGTTTCTGGAGCCATGGTAAGAAATCACCAATATGGGGGCGAAGTACAACCCTATCGGCTGAGGCTGAAAAACAAGCTGAAAATCTACACGTTATGAAATATGGATTTGGTCTATGAACATGTGCTATAAGCCTTCTGGGAGCCATGGTAAGAAATCTACCACTATGGGGAAAAGTACAACAAAAAAGCTGAAAATCTACATCGTTAAGGAGAAATGTGGATTTGGTCTTATGAACATGTGCTATGTTTCTGGGAGCCATGAAGAAATCTACCACTATGGGGAAAAGTACAACAAAAAGCTGAAAAAATCTTACACGTTATGGAGAAATATGGATTTGGTCTTATGAACATGTGCTATGTTTCTGGGAGCCATGGTAAGAAATCTACCACTATGGGGAAAAGTACAACAAAAAGCTGAAAATCTACACGTTAAGGAGAAATGTGGATTTGGTCTTATGAACATGTGCTATGTTTCTGGGAGCCATGGTAAGAAATCTACCACTATGGGGAAAAGTACAACAAAAAGCTGAAAATCTACACGTTATGGAGAAATATGGATTTGGTCTTATGAACATGTGCTATGTTTCTGGGAGCCATGGTAAGAAATCTACCACTATGGGGAAAAGTACAACAAAAAGCTGAAAATCTGCACGTTAAGGAGAAATGTGGATTTGGTCTTATGAACATGTGCTATGTTTCTGGGAGCCATGGTAAGAAATCTACCACTATGGGGACAAGTACAACAAAAGCTGAAAATCTACACGTTATGGAGAAATATGGATTTGGTCTTATGAACATGTGCTATGTTTCTGGGAGCCATGGTAAGAAATCTACCACTATGGGGCGAAGTACAACCCTATCGGCTGAGGCTGAAAAAAAAAACAAGCTGAAAATCTACACGTTATGGAGAAATATGGATTTTGTCTTATGAACATGTGCTATGTTTCTGGGAGCCATGGTAAGAAATCTACCACTATGGGGCGAAGTACAACCCTATCGGCTGAGGCTGAAAAAAAAAACAAGCTGAAAATCTACACGTTATGGAGAAATATGGATTTGGTCTTATGAACATGTGCTATGTTTCTGGGAGCCATGGTAAGAAATCTACCACTATGGGGCGAAGTACAACCCTATCGGCTGAGGCTGAAAAAAAAAACAAGCTGAAAATCTACACGTTATGGAGAAATATGGATTTGGTCTTATGAACATGTGCTATGTTTCTGGGAGCCATGGTAAGAAATCTACCACTATGGGGAAAAGTACAACAAAAAGCTGAAAATCTACACGTTAAGGAGAAATGTGGATTTGGTCTTATGAACATGTGCTATGTTTCTGGGAGCCATGGTAAGAAATCTACCACTATGGGGAAAAGTACAACAAAAAGCTGAAAATCTACACGTTATGGAGAAATATGGATTTGGTCTTATGAACATGTGCTATGTTTCTGGGAGCCATGGTAAGAAATCTACCACTATGGGGAAAAGTACAACAAAAAGCTGAAAATCTGCACGTTAAGGAGAAATGTGGATTTGGTCTTATGAACATGTGCTATGTTTCTGGGAGCCATGGTAAGAAATCTACCACTATGGGGAAAAGTACAACAAAAAGCTGAAAATCTACACGTTATGGAGAAATATGGATTTGGTCTTATGAACATGTGCTATGTTTCTGGGAGCCATGGTAAGAAATCTACCACTATGGGGAAAAGTACAACAAAAAGCTGAAAATCTACACGTTATGGAGAAATATGGATTTGGTCTTATGAACATGTGCTATGTTTCTGGGAGCCATGGTAAAAGAAATCTACCACTATGGGGCGAAGTACAACCCTATCGGCTGAGGCTGAAAAAAAAAACCAGCTGAAAATCTACACGTTATGGAGAAATATGGATTTGGTCTTATGAACATGTGCTATGTTTCTGGGAGCCATGGTAAGAAATCTACCACTATGGGGCGAAGTACAACCCTATCGGCTGAGGCTGAAAAAAAAAACAAGCTGAAAATCTACACGTTATGGAGAAATATGGATTTGGTCTTATGAACATGTGCTATGTTTCTGGGAGCCATGGTAAGAAATCTACCACTATGGGGAAAAGTACAACAAAAAGCTGAAAATCTACACGTTAAGGAGAAATGTGGATTTGGTCTTATGAACATGTGCTATGTTTCTGGGAGCCATGGTAAGAAATCTACCACTATGGGGAAAAGTACAACAAAAAGCTGAAAATCTACACGTTATGGAGAAATATGGATTTGGTCTTATCATGATTGGTTTTGCGGGGTTCTCAAAACGAACAGTTTATCAATAAAAAAACATCAGCCCGTTAAATATGCCAGGAAAAAGGTTTTAGATCCATTTATAATAAATAAATATTTTGATATTTTGGCACACAATATACAAACTAGACCTTCAAAACCGCCCTCATCAATTGTGGAACTTGAACGAAACTAGTTTCTCTAAAGACCCTAGTAAAATAAAATTTGGGCATGTTGGATATCCTTCCACCAGAACAATTAGTTCACCAGAAAGAGACAATGTTCATCTGCTCGGAATACAAAAACAGACGATTATTGCATACACCCTCAACAATTAGTAATATATTTGTCTAGAGTATAAATATCCGTGAATGTGAGGTATGTTTTGAAAATGTGCATCTGTAACTAATTACTTGGAATGGTATTTACACTATGTTATTAGTGTATTTGTTCGTTATTTTATATATGTACCTACTGTAGTGTGATTGCACCTGTTTACCATAACTAACTATACATGTAAAAGCACATATAGGGCGTATATAATGCAATAAATAAATAAATAAATACTACAGTTGTGTTGGGGTGTACTGCAGGAAGAGATAAATGTCCACCTCTGATTGTCTTCAAGGGCAAGTATGTATGGGATGAGTGGACCAATCTTGAATAGTATTCAGCTATGTGGTATGCTGCTACCAAAGACGGTTGGATGGAAACAACAGTTTTTGAAAAATATTTTAAGAATGGTTTCCTTCCAGCAATAGGGCCAGTCTGTGCAATTCCACTTACTTATGATGACCATACTACACACAAACAGAAAGTAACGATATTAAACTTACCACCTCATTCCAGTCATATACTCCATCCATTACCCGAGTGTGATAAAGTCGATGAAAGATGCTTGGGATGAAAAACTTGTAAAATGGCAACGGTTGCATGTAGGTTTGAAACTTCCAAAAAAGTAATTTTCAATGATACAGATATATGGAAAAAGTTGGGATTGGTTCCTTAAATTTACAAGGAAGAAGAGCCTCAAACATTACATAGGAAACATTATAAAAAATTATGAAAACAAGAAGACAACAGTCAGATTTGTACAAAGGGTTTCACATTTAACCAGAGTAAATCATATTGTATTTTCGAAATTTGATGACGTATCCGATATTAATAACGCAAATATTATCTCTTTGCCAAACCTCTTAACAATTGGGAGAAGCGGAAAATTCGTTTTTAAAATGTCTTTTGAAGGTTTTAACATGCTGTAAGTGGTTTTGACCTGTATAAGAAAAGCTGTTATTTTCTTTCTTCTCTTTCATTTTTAAGTTTTAAACCATAGTCAAATTTTGTGGGTTATTATTGTTTAATTTTTCTTATTAGGGTAAACGAAAACTGGGTTAAACCTTATTATTTAAACTCTATAAAGTTTACTTATTGGCGATAGAAAATATTGTGAAAAAAAATGTTTGTTTTATTGCTCCATCACTGGTTTATAAATATGGTGCACTTACCCCAGTCTGCAAAACTATGCCTGACATAATAATGTATATTCCATTATATTCATTGTTAAAAAAATATATATATATAATTAAAAAATAAGCCAAGTCCCGATAAACTACTTTTTAGTAACAATTATTTTTATAAACAATAATTATTAGCCTGAAACACTCATCCCAATTGAAAAAAACTTTCCGAGAAAAGATAAATGTCGCCGACAGGACTCTAACCTGCACCCTTCTGATTGCCGGTCAGATGCTCTACCGTTGAGCTACGTCGGCTTATCGCAAACCCGCCAAATTAATCAATGTATACTAGTGTTTCATTCAATAATTACTGTTTTTATTATATTTCACCTGTAAACAACCAACTTTATTATTATGAGAACTGACCACAACACAAAAATCTTGTCTTAAAAAAAAAAAAAACTTTGGTTTATCAATTGATATATACTTTTTAGTAGTTTGTCTAAAGGGAGCTTGTTATTGAAAAATTTTTACTGAATTTATAGTTACAAAATATATAGATTGATATATAAAATGAAAACATAAGTAATAAACGTAAAACATAAACATTTCGTAAAAATCTTACTCAAAAAATTTATACAAAAATATAAAAAAAATTAAATGACAACAATAAATCGTACATTCTCCAGTCCATTTTTTTTTAATATATTTTTTTTTATTAATGTTGACATCCAAACTTAATTTCTGTGTTTTTTTTTTTTAAAAATTAAGTTCGTTTTCATGGTTAAAATAATTGTTAAAGTTTCAATTTTTTAAAGCCCACCAAAACGCACGAAATCTATGGCTTGTTGGGTGTGACGTCACACGAGCCAGTCGGATTAGCGGTTCAATATGCAGTAATCGATATTGTATGGATTCCATACAAAACTTCGAGAACTTTATACTCAAATTTAACTGCTTTTAACTGAAGGAAACAATGTAGAATATCAGCGTCTCGTTACTATTGTAGGTGCATTGTACCAAAGTGCAAAAATACATTCATATCCCCAACTGATTAACAATTTATCAGCATTCAAAGAAAGTCCATATCCAACTTTTGTAAAACCTAAACTGGAAGACTAGTGCACATGTTGGTAACAGAAATGCGTATTATGATACCGCCGCATATCTGATATATCGATAGTTGTATTCATATCTATTTGGTACGTAATAATAATAAAAATATTATTTTGATGATTTTTATAGCGCAATTTTGGCGAAAATCACATAAAGGATGCTGTGCAAATGTTTTTTTTTCCCCAATGCTCTTTTTTTCATTATTGAAATTTAGTACAATTTAATTCATTGAAATATCATACTTCTTTTTTAAGCAATGCTTGTGTAGAGAAGCGGAGTTTTTATTTTTTTTTTATGAATACCTCACAAGAGTCCCAACTGCTCCCAACCGTCTGGAGCCAGTGAGACTATGGCATTCCCAATTGGGGAATGTTGTGAGGCTGAAGGTATTGGGGAAGGAGAAGGGGAAGAGGAATGTGGGGAATACCTGCCTATTCAGATCTGGTCACCAAACACGGCTAAAAGCCATTTCAAGCAACGTTTCAATTCTGAATGGTGGTCTTTCACCAGGGCGATACTTAGAGTATCTTCCACTCTGGAACGTGCGCAAATATACTATATATTATTTTTCAAATAAATTAATTGTGAAACAACACAAATTGATTAAATAAAATTTACTTGCGCACGCCGGGATTTGAACCCGCGACCTTCCAGTTCGTAGTCGAGAGCCTTACCCCTCGACCATGGAGGCCGTCATAATAAGCTTCTAGGAGCATTATAATAAGCTTCTAGGAGCAAGGTATATTGGGAGGCCTAAATTTAGATAGCTGGAAACAGGGCGGGATCTTGATCCTGTAGACTACGTGGTCGCAGAAGTGGGCGCACTGACGGGCGCCAAATAGGGAGAAATACAAACATCAATAAAACCCACTACATATGCTTCCGGAACAAGAAAAAAGATGTCTTCTATGAAAGTGAGGATGAACCTATTGGTGTGGGGAAAAGATCTTTCAAGGTCAACTTTTTTATGTTGTGCTTGACAAAGCGTTCACATCACTACAAAAAGATTCTAACTTATGGAAAACCACAGCAAAGTCTTCGAATTCCTATATCATACTAACTATGATGGCTATTGGAAATGACATTCTCATTAAAATGGATTTTGCTAAATTCGAAGCCAGAAAATTCTCTTTTCATCACGATAATAATTAATAAAATTATATTACTAGAAAATACTTTGCAAATATTCCTCTAAATAAACTAACCAACATACGTCTTTGTTAAACAAAAATGTGTTAGTCAATTACATTCTACATTTTATCATCATTGAGGTGGGGGTTCCTAGAGACGGCCAAGACGCTCCAAGAGCTATAGGGATTCAAAAGAATAACTTAAGGACTACCAAATGTGTTTCTGGGTCTAGCTTATGAGTTCAAGAAATGTTGGGAGACCTCAAATTAGGTAGCTGGAAGTTGTGAAACACTGCATTCTTAGTCTTGGAAGGAAATAGCAAAAGACCGACAGAAGTGGTAGCCTTCCCTAGATGCAACTACGATTCTTCAAAGATTGTACCTCCTGATTGTAATAGTGATGATGACAGATTTGAGAGGTGTTTTCTTTTATAATTTGAATGTTTTCACGGGCATACTCTCTTCATACAGCCCAAGACCGTGGGCAGTGGAAGATTCAGGTTCATGGGGAAATTACAACAGGGGTCATGTCAGTACTGAAATGAGGAAAGGACTGAAATAGAAGAACAAGTTTTTGAGCGGAACGATAGCACAGATATCTGTTTGGATCTTGTCCATAACCCTGAACTAACCGGCGAACATTGTATTTGGTGCCGGATCTAATCGCGGTGTGAATATTGATGTGCATTTGCATTTACTTGGGATTCAAGTACATCGTTAATAAGCGGAACGTTTCCTTTATTTTTAAAGACTTTTAAGTCTTGCTAAAACAGGTCGTCTATAATTCCAAGAATTATCTATCAAATGACGTGGAATAATATTCTAAATAGTATAGTATATCTGATATACTTAGTAATGTGGTTGGTATCATTCAAAATTCGTAATACAACCATAAAAACAACGTCTGATCAGCATGTTCATGGAAATAAACAGAAAAAAATCAGATTCTGCCGTTCTTCTTCAGCATGAAGAAGGAGATTAAGATTAGGTGAAGGTGATGATGACATGTTGATGACGAGAAAAACACACTGCCCACTTTTAAAAGACCTGTTACTTTTTGGTGGGTAGTGAGAACATCCTTTTACTCGAAATGGAAACAAAAAACGAATAATACAGCTGACCTAAATTTTACGAAAATGAACTTAAGAATATCTTATCCATACGCAGTTAAAAGGTAGCAGTTCCTTCTGCCCACGGGTTTCATTAAGCTAGTTATAATAAAAGCTTCATGAAAAGACCGTGATTGTTTACATAAATATTCAATATAAACTAGTAGATAACTAGTAATAACTACACTACCTCGATTTTTGCTATGGCAAAACTCAAAAATCTGATGATTCGCAAACAATGGATGATGTCTAAGAATCGTGCCATCAACCCAGCTTCGTGGATAAAAAAATTGAAAAGGTACACAGAATATGAAGAGAATTGCTTGATACGTACATAAATCAATAAAAGAAACGTGTAAATAAAATTAAATCAGTGAATAATTACCTTCATATTCAGCGGCTTCACATGTTCGTTCACCCAGTTCCTGAACGTGTTGGCTTGTATCTCCACCCACAGATCTTCCTTCCCCTTTATCTGCATGCCCTTGGCTGCAGTGCCCTCGGGGGACCTGGCCGCCAGTCCAGCCTGGAGCACCCTGGCGGCCTCTCCTGACGGGGGGCCCTGCTGCCCGAGCCCCCGATAACTCACTCGACCCTCCATTGTTAGGGTGGATCAAACAGACATCACCGAACTAACTAATGTTCCCAAGGTCTGCAGTGCCACTGAGACCTGAAAAATTGTGGTCAATTACACTTATGCGATGGTCACTGTCACTTAACCACTGTTTTGATGATTGCTTTGGTATTCACTGATTTTGGATGGTCCAATAGAAATGATTTTGATTTTTAAAAACTATTGTTTCACTGTGTGTGTTTTAACTTTTTAATCAATAGACCATCGATTATTATAAATTTTTAAACTGTTTCACTGGTTGTGTTCTATGTTTCACTGTTTTAGTTTGTCAATAGATCTTACGTGATTACTTTGGTATATTGTCTAACTGCTCGAATTTCACTATGTGCTAATCTTTGGTCTTTTTTATTCTATGTGAACTTGTTTCGTTGTCGATATGTAGGCACTATTTTTGTTCACTTCTTTCATTTGTACTCCAATCTATATTTAAATAATAAAGTTAATATTATGACAATAATAATACGTTCTGGATTAATTTGATTTTGTTGTTGTTTTGAAATGTTTATATGTATGGTGCGATGATTTAAATAATTTTTGGCATTTATTTTGTTGGTGATCAGAGTAAAATTGAAAATCCTAGACAATTTGATAAAATTCAAATGGTGGACGCCTTCAAAAATATAATATACTTGAGAAAATACAGATGTCGTGTTTAGGCATTTGGGAAGGGTTTGTTAGATGAGAGAAAATTGAGTATTATAAAAGGAGGGAGGAAACGCAAAAGCTATTATACAAAACAAATTTTAAAAACACCCCTTTCTAAGGCAGTAAACATCCCTCGGTTGTGGACTGTTGTCAAAGTCACCAATATTACTAGTTTTTGAACGCCTACATTTTAAATTTTACAATAAAAGTAATCTATCAAAGAATTAATTAACATGTTTAACTTAGAACTACTTTTCAAAGAAATATCCGAATCGAAAAATATAAAACAACCGCTGACCGATGTCGGTGCAAGACTGTTGATATTTCATAGAGAGATAGTTGAAGAAAAGAGCATTTAACAGTTATAACTCATAAACTATTTGTAAAGATTAGTTGGCTCAAATGTGACATCATCAGAACGTGAACTTCTGCCCTCGCTGTTCCCCGTTTCCCCCCTCTCTTCTCCTCCTCATTTCATTCCCCCACTTACAATGTATTTCCCCTTCCAACTATCCTTTATCCTTTCCCCCCTGTCTTTTAATTCTCACTCCCCTTCTCCATCCACATTCTTCACAGGTGAATATGTGAGTATGGAATAGATGTTTCCATTCGTAATTAGCAATTAGTGGCTATTAAGATTCTCGAGATATGATGTGATAAAAATTACAGGATGTTCAAATACTTACTTGTATCCACTTACCGAGGATACTTCTTTACGCATTAAGTAGGTAGATCAGACAAAAGTTGAGGAAATAACAGGGACTCATATTAGGTAACTAATAATAATTCATCATACTTAAGTATTTTTTTTTAGCTAAGCTCTGAAATTTTATAAAGGCACGAACGTATTTATTGTATGGGGAGGCAATACATGTTATAATATACCAGTAGTCCTCTTTTTAGATTGAACAATTCAATTTTTTTTCCTCAGAAGTAGGTTCGTTTTTAACTAAATGTCTGGGTGCTACATGTCTTGTGGGTGAAGTGAACTTTTAACCTCTGACCTCTGAAGCCAGAGTCAAGGACATTACTGCTCAACTACGGAGATGGACGATATGCTTGTGTATGGGCACAGCAAATTCCCCACAAATAGCCAGCAAATAAGACGGGACGCCAATGGGACCCCCTGTTTAGGTTTGTTTTGCTTCTGGAAACCGGTTTGTGTTCCAACAAGTCATTATAGCTTATGCTTGTATCCGCAGCTGAACATTATGTCTATTCATAACTCTGTGACTGGGCCCGCAGTCCATGGTAGGTAAATATTTACCGGTGTTATCATTTTTGGGAATGTGGAGACTGCGAAACAACAAACAAGCTATTTTATGAAAATCATCGTTTATTTTTTACATTATTTTAAGTAGGTACCTACATGATCATGTCTTTATAAATTACTGTACAAATAATGAAAATAAATAAGTTTGTTCGTGGGATTGTAATTGTCCTGTTTGTATGATTATAGAAGTAACATCAAACACAATATATTATGATGTCTCAACAAAATGTTTTATTTGGACCTAATGCGAGTCCTTGGGGAAACCCACTTAAATAAAATGGTTGTCATGGTACCCAAGATTTATAAATAACCAGTTAAACACTCATTCTCGGAAGAGTTAAAACAGTATTTTTTTATCATTGAAGAAGATAATATTAACATATCCTAAATGAATCAAGAAACCGAAAAAAAAAACACAGAAAACAAAAAGATATCAGTCACATCTGGCAACTGATACCTTTTTATTTTCTGTGGTTTTTCGGTTTCGTGATTCATTTAAGATTTTTGGGTATTATATTCTTCAATCATTAAATATTAAAATGAGGTTTATAAGATTCAATAAGTTATTAAAAATAAATTGAACACTAGTCTCTTATTAAAAATTATGGAAAAAACAAGCGGTGTGATGTCATCACGATATCTATACTGATTGAATCGAACCACCAATCTTCTAACCAAAACTCAAATTCGTAGACCTTCCTGCTACTAAAACTGCAAAGGA
>JAHDVE020004007.1:0-87086 GCA_022606495.2 Halesus radiatus
AGTTAATTCGAAACAATAGGTAAGTAATTAATTTCTTTAATCAAAGATTTCTTCATTCATTTTTTCCTACACAGATGGGGCACCACAAAAAAAACAAACATTATTTGATGTTAGTCTTTAAACCTGACCTGGTTGTGTTATATAAAAAAAAATTAAAATGGTTAAACAATTTTTTATAGGAAGGATAACATTATGTCCTTAATTTCAAAAAGAAAAAAATTTTCGTAGTCCTAAAATTACTAGCAGTGCAGCGTCACTATTTCATATTAGTGAACATTAGTGGTGGGCGAATCGGCTCGGTTTAGTGAGCCGGATCACTAAATCAGCTCTTTGTAGTGTAACGGTTCGGTGATACGGCTCGATTGAACGATGGTTCGCGCCCCCCCCACCGCACCATGCCCTCTCCCTCGCTCCTTTGGCTCTCCTAAAGACGTCCTTAAGACACTCTTACACTATACTTTTTTCGCCAGTTTTCATGTGAATTGTCTTTACAGAGAGCTGATTTAGTAATCCGGCTCACTAAACCGAGTCGATTCGCCCACCACTAGTGAACATGTACTTATGAAAAGGGTGTGCTACAACAACGCACACAGGTATCTTCTATAACTTCCAGGGTTCTGCAGTGCTTCTATAATGTTCACTCAAGGGAGGGTCCACTACTTCACCATCGGCTAGTCAGCTTCTGGAGCAGGACACGAAAGTCAACCAACGCCGTTGTCGTGGCTGCATCCGAGTGGCTCAGCTCGCCACTCTATGAGCGATGGATGCAGATGATGCGGCTACTGCTCTGAAAGATGATCCCTTAGTTTAATTTAATTTATTTTATGTTATTAACTATTATGTTCTTCATTTTATCTTTTTTTTTTGTATACATGTTTATATTTTTATATTCCTATTTTACTTTTTTTATGTATTATTATCTCATGTAATATGGCAGATTTGGTTCGCACTATCCACCCAGTCCTGCTATATTAAAAACTTAAATAAGTATTCAATGATCAATTCATACCCCAACTTAAAGAACTACAAGTAATCATTTGGTCATTGAGCAATGCACGCCACTGGTGTTTATGCCTATGAGTGGGACAATTTCACACATTACCAATCATATTACCTACAGAATATAATATTACGGATTCCTTCGCAAATAAAGAAAGGGAAAAAAATTACGTTTGGGAAGATAGGTCTTTAAAACGGATAACAGCACTTTTTTTAATATGAATACCGCACAAAAGTCCCAATTGCTCCCAACCGTCTGGAGCCAGTGAGACTATGGCATACCCAATTGGGGAAGGTTGTGAGGCTGAAGGTATCGGGAGGGGAAGGAGAAGGGTCGGAGGAAGGTAGGAAAATACCTGACTATTCAGATCTGGTCACCAAACACGGATAAAAGCCATTTCAAGCAACGCTTCAATTTCAGAATGGTGGTCTTTCACCAGGGCGATACTGAGAGTATCTTCCACTCTGGAACGTGCGCAAATATAATATATTATTTTTAGTAAATTAACTGTGAAACAGCACAAATTAATTAAATAAAATTTACTTGCGTACGCCGGGATTTGAATCCGCGACCTTCGTATTCGTAGTCGAGAGCTTTACCCATCGACCATGGAGGCCGTCGATTTGTTATTTGTTGCCAATCTGTTGCATTTTATACCAATGTGCACCGTATACTCCCACGGAGAGAATCAGTAAAAGGTGGGCTACAATTCTTTAAAAAAAAATTCCAAAAACACGTAATATGCGGTACTTATCCGTAAAATGCTTCAAAGCAAACAGATGGCGGATGCTGGGCGATTAAATGTTGTTCTGAGAGGAGAAACTCTTGATCCGGGTCTCTAAACTACTTAGATATAAGAAGTTCTTACCTAGTTTTATTTTTCACACTTAAAACACTTGTTAGGTATTTCGTACATCCGCAAAGAGCATGTCGATCGAAAAACTGTCACAATCACTGACGTCAGAATGAATAGACCTACCCCAACGTACCTTTTCGAGGGGTGGATACAAAGGTCACATGAAACCAGTGGTGTGCACTCCACAACTCGTTGAAGCTTATAAACCTCATTATAATATATATTTTAATTATTAATGATAATATTAACAACTCTCAAAATGAAACATGAAACCAAAAAGACACAAAACAAAAAAAATGAGTCTGATAAAAACGATTGAATATAAAATTATATTATATTGAATTAAAGTCCGTTTAATAAAAATACGAATTGAGTCAGACATGTTCTGTTAGGGTGACTTGAAGATTTTATTCGGGTATTGTACGAAGATACTTCAATGCGCAGACAAGACAGAAACTTAAAAAATAAAAACCTTTTAAAACATTCCGATAAAATTATCCATCATTTGGTTACGTACTCCAATGATAAAGTAGTGTTATTCGATATCCAGTTGTGTGTGAAGTCCGTTATCGAAGAGAATGTACGGAAATGCCTGTGATGCCCGAGTAAGAAGTCCGGAAGGAATGCGAATAATATCTCATGTTTTTTTGTAACATCATTTGAATCCCATCTCAGGTATGATACTAACATATAAGTAATGCACGTAAATTACCTAATAGAGCGGTACCACAAAAATGATGATTTGTAGAGTTATTTTTCCTTGATAAAATCAACTTTGTAACGCCGAGCTCCCGAGTTCACGCCGTGTGCCGGGGGAAATTAATAATAATAATAATAATAGTTGGATGACTTGTATAGCGCCGTTTTTGTGAAAAATCACCTCACAGCAGGCGCAGTGAGTGTCTATTTTCGTCATAACTTACTTGTTTTTAGCAAAATGATATTTTTGTACCGTCTAACCAGATAATGTGTTTATATATATTTTTTAATTGTATATATTTATCATAAGTATTTTTAGTTTTTGGTGCAGTTACTGTAATGTGTTTTGCACCTGTGTGACTATTATAAGAAACTAAATATGTAAAAGCCCATATAGGGCGTATATAATATAATAAATAAAAATAAAAATAAGTAGTTTCCCCAGAATACCTACTTTTATTCAGAAAAATGTTTTTTTTTATATGCCAATTGGATACGCCGGCGTTCAACGGATACAAAGTTTTGCCTTTCCAATAGATACTCAAAAGTTAATTAGGTGCATCTTTCTTCATTTTACATCAAATAATTCATTCGTATACATACGCGTCCAGTTTTTGACATAGGCCTCCATCAAATTTGTCCAGTTCAGCCATTTCTTGGCCGCTCTCGCCTAATCGTTAATTAGTGTTAAAACAAGTAAAGTGCGCTAAGATTTTTTATTTTTTTTTTCTGATTATTATTTTCTATATTCATTTTAAGAAGGTAAAAAAAAAACTTGAAGAAGTCACGGGTGCCAGGTTCCAGGTCTACAACTGGTGATGAGGTAACCACATCATGAATGCACATGTTCCATAGTCCACATTGCACAAGTTTATAGCGTTGACCTCACTAAACACTCGCTCGCTGCGTTTAACAACCTTTTTTAACCCTTTAGGTGCCACCGAACGATATATCGTTCCGATACATTATTGTACTCGAGTGACACAGAACGATATATAGCTCGAGCCATAAAATTCGTCACGCCTTACCCACGGTATTAAAATTACGTCACATTATTGAAAACATGTGTCTAAAAATAAAAGTAATCAAAATAAAAATATATACGAGTATTCATGGATTATCGACACTTCTCCAGCATTAAAAAAATACATGTGGCACCTAAGGGTTAAGAACCAAACAAGCGGAGAAACGTAAGATAATTAATAATAATGAAAGTATACAAAATTGACATATAATAATAAAAGGAACACAGTTCAATCACCGAAGAAAATAATATTAATATAACCTAAATGAAACATGAAACCGGAAAAACAACAGATAATAAAAAGATTTCAGTCGCATCTGGGACTCGAACCCAGGACCTCTGCCTATCCGGGGCAACCGCTTAACCAACTTAGCTAATGAGACCAGTCCAATTTATGTCATCGTCGTCGATATCATATCTCAAATTCAAGATTTGTCAATAATACTCTCCATTTTTAATCCCATATTATTGGCAGCTATCTTTATGATGATTATAAAGTTATTC
Source organism: Halesus radiatus (assembly GCA_022606495.2). Taxonomy (NCBI): domain Eukaryota; kingdom Metazoa; phylum Arthropoda; class Insecta; order Trichoptera; family Limnephilidae; genus Halesus; species Halesus radiatus. The sequence continues at coordinate 4,084 of JAHDVE020004007.1, forward strand.
ACGAACACAATTGCAAACTAGACAGTGTCTCGGATGAATATCATATAACTAACTATCAATAACAGTTTTGACAGAATTGCTGTCGAAGCATGTAATAAGTTTATGTATATTTATATAATGGTGTAAACAAAGTATATTTTTTAATTAATTAAATAATATTCAATTTTTTATTTTTTATTTTCAATATTTAATGTGATTAGATGCTTCCACTTTGTATGTCAACGCGATAAGCACATGTTTTTGCTGCTTCAGTTGGACATATATGAAATAAATACCTACATCTAATTTTTTATTTATCTTTTCCCTCTCTCCAACCTCTCCAAGCTCTTCAACCGCCTCCAGGCTGTGGCTGGGCTGTCCTGGGCTACTCCAGCGACCTCCATCAATTTCCGGTCCAGCCTCTGGAGTAGCTTTTTCCAGCTTTGTACGGGGCTCGTAACCGGAGTCTTCCCCCTGGAATGCATTTCCCTAAAATCCGAGTGGAACGGTATTGTCCGGAGACGGGCAAGAAAGAAGGATATGCTAAGTTTGACTAAGGAAAAAAGTAGATCTTACCAGAAATGTATTAGCTAAATAAACCAAGCACTTTGTTTTGAACCACAAATTTAATTGAAATCTATTGCAAACTGGTTTCGCTTGTCCCAAGCATCGTCTGGGTAAAATTTAAAACTAAACAAAAATACATAGAGTTAACATATATTTTATAAAAAAAATTATTTACTTTTTATAACTTATTGAAGTTTGTAAACCTCATTTAGGTTTATTCGCAGGTATTGTGTTGACGGTAACTTAGCGTGAAGGGGTTTTCAATGGAATAATAATTTTTTTTTTATTGGGTATGTTCGATTTTTTTTTAAGTAATTTTGATTTTTAAGCACGCCCTTGGGCGGCCCGGTATCATTTGATCCACTGACCGGTACTGGGTCGCGGCCCGGGGGTTTGGGACCACTAATCTGAAGTTCCCACTTCTAGACCATATAAAGTACAATCAAGTAAATTTTTAAAAATATGAAAGAGATATGGCAACTATTCATTGTGCCCGCTCTCTCCGTCTTGCTCGTTCGTCCTTTTACATTATTCGTTCTCATTTAGACCACCATGCTCACACATTATGTTACTAAACACAACATGCTGTATCGGAAGTAGTTTGTCTCAAAACTCATGCAAACAGTTTTTACATTTCATATTAAAATTCCCATCACACATCGCACGTAATCCGTTCCGAAAATATGTCCGCATTAATTTCTCACACTAAATACAGTAAATACCTACCTAACCTAACCTACTGCAGCGAGCAGCGAGCGGGTGTTCAGTGAGGTCAACGCTATCAACTTGTGCAATGTGGAATATGGAATATGTGCATTCGTGATGCGGTTACCTCATCACCAGTTGTAGACCTGGGACCTGGCACCCGTGGCTTATGGCCAGTACCCGGGGCCTAATGCATGTAGCCAGTAACCAGCAGGTCGGTAACGGTGGTTATTCTAGGTATTCGGCATTGACTTAGCATTAGTCACCGGCGATTGTCTCTTTTGCATGTAAATTAGTCGACGTTCAGTGGGCTAGTGTGAACTATCTATGTTCGATAACTTCTGCCAATGTAAAAATGTAATGTAGGTACATATTTTTAAATGTCTTACGTGAATACGACATGATTGTTTAGACAATCATTTCAAAGTTAAGAGGAACGGCGGGGCGACCTGCTTCATACAAAACTTAATTTTAGATTTGAGGCCAAAATATTCACCTAAACCTAAGGATATTTTTTCATCTAAAACTATAGTACAGATTTTTAAGTAATTTATTTATTTTTGATTTACGTTATGAAATATAGGCCATTAAAATAATAGATTTTTCGAAATTTTAGAGGCACCTTTAACAATTATTTGGAGGCTAACGGTGATTAAAAAAAAAATTTTACGCCGTCTACTTTGAAAATATAATGTAACATAAAATATGTATTTTTTTTTAAATATTTAAATAAGCATTATGGTGGACTTTAAATTAAATTAAAAATATTATTTTTTCAAACGATTGGTAACTTTGTGGCGTCACTATTAATTTAAAAAAAAGTTAAATTGAAAATGACCAATTTACGCTGAAACACAAATTTGACGTACATTATTTAGAATAACGCCCAGTGAAAACTTTTTTTTTTAATGTTTTGTTTTTATATTTTTATTTACATAATCAAATACATTATTTACAAAGCAAATATGATAATTTAAAAACAAAAAATACCATAAACCCGCAAATAATTTTCTAAGTTGCCTCTAAAATTATGAAAGTTGATTTTTTGAAGGCATATACTTCATAATTTAAAACAAAAAATAAATAAAATCTTAAAATAAGCATTATGGTGGACTTTAAATTAAATTAAATTAAAAACGACCAATTTACGTTGGAACACAAATTTGCCGTATATAATTTAAAATATCGACCCTAAAAACAGTTTTCTTTTTTTTAAATATTTTTGTTTACGTAATCATATTTACATAGCAAATATGATAATTTTTGAAAAAAAAACGATAAACCCGCAAATAATTTTCTATGTTGCCTCTAAAATTGCGAAAATTGATTTTTTTTGTATGAAAAGGGCAGCGCAGCCGTTCCCCTTAAAGTCAAAAATCTTTTTTGTACAATACAAAAATTCAAAAACCGTATAATGTTTGGTACGCAATCTTCAAAATCATTTTTTGGGTGAAGGTTTGATCAGAATTTTTTTTTCATTCCAGATTAAAAATTACATGTTCACATATTTCATTAGACTGATTGACTAAACATTAAAAATATAAAACATTTTCAATATTTTGTGCTCATAACTTCTTTTTAAATACACCTAGGCTTCTCTATTTTTAATGGCGTCTGGCATCCACATCAATTCCTCCCCACGTAGCCAATGGATTGCTTTCCATATCGTGTATGTTTAGTGTTTAAATGTATGTTATCACGTTATCGTGTAAAGTCAATGTGAACTTGTGCCGTTTTAATTAATCTGTGTATTAATTGTTAATTGTATTACCTGTAATTCGTGTATGTAAGTTTCACATGCGTTTCTCCAGACTTCAATTAAGTAGTTCAGATGTGATTGGACTACGCTATAATATCATCCTTTTTTTTAATTATTTAGTAACAGGTATGATAGCCTGCTAAAGACGCCAGGTAAGGGGGTGATTCTTTCTTTAATTCCTTGTATATGTTGTTTAAATGTTAAGTGTTTGTTGACAATGCACAGTCCAAGATTAATCTTATCGTATCTTTTCTTTTATTTTCTCTTGGTATGGTCCATTTTGAGAATTTGTTTGGCTTGATTGTGTCATGTCTTCCTCGGACGTCCTGTTCTTCAATTTCATCGTTCATCGGCTATAAATTAATGTCCAAATCATCTAAGAGTCCTGTCCTTTTTTTCTTCATCTTGTTCGTTACGTTTATTATCATAATTTTATTATTTTCGGATCTCCACACTTGAAATATGATCTTACATACTTTAACTACGCATTCGAGACGTATGTAGTCCTCGGGGATCTCTTTCTACGGCATTCTTTATTTTTTATTTCATTCCTTTCATCCTTTATCTGCCAGTTTCAGGTCTCGCTGATTTCAGATGTTAATTTTTTTAATATTTTATTTTGAAAACCCCTTTTACAATATTTACAATATTTATGGTATATAAATATAAAAATTAAATTTTTGTATTTATATACATTTATTATTTATTATTATTATTTACATTTATTGATTTTAGCTTTGAAGTTGTGAGGTGCTGAGTAGAATAAGTCGAACTCACCATATGAAGTGTTAAAAATGTGTGAAGCGCGGTGAATAAATGTTTTTTTTTTGGGGGGGTGGCTTAATGTGTGGTTTTGTCTGGTTGGTCTGTTGGGCACTCTTAATTAAATTCGTTCAAGTAGCTCAGGCTGAAAAAAAATAGTAGGTCTACGGATTTTCTACGGCTTTTCAGTGACTAAATCTCGATAATTGCAGTCTTCACGATTCCGATGGGGAGAATAGCCCCGAAAATCAAGGTATCGTAGAAAATGAGTTTCTGCACTTTCTCAGTCCTTTCCGTATATGATATGTACCTGGGATTCCAGACTTGAGAGGCATTCCCCAAAGAACACCTTTGCAAACTGTGTATTTTTTTTTATTCTTTGCAGGTTCTGAGTACAAAGCCAAGTATCTTTATTAAGTATTTTAACCACATAGGGGTTAGTATCAGAACTCCATTGTGCATTTAATTTAGATCCTTGCATATATCAGTAATCCCATCTCTGTAATACTGTGTGGTTCTAATCGTAATAGTTTACGTGCAGTACGGTCATATTGTATGAGGTGACTATCGCCTGTACATGAACTGACGTTGTGAGGGAAATATGCAGGTAACCGGGAGGCTCCCACGCGCATAAGACTACTTTGTATTACAGCATACAACGACCTTCTCAGATAATCATCGGAATTTGTCTCTCTGGAAGTCTTGTTACCATAAAGCAGAAATCTGTTAATCTGAAGCAGCAAATATGTGCGCAATGCGCTGGCAGTATAATAACCATACTATGTTATTTCTATTATTTTTATTTTTTTTATTAACGTACTATTGTCCAATTACCCAAAATATACAAGACGAAATGAGATAAACAAGAGCTACAGAAAAGGAAAAGCACATACATAATACATGAATGAAGCAATTACAAAAATTAGAGAAAATCTACATTGTAGAGAACATTCCAGTCAAAGCGTGAACAATGTTTTGGTAGTGTAACGGACGTGTATTCATTCTACATTTTTTGAGATGTTGATGCCACTCAGATGAAACGATTATTCAGCTTGATAAGGATTCTTACCACTATGCACATGCGAAATTCGCATTAGTTTAATCGATTAATTTATTTTGTAGTTTTGTTTTCATCTTTTCATAGATTTCGACGCATTCCTAAGATGACACCACATCTTTGTTAAATTCATATCACTGTTCACAAAAGAGATTCGCGTTAATTTAATCGAGTAATTTATTTTACATTTTTTATGGGTTCCTAACACATTCTTAAGATGATCTTTGATAAGAGGAACGGCTGCGTGGTATGTTTCATAAAAAACTTAATTTTGGATTTGAGGCCAAAATACTCACCTAAAACTAATGATTTTTTAAAAAATAAATTAATAAATTTCTATTTTTATAAACAATAATTATTAATCTAAAACACTCATCCAAATTGAAAAAAACTTTCCGAGCAAAGATAAATGTCGCCGGCAGGACTCGAACCCGCACCCTTCTAATATCCGGTCAGATGCTCTACCATTGAGCTACGTCGGCTTATCGCAAACCCGCCAAGTTAATCAATATATACTAGTGTTCCATTTTAATAATTACTGTTTTATTATATTTCACCTGTAAACAACCAACTTTATTAATATGAGAGAGAGGCTTTATACACAATGCAAATATCCTCAAGGAAATAGATGAAAGTCGAGACAAATTATGTCTACATTTTATTGGTGAAAAGGAATTACTTTGACTTGTCAAATATTTGTTGAGGGATTGGCGTTACAAGCCTCTCATGTGTGATTTGTTTACAGGTGAAAATATAATAAAAAGCAATGATTATTAAAATGGAACACACTAGTATATATTGCAGGTCTTGGCACGGGTTGCATTGATAAACCTGTTGTAACGGTAGAGCATCTAACCGGACATTAGAAGGTGCGGGTTCGAGTCCTGCCGGCGACATTTATCTTTGCTCGGAAGGTTTTTTCAATTTGGATGAGTGTTTTAGATTAATAATTATTGTTTATAAAATAATAATTGTTACCCTTTGCGCTATGCACAAAAATCTTGTCTTAAGTTTTTAAGAACTTTAGTTTATTAATTAATAATAAATTTCTATTAAATGTACTAAAGGGCATTGATTTTTCGCTATTTTAGAGGCATCTTTAACAATTATTTGGGGGCTAACGGTGTTATAAAAAAGTTTTACCCCCTCTACTTTGAAAATATAGCGAAACATAATTTTTTTTTTTGTTTTAAATATTGAAATAAGCATTATGGTGGTCTTTAAATTAAATTAAAAACGACCAATTTACGTTGGAACACAAATTTGCCGTACATGATTTAAAATATCGACCGGAAAAAACCTTTTTTTAAATGTTTTGTTTTTATATTTTTATTTACTTAATCATATTTACATATCAAATACGATAATTTGTGAAAAAAATACGATTAGTCGAAAATAGTCCGATAATAGTTAGATACGAAATAGTCCCTCTAAAATTATGAAAATTGATTTTTTTTTCATGGCATATACTTTATAATGTAAAACAAAAATAAATAAAATACTTCTCATACGTACTAGATATTTACTAAACCTTTAATTTAAAAAAATGTATAATTTAGTTTGGATGGGTATTTTGGCCTCAAATCCAATACATAAGTATGAAACAGTCAGTTCCCTTATTACCGTACAAGTGCAAGATTCGCAATAATTGAATCAAGTATTATAGTTTCGTTTTTCTTTTTGTTGATGTCTTATCACTGTACGCAAGTGAGATTTGTAATTCGTTTTAAAAGATTCACCTGGATTATAGTTTTGTTGATCATATTTTACAAGACTTTTATTCCTGAAAAATGATTGCCCCTAAATGTGGAACAGATGTAAAATATTTCTAAATAATTAGAGAAACAACTGGTACAGAGAGTCAGTTGTCTGAGTCTGATCAAGAGTGGAACAAGTGTTTTACTTCTCTTACATTCGCCTTCCCTGAAACCCTCCACATCTGCTGCCTCGCCAAGCCTCTGCCTCCTGAGGAATTCTAGGATCTACCTAGTCACGGGTAGCCGGTCCTGCTTGGGCCCGCCGTGACCAGGAGGCGCGGAGATCAGAAGAGTGCACCGCCCATACAGAATCCCCAGAAGAGATTGAGCGTATTTGGAACCAGCACCCTATATTTACAGTTTAGTGCAGACAGGTGTCCAGAACCACATCTATCGAGTGCAGGTAGAGTCCACGATTTTAGACATACTAAATGAAAATTTTCTAATTAAGTATATTTTCGTAAAACCTAACAAAAATCATTTAGCCCGATACTAAAATTTTCAAGGGCCTGGCTTGAATTAACAAGTCTCGAAATTCTAGACAGTGGAGAATGGTACTCATAATTAGAAGAGTGTTGATTATAATAATGTTAGTGTCGCTGTTGTATTGACACCATTTTGCTCTTTCTAACGTTGTCTATTGAACAAATATGATGGTCTCTTTGATTGTATATCTCCTTGATAGCTGCGGGAATATTTAAAATGCTACTATTATAGTAAGTCTATCATTAATGTAACAAAACTGTACTACTGTTTTTGTATTTAGATTATTTAATCGCTATTATGTAATTGGAATCTGTTATGTGTATAACAAAACTGTTATGCTCTTTTCATACCTTTTAAATATTTTTTTCAATTTGGGCACTTTGATCACAGCATGCATGCACCTATATTGTTCTATTATTGCGCTTCTCTTTTGTATGAATATTTTTATTTATTATTGTATTATATAATATCATCGAACTAAAATCCTTCTGAGAAGTTTCTTGCAGTGGCTTAGCGGGTACAAATTCTAATTGTATGTAATTAATATTATACAATAAAATATAATTAAAAAAACTCCGCTACAAGCCATAAGGTGTGGCATACTCTTCTTTTACATTAACTCCACGTAGAAGGCCCTGAGGAAAATAGTTTCCTTCGTGTCATCTTTGAGGATACTGTGTGGAGGATATTTTTGAGGATAGGTATGAGTAATCGTGATGAAACCCATGTTGTAGGAGGGAGGAAACACAAAGGCTAGAGAATCGTTCCACAGCCGGGCTGTTGAATACAAGAATGAGTTGTATAAACGGCTCATTCTCGTGTGACAAATGTCAACCGTATACAAATGTTGGGAGCTCGTTTGACGTATTTCCCGACTATGTGCAGGTGCCGACGGTATCAATGACGATAATTCCTCAGAAAATCTTCCATTGAAATTCCAGTAGAACAAGGATAGCGTTCCCATCTGACGTTTGTGCTAAATTTATGTTATTTTTTCAAAAAATAATCTACCCTTTCAAAAATACGCGAGAAGTTCCAGCTGCGTGTCTGTATTCTACACAAACATGTACATGTGTGCGCAATTCGCATTCAAGGGAAGAAACGTTTGCGTTAGTATCGAAACAGGTCATGCCTTTCGGTACAATCACAAATGTAACAATCAGTCACATTATGTTGTGAAGTCGAAAAAATAAGGAAATTTTATGTATCCAGTAATTGATCTGAAATATGTATAAATGAAGCGGTTATTTGGATATTTGATGTGGCTTATTAAAAACTCTGCGCACGCCACTGCGCTACAGGTAGATTACTACCAGTAGTTAAGTGCCTTCCAGACGAGCGGGTGGCCCAGTAGTGTGTCTGACGGAAAAAGAATATTAACCTAGTTTTTATTTTTTGACTTGGCAATAATGGCAATACTCCTTGTCTGCGCAGAGCGAAGCGGTGCCGAAATTTGAAATTTCGCTTTGGAAATCGCGCTTTATTTATCGTAATTTCCAAAAGTAATAAAAAAAAAATTTTCCAAAGCAATTTCCAAAGTGAAATTTCAAATTTTATGACCGCTTCGCTCAGCGGAGACAAGGAGCATTGCCATTATTGCCAAGTCAAAAAATAAAAACTCGGTTAATATGTTTTTCCGTCGGCCACACTACTGGGCCACCCGCTCGTCTGAAAGGCGCTTTATTCTAGCACATTAATAGTTTGAGGCCTATGTATATAATACACTATGGTGCGCTAGGATCCTGTTGAAAATGACAGTCAGCCTTCAACGTGTTTTTCATTTTAAAACTAATTTTGATAACTCGACGCTGTACGCAACAATGTCACAATGTATGTGTTGGAAAAAAACACCAACAATGCGCGCTTTGTACAATGTCCTTATCGACTCCCCGCTGAAATTAGCAAGCAACGAGTCCTCGGCGGCCAGAGTAGTCAGGTGCGGCCAGGTGTCGCGATAAGAGGTGATAATTGGAAGCATTGTTGGTTCCGTGTGTTGGCAGGTACTAAATAATATCAGGACTGAATTAAGGTCACGCCGAAAATTTGAACGACAAGCATTCCTTTAAGAGTAATATAAATTATTTATGATAATATTTGAATTTTGGCAGGCGGGTATGTGTACCGCCGCCCCGGGAACCATTCATTGGATAACCAACACCTCTGCCATAGGTCATTCCAAATGGTTCGCTACTACAGGTGACCTAGCAGGGGTTGCCGAGTTCATAGGGGGAGGTTTGTCCAGGTCTTCGCAATTTCAATTTCTAGATTTGAACTCCCGACCTCCAGATTCGTAGCCAAGGATCGTAACCACTCAACCACGGGGGCCGTCATGATACTCCTTTCTCCATACAATCACTTTGCACGTCCAAACCATATAATCATCCCTTTCTTAAACAAGTTCAAAGCGTTTTTATCAGCCTTACATTATTTCTGAACCTTCGTAAGTTTAATGCTGTCACACACACGCTTCAGGGATCTCATTTCTACAGCATTTTATTCTAGAAATTGCAAGTTTTCTTGGTGCATTTTCGTTTTATCGTGAATAATACCAAAACACAAATTACTACAAACTCTGTACAGGGCTTTTTTGAAAAAAAACGTACATTTTTTCCAATATTATTATTATTTTTAAAGGTGATGGCTGTCCAATACTGTTTGCAATGAGGTTGCGGCCCTGACATTGCGCAGAAGGTGCCTACTTTGTACCGCCGCCGCGCATCCGGATCCGAGACAACAATGGCCGCTTCAGGGGCTTTAAGCCCAGTTTACATGACGTCTTTTTTATACATGAAAACTCTACGAACAAAATTCTGAGGTTAATAAACCGTTTCTTGAAAATGCTTTTCCTGAAAGAAAATATGAACTTTTCTTTAATATCATAATTTTTAAAATTATTTAATCAGTAATCATGATATATCTCTCCATTGCACCTTATGGCATACGGTTTACTGGCACATATAAATTGCACATATCGGACGTATCTACTTCGTACATATTATTATGTGTAGAAACTACAATGAAGGTGTATTCTGGCGATGTTTTAGTGTTAATTCTAGGTGACATAACTGATATAACTTTGCTAAATTAAAATGGCCGCTGTATTTTATGCAAATTTACGTTCATCATCGTAGAATTTAAAATGTTTTATGAAAAATTAATTTTTAGAATTCTGAGCTGCAGCAAACCTTCGATAGGAAAGGACATCAAAAGAAGAAGAAAAAATTGTAAGTAACCCTTTTTTTACATCGACTTTAACCCTTATTAATAATAATAATAATTGTATGATATGAAAAATCACCTCAAGGGCGCTGTTCAAATATTACTTGCCAGGGTTTATCTTATTATGTGCTAACAGATACAGAAACATACTTACCTGCACCTGGCAGGTCATTCCAGATTAACACGTTATATTATAAAGTTTTAGGTTGGGAAGATATGATTTTGCGCGCATAGGACACAATATTAGAAAACACTGGATATTGCATGATATTGCAGTTACTATTTAAATATTATTTCTCATTGATATTATATTAATTAGAATGCTATTGGCAAAAGAAGAGTTGGTATTTATTTTAAATACAATTTTTTTTAATTGATAAACTAAAGTTCTTAAAAACTTAAGACAAGATTTTTGTGCATAGCGCAAAGGGTAACAATTATTTTTATAAACAATAATTATTAGCCTGAAACACTCATCCAAATTGAAAAAAACCTTTCCGAGCAAAGATAAATGTCGCCGACAGGACTTTGAGGGATTTAGCCATTACAAGCCTTTCTCATACTAATAAAGTTGGTTGTTTACAGGTGAAAATATAATAAAAACAGTAATTATTGAATGAAACACTAGTATATATTGATTAACTTGGCGGGTTTGCGATAAACCGACGTAGCTCAACGGTAGAGCATCTGACCGGACATTAGAAGGGTGCGGGTTCGAGTCCTGCCGGCGACATTTATCTTTGCTCGGAAGGTTTTTTCAATTTGGATGAGTGTTTTAGATTAATAATTATTGTTTATAAAAATAATAATTGTTACAATTTTTTTTTGTTCGAATTTAGCGGACTGGAGAACAAATGTTTATAAAGACCGAAAAAAAATTCTGCTCCGGTTTAACTGAAATTTTTGATAGTAATTATTTACATTTATAGTTATTTACTATAAAAAGTTTCAAAATTTTCTGTTAATGACTTAAGGTAGGTACTAACCGGCTAGCTTCGCTATGTAAATTGGGTATGCAACTGTACCATTCGTGGATGTGGCTTTCCTGAGGGATGAGTTTTAAGCTTCGCTCTGAATTCTGCCGAGTCTTTAATCAATCTTAAATCGTATGGCAGTTTATTACAGGTTTTAGGGTCTGACGCGCCGAAAGCACGCTCACCAAACTTAGTCTCCGGTGCGCTTTGGTTCCTTCAACCTTCCGATAGCTGATTCCCACATAGAATCTGAGTTGATTGGAAAAAATAAGCCCACCTTGGTGTAGGTATGTACTATGAAATGATAATATAATATGAGCGTAAATAATATAATAATATTTATTTATTTATTTATTATTCATTAGAACCACTTAACAGAAAAATAATAAGTCGTTCATATTGATAAAAGCAAAATAAATCTTCGGTCATCAATCCATTTACAAAATATTGTTGGATTCATAAAGATATAATTACAGTATTACATAAAGTAGTGTTAAAAAATGCAATAAATCTCTGTTACCATGGATCACTAAATTAAAATCGGAGTAGAAGTGGATAGACTGTTATAAAGGTGCTCTGCAGCAAGGAAAATTCAATTCCAACTCTTTTTACGAATGGTCACCTACTCGTGTGCGAAGAATAAACATTGTCACTGAAAATAATGGAGAGGCCTTTGAACTCAGCTAATATTGTCACACGTCGGGAATTCTCGGGACAGAATAGTAAATATTATTAAAAAAATACCAGAATATTTTATACAAAGACAGGAAAATAATATAGGATTTCAAAGAAAATATGACTTGCAAAAAACTATTGAAATTGAACAACGAACATAAGTTGTACTGTGTGTTTATTCATACAATTACTTTTAATGAACTTGCACACTTCTGTAGAGAATTACTATACCCACACTGATACTGCTTTTATGCTCTGATTCGTTACATATGGAAGTGATGCCCACGGAAGCACCAGATGGCTTGATCACTGCATTATGACACAGGGGTTGAGTAATGCAGTGAAGAGTGTCAATATCACAACCGTAGCGACGTGGTCAGATCATCTCCCATTAACTGACGAAATAGATCGATAGACCAAGGAATTTTGGAAAATGGACAGCAAAGTGTAAAAATAATGTTAAAATTTATAACAACCTGGCAAGTAAATTATTATCAGCAATAAAACCTTCGGATGTCATGATAAATCAAAAATCTAACTGTGATAGCGAGATTCACAGAATTGAAGTAGATTCTCTCTACGACACTATTTTCAAAACACTGAGAAACTCCGCCATACAAGCATTTTAAAATAAAGGACCCAAAAAAAAAACTATAACATTGTTCCTGGATGGAATGATCAAGTCTCAACTTTGTATCGTCAGTCAAGGGGTGCATTCCTCTGCTGGGTTCAATCCGGAAAGCTTACGGAAGGCCGAATTGCAGATGAAAGAATTTTTTCAAAATTGCTCCCCGAAAATGCCAACACTCTGAAAACAAGGCACGAACAGATAGCATAGCTGAATCTATGCTTAATAAAGACGTCAGAAAGTTCTGGCAAAAGACGTCTACTGTGCTGAAATCCAAGAGCGAAGTTCCACGATGCGTCAACAAAACCAGGGGGATAAAAATATAGTCAACGAATTTAGGGACTTTTTCTATTTAAGTGGGGATCAAGGAGATACTACGAAACCATCTATAATGACATGCCCGCCTGCGTCCAATGATGACCTGGTCATGAATGTCACTCCTGAAATGGTTGTAGGCGCGATTAAGCAAACCGCCTTAGGTAAAACTCCAGTGTACGATGCCACAGGTATTGAGCATATAAGGTACGCAGCCCATCAGCTCTATACCATCCTTGACGCCTTATACTCCAGCCTCCTAAGACACATACATATGCCGATGGATATGAGTCAAACTGTCATCATACCAATCTTTAAATACAATCAACTGGATGCACCGATATTGAGAAATTACCGACCGATCTCCTTGACGACAATTATTTTAAGACTATTTGAAAAAAGAGAAACTTTCTACCTTGGATAACCAATTCTGCTTCTAGAGCACTTCATCAACTGATATGGCCATTTATGGAATCAAATAAACAACAGAATACTACAAAAATAGAAAAATAGCCGTTTTTTTTGTAGATCTTAAGCAAGGCTTTCGATCGTGTGTCGCACCACTTGTTATGGTAAAAACTCATAAAATATGATATCCCAGCAGCAGCAGTCAATGTGCTGGCTACTTGGTATGGTGTTACGTAACGGAACCCTACGATCCAGTTCGTAATTAAATTTACATATTTCCATTAAAATCTTATTTAAGATTACTGATAAATCCAAACAACAATTGCAATAATCTTGGATAACCCAGTCTCGGGAGATATTTCGTGTTGGCAGTTCATGTATGGTCAATTTGAGAAACCACCGCTTCCAGCATATATAAATATATAGGTAAAAGGCAGGAAGGGAATTCAATAAAGCAATCGTCTTTTGCTATAAGAATACCTTTGAACAAAAAAGTTAACTGAATTTATGTGGTGGCAAAAAGTAAATAATAAATTCGAACGATGGGAGGTACGATACCCAACAGACGTCAGTTCTACAGACTTCTGGCGAGGAGGATGCTCATGGAATCCGTACAATCACTATTAGTTCAAAGTAATAATTTGGGGAGAGCCAGAAGAATGGACCGTTCTCAATAAGCGCCCAAAACTGAAGACCCCTTAACTTCCCTCGCTTGAACCCATCCCGTCCACCGGGCTCGTAAACCCCGCCCCCACCGAACGTAACCATTCGAAAGGTACAAGACACTCGTAACAAGAACTAATAGTTCTTGCTTTTAAATAATACCGGGGTTACTTGTTAAACTTTATTGTTATGGACCTGCTTCATAACAATGGGCAACAGAAAAATCTTATCCAATGGGCAGGCGTTTCTTCTAAACCCCTATTCCTTAAAAGCGTAGTCAGGCAAGGGGGTAGTATGTCTCCCACTTTATTTAATATATACATTAATGACCTAGTACAAGAGCTCATCGAGTCACGGATTGGTTGCCATATCTGCGGATAAATGAGTAATATCAACTACGCGGATGACATGGTGCTGCTCGCATCATCGATTAATGGGATGAGATGACTCGTACTAATATGTGAAGAGTACGCAAACTCACATAACTTGCTGTATAACTCCTAAAAATCAGTTATCGTTGTATTTAAACATAAGAAGGCGCCACTAAATATCCCACCAATCTGGCTAAAAGGAAATATACTGTTGTGACCTCGCAGCTCAAATACCTGGGACATATTCTTATAAAAGACATGAACGATATGAACGATATGGAACGATAAAAAAGAGCCATCAATATACGCGCCGGAATGCTTTCATAGAGGTTCTACCACTGTAGCGACGATGTCAGGAAACTGCATTTTAAGACATACTGTACTGCCCTATAAATATCTGAGCTGTGGTCGCAATGCTCAGCAGCGTAATGGGACCAATTTAGGGTGTGCGACAACAACGCATACAGGCAACTTCTTCAACTTCCAAGGTTCTGCAGTGCCTCATTGATGTTCAGTCAAGGGAGGGTTCACACATCCCACGCCTTACTTCGCCACCGACTATCCAGCTTCTGGAGGAGGACACGGAAGTCAACCAACGCCATTCTCGTGGCTGCATCCGAGTGGCTCAGCTCTCCACTCAATGAGCGACGGATGCAGATGATGCGACTATCACCCTGAAATACGACCGCTTAAATTAAATTAATTTATAATTTCTTCATTGGTGGCGTCATTATTAATAAATCAATAAAATTTTATTTTTTATTCACCACTTTATTAATATACACATATCTACATGTTTCGAAAGCGATGCTTTCTTCATCAGGAATATATAGAATACTAAAAAAAATATAAAGTCAAGTATAGACAAATGATAAACATAACACAATAATGTAAGAATAGACAAATTATAAACATAAAGGAAAATTAATTAAAGTAGGTGAGTAATTAATCAAAATTATTGAAAAACATTGAAAAACAAATTAATATTAGAAATTAAAAAAGAAATTATTTGTTTCGTTAATATTCATATGAAAATAAATTCAAGAGGTAAGTATTAAAAAAAAACTTGATTATTAATTCAATTAAGATTTTCATTTCATCTCTTATACGAGTATTTTGATGTGAATCATTTTGTGATTATTTTTTTCTCGTTTTCTTGTCATGTATTTGAATATTATTATTATTTTTTTTTTATTATATTCATTTCTCTGTTTATATTTGTATATATTTCATGTAATATGGCAGACTGGGTTTGCACTATCTACCCAGTCCTGCTGGATTAAAAACTTAAATAAATAAAAAATACGTTGATAATGAATTTTTTATTTGGACAGGGAGATCGACGATATGTGACGTCACGTTACAATAAATTCCTTCATGTTGGTGGGTTTAAAATTTTTTTATGAAAACTTGCTATCAATAATTTTTAAATTTCCGAAAATTATGTAATAAAAACTAACTAACCGTCGCCGTTTCTGCCGTTCGTTCTGGTTTTTGCCGTTTCTCCACAGGGGTGGGCAGAGAGGATGGTTCATCTGAAAACTATTTCATGAAACACACGTTCATACATCGTTTCATGCATACTCCTCTGTGGTATGACTCGACTCAATTATTTGTTCGTGCCATATCTTCCTCGGGTGTCCCCACTGACGTCAGAATAGACTTGCCCTAAGTACGACTTCGATGGCAAATTACTAGTGAGTTTTCTCTTGTTAAAACTACGCAAATATTGATGTTTTTATTGAATATCATTCACTGAATGACAGCTGACAGCTGTCATCCGAGAAAACCGGAACCGCAGTTAAGCAAGAAGTCTTTAAGCCTAAGGAAAGGGATAAGGAATTTTCCTTAAAAAGAACCAGGATATGCCTCCTTGTTCCACGGCACATATTCCACGGGGATCTTTTTTATCTATTTTTTTATGTATTTATTTTATTTATTTATTTATCATAATTTTATTAAGACGGTTTTTCACCGAATTTTTAAATAGAATACAAGTGTAGACCAAAAAGTGCAAGTAGTAGACGTAAGGTTTATGGTAATACGTGATTATATATAAATGAAAGGGGTTAATAGAAAAACATAACAAAGCAGAAAAATACAAGGGTCATGGAGAAAGCTTTAATGCCATTTTATGGCATGTGTCAAAATATAGTCGATAAACTGTCTATTAGTGATGTTAAAAATGTAACGGTCACTGCAGCATTATTAAACAGTTGAACCGCTCGATTGCATATTCTGATAAGCAAAAGTTCTAGCTTTTGGATCATAAAATAGTACATGTAATCTCCCACGAATAGAGTTGTCGGGGACGTATAAGTTAATCTCTTTCAACATAGATGGATTACATATAGTTCCTAAGATTAATTTTAAAAAAATGTTTACTGAAAATATATTTCGGCCGGCTTCTAATACGTTAAAATCAAGCATTCCTGTTAAGAACACGGATGGATATAGAAATGGATAATACAGGTAAGTATATTCTCTAATATGAAGATTACGCATAAACCTCTTACTCCGGTATGTTTTCATGTTTTCACAGCCTAAAGTATTTTCTTTCTCCTCCCTTAGCCCACGTTTTGGACAGCGTTACAGTGTCCATCATCAGGGGAGATGTGTAGATTGTGGTGTAGTATGTATTTATGTATGTAGAAGTGATACCGTGTTGCGCGCATCGATTTTCTTTGGGTCGGTATTTAAATATGTATAATAATTATTATAATTATAAGTGTTAAGGTGGTTTTCGGCGTTGAGTTTTGGTGTGGCCGTCAAATACCGGATACCAAGAATTACTAAGCCTAGCTCTGGCGTCTCTGGTTCTGTTCTGAAGTTCTGAAACTATACTCCATATATACATATATCGCATTCAGTCTACTTTCTTCCCTTTTCTGTCATTTCCCTCCCTCTCTGCTACACATAAGGGTTGTTATCAGAAGTCTATTGTGCATTCAGTCAACAAGCTACAACAAAAACGAATACAAAAGATACACACATACTCATACAGTGATGTCATTATAAAATAAAAATTTATATATAAAGTGAATGTTTTTATCTCTGTCTGTCCTCGATTCTCTCGAAAAATACTTAACCGGTTTCGCTGAAAGTACCACAGTTTGTTTTTATTAGTGCTAGAAAGGTTTAGAGAGTAGTTTTAATGAAATTCAATATGCTATAACGTTATAAAATTAGTATAAAAACATTGAACCCGCCATGTTGTATTGAGATTAGCCAATAGATATTACCACTCGGGTTAGCCACAGATTACATACTGACAATAAGAAGGTTTTTTTTAATAGAATATTTTCAAAATTGAAAACATAAGTAGGGACCTACTTAAAATAAATTTTTGGAATGAAATAAAATTTCAAATGAATGTTTCTTTGTTTAGAGATAGTAATAGTCGTTACAAGGCATTATTTTCACTATCAAATAAATTATGGCACCCAAATGACAAGCGAGAAATCACAACTTCGTAACTATATTCCAAAAAAAAAAAAAAAATCCCGAGCTAGTCCGGGTATACATTAGCTGGTAAAATATGAAAATGATTGCATTATGAGTAATATGTATTTATAAGTCGGGTACGCGGGATTAATGACAATGCCTTTCAGTGAGAAAAAAACTCTGAAACGCGTAGCTGTTTACAAATATCCATTACGTCACTTATTGCGTTCTAAATTTTATCAGCTTTGCTCCTTGGCGAATTAGGTAGTGACTCATTTAAATGTTTTCAGGATATCATTTCTTGGAACAGGTTTTTTTTCATTGTTGTTCTTGTAATATATTATTCATTATATCATATTGTTTATTCTGCAATTAATGTACAGATCTACAAACTTATTTACGCAGTAACTAACTAACCATTCACAAGTGCAGCACAAGGAGTAATTGGCAGCTACCCCTGGTCGTTAGCCCCAAAATATCTTGAAACAACCATTGACCCTGTGCAGAAACGTTTGATGGATTCGCCTATCTTAACAAACGGATTGAAATCTTTGGAGCACAGACGTCAGGTGGGAATGCTGTCCTTGTTCTACCGATATTTCAATGGAAGATGCTCTGAGGAACTAGTGTCATTGATCCCTTCGGCATCGGTGCACGCGCCCAACATTTGTACACGGTTGACATTTGCCACATGAAAACGTGCCGCTTCTATGACTCGTTCTTATGCTCAACAACTCGGCTGTGGAATGATTTGCTGGCCTATGTGTTTCCTCCCTCCTAAAACATGGGTCTCTTCAACAACCAGTTTCACTTCTTCCTATCCTCCAAAAGACCCTCCACACAACATCCCCAAAGATGACACAGGCCTTGAGGGAAATTATTTCTCACGGGCCTCCTGTGTGAAGTTAGCTAAAAAAAACAACGAACTCGAAATTAAAATACATTTTCTTTTTATCCACATCCGTAGTAGCAACGTGTCTTACTGCACGGGTAAATTTGTCCATCTGTAGTTTTTATAAAATCCTGGTGTTGTTCTGATGACATATTATGTAGGTTCTACCTGTTATATATCCAATTATACTTAAAATATTGTCAAGTATGCCTCAGTAAAAACTATCAACCTGTGAATTCCAGCCGAATGAAAAAAGCACAGACTTAATGGAATTTTTTTGGTGCACACATTTGTTTTCAGATCGAAAATTTATGTTTTCTTAGATATTTCACTGACCATTTAATTATGAAAAAGTAAGACAGGTGTAATAAATACATAATATTATTTATTCCATATTTTTCAAATGGCTTCAATTTCATGAAGTACATTACATTCAAATAAATTAAAATGTTTTTAGTTTTACTTACAGCTTTAGTTTGTTATTTCTTATTGTTTTTAGACCCTTGTAAGCCTGCAATAATAATTCGAATTCGAATAGTTTGTTTGTGAATAGAATATCCCGATCCAATAAAATTGATTGTACTTTACTTAGAGAATTTTACAAAAAAAAATTGTCTACAATTTGTGTAGGTGACTCAATAAGAGTGGTTAAATTACAGAAATTTTACCACGATATCTGTCTTTTTTTCTTGTAGCAGATCGGTTCCTACATGGCCCCCGAAGTCGTACGTCTCCGTGATATTTTTTAAACAAACAGAGCAACAATAGGCACAGGCATAAGGTGTAGCCGCCGTTTGGCTGTGTGTGAATAAGCCATCTTTCTCATTCCGCGCGGCAGACCGCGGGCAGACGGCATTCCATCGCCGCTTTGTGTCTCATTAAACGGTTATCGCTAATATACCGTTCGGGGGAATGCGAAAGAAATGCTGTACGAAAATATGCAAAGGAAAAACATCCGAAAGAGGCTCTCGCGAGAGAAGGGGCTGGCCTAGTTTCGGTTCCGTGATGGTTCGCAGGTCTTCCGTGCCTAGTTCTCGAGCGGCCGCCGGTGCGCGCGCACAACGTTCTTCCGCTGCACACAATCCGCGCCTCCCATTGGCCGGCCTCGCAACATGGTCGCCGTGTCAAACACAAATGCCGGCAAACTCTCGTCTTCGAATCTGCAGTGTCGCGGGTGCGAATGAGTGCGGATATCTCGTGTTAAACAAACGATTAATTAATAATTAACATAAGAAGAATATATCAAATGGCGTGACAATTTCGTTCGTGTGGATTCAGTGCTCAAACGACCTTTGATTTCCACGAAAAAACTCGGAAAACTACACGAATAAAATATTAATATTAACTAATTTTTGCTAATCTTAGATTTTCTGAAATTTAATGTATTTTTTTTGTTAAATTGCAATGCACAACAATTATTTTAAACGTGAGTGTCGATTCTTGGATATTTTGTTCCCAAAGCAGACAGCTGGTAAGTAGGCACAATTGTGTTAAAAACAGGTGGTTTTTTACCGAAATGCGACTGATAAATAAATTATCTAAACACTGGAGCTACATGCTTACGTACGTACCCACGTTCAAGGTAAGGTACAAGTGCTGCCAGCATTGTTTCGGTAAAATTTTAACGATGTAATAAATAAGTACCTACCCACTTAATTCTATAAAGTCGTAATAAAATATATTCAATTTTACCTGTAAATGCTCATTTAGTGTCGGTATTATTTTTCAGGCGTGGCAGTCATTCGCACCGTATGTGGAATTTACTAAAGTTTGTTGGAATTACGTTAATTTTCATATATAAATATATTTATGTAACCTCAATATGAACACCAGCATGTGTTATATGTGTTATACCTACCCATCTCATCGGTTCATTATCGTCATAAAAAAATATGACAACCCGCAATACTTTTATTTTTATTAAATTTATCTTTTCTTAAATTTTGAAATGTTAATTTATGTTTTTTGGTAAATGGTTTTAGTCTTCAAATTTCATCATCGTAGAGCAGGCTGAAATCTTTAGTATTACAGTTACGAGTCAACATATGTACAACTACCCCATCTGTTCCTTGCAAAGAGATTGACCGTGCACTGAATACATAGGTGTGCTTCAGATTCACTGTAAATTATTAAAATATAATTTTAAATTTTGTTAAAGTTGAATGACGACAATAATAAGAAAAAGTAAAAAAAAATATAAAATAAATTTAAAAAAAACATTTATTTAACTTAATTACAATAAGAAGCAAGTAATTAAGTTCGGGGAGACACCAAATAGTATATTTAAAATTACTATTTCGCAAAAATTTATACGCGTAAAAATTTAAAGAATCACAACATGCCGTGTTAAAAGTTATTTGATGTGACACTTGCCGATAGGTATTGCCAACCTAAAAAACCAACTAAGAACCTATAAGCCATTTCATAGGTTCACGGTTTGTGTTTTAAAGAAAAAAATAAAAACATTAAATGGTGTCTACCCCAACTGAAATTTGAAACATCCAAGTCGTGTCAAATGTCGAAACACCTAATTCACGTTGAAAGTCGATACATCCAATTTATGTCAAATGTCGCTAATTCATGCTGAAAGTCGGAACGTCCAAGTTTTGTCGGAATTCAAAATGTCTTATTCATGTTGAAATTTGAAACATCCAAGTCGTGTCAAACGTCGAAACACCTAATTCACGTTGAAAGTCGATACATCCAATTTATGTCAAATGTCGCTATTCATGCTGAAAGTCGGAACGTCCAAGTTTTGTCGGAATTCAAAATGTCTTATTCATGTTGAAATTTGCAACATCCAAGTCGTGTCAAACGTCGAAACACCTAATTCATGTTGAAAGTCGATACACCCAATTTATGTCAAATGTCGCTAATTCGTGCTTAAAATCCAAGTTATTTCAGAATTCGAATATTTTATTCATGTTGAAATTTGAAACATCCAAGTCGTTTCAAACGTCGAAACACCTAATTCATGTTGAAAATGGATACATCCAATTTATGTCAAATGTCGCTAAAACATGCTGAAAGTCGAAACGTTGAAATTGTGTCGGAAGTAGACACAGAAAATCGTGTTGAAAGTCGAACACCAAAGATGCATCAAAAGTCGATGCATGTAAAACATGTTGAAAGTTCGATCAGCAAATTTGCAATGTTAAAAGATACATTTAGAAATGCAATGAATGTTTCAGAACCGTGATATTACAATGCCCTTCCAGGTTCACGGCTGCTGGAATGTATCCACGCTAAAGTTGGCGGTATGTACTTACTTTGAAACTAGTCCGCTTCCAGTTTCAGGTTTGGAACTATGCCGTCATCGTATTGGCGGTGACGTCAGTTGATGATTGCTCACTGCTCGCTGCTCACAGGCTCGAACTGAGATCGATCAAATATTAACAATATTATTATCTGGTTGTTCATAATGTTTAAATGCATCTGTGTACATGAAATTCATCGTTTTATATGTTAGGTACTAGAAGTTACAATCCGGTTTCGCCCGACTTTCATAATTTTTTTATAACATGTTTCTTAGGGATTTTTTTATTGTATTATCAACTAACCTCGCGTATAATTGTTGGAAAGTCTCTTTATTTGTTTATTTGCAAGATGGATGTTGAAAAACACCTGTTTAAATACAAGTTTTTTTTAAATTTTACTGTCCTCAGTAAAAAAAGCCGCACAATCAAAAATATTTAAATGCGTACTTAATATTTATTATATTGCAATTAAATAGTAGGTACCTAGTTAACAGTGGCGTGCAATGCTCTATGACACAGGATATGCGACAGTCTATTCTATTATAAATGCATATAATATTTTGGTATTATTGAAAAGGGCCGTTTTTATTATCTTCTGTTAATAATTGAGGCCAGGTTGAGAAATGGCAGTAAAAGTTGCTTGTGAATATATATTTTATTTCAATAAGTTATTTTCACAGACTATGGATACCGTTAAAAACGTGTGGAAGATTTAAAATATGTTTTTCTGATTCTGATTATCGCACTAAAAATGTGTAGTTCTAATATTTTCGCTTATGTTTTCTTTTTTACATGAATACCGCACAAGAGTCTCCACTGCTCCCAGCCATCTGGAGCCAGTGAGACTATGGCATCCCCAATTGGGGAATGTTGTGAGGCTAAAGGTATTGGGCAGGGGAATGAGAAGGGGAAGAGGAAGGTGGGGAAATACCTGTCTATTCAGATGTGGTCACCAAACACGACTAAAAGCCATTTCAAGCAACGTTTTAATTATGTATAATTATTGATTTAAAAAAAACGTTTTAAAAATACACTTTCCGAAACGTTTAAAGCTGGTTAAAGCGTCTTTATGATGTATATAATGCCACTGGCTGGTGGCACGCGTAGAATGCCGAAACGGCCCCCAAATATCATAAGTAAGTAAATACTTTTATTGACTCAAAATTCACATGGAAAAAGCATATTCAAGAAAAAGTTAAATCCACAAATCGCGCCATAAGTTCTCTCCATCCCATGCTTGGTAAGAATAGTAAATTATCCACCGACAATAAAATACTCCTATACAAAACCACTATCAGAACCATAATTTCATACGCTCCACATATTTGGGGAAACGCAGCAAAAACACATATAAACTCTTACAAACCCTGCAAAATAAAGTCATTCGATTAATATTGAATGCTCCTTCGTGGGTCAGGGTTAACACTCTACACAAAGACACAAACATTCCTCTAATAAAGGAACTAATTAAATCACTTTCTGAACAGCATTCCCACCTTACGTCTATATTCTAAAAACTGCAATCCGTTATTTTTACAATGAAAATTAAATTAGATATAAAAGTGTGTCGCCCCGTATCGCATTCAGCAGATAAAATATTAAAGGAAATTTTTTCACGTCATACAAATATTTATTTAAAACTTTATTTATTTTTCTTGTGATTTTTTAAAGTTTAATTGCCTAGAACTAGAGAAAAAATGTTATTATTGCTTGTTTTTCATGAAACTTTTCTCTCAAACATTACTGATAAATTCAAAAAAACTCAAGAATACTTTTCTCCTAGTAAGAGGGTTGAAAGTTTGATGTACTCTCGCACTCCCCTGGTTACATAGGAAGATATCCGATGTAAGGAACATCAACCAGAAATAAGAAATGATTTATCGAATTTATAAGACATATTAAACATTTGATTAATATTTTCTCTTCAAATGTTCACAATTGAGTGAGGTATTTAACTCTCAAACTCACTCTGCCTAAAAAAATTGATTAACGAGTAGTTTTCTGAGTTTATTCTAACTTATTTTTTATCAATGGAATTATATTATTTAACATAAGTTTTATAACAATAAAAATGAAACATTATTTTCCTAAAAGTAGACGGCTCCTGGAAGTAAGGCAATCTTCATAGCACTGAAATTTTCTTAGTCAGATGAAGGATTATATTATTTGAATTTATATTTATGAGATAATAGTTGAACACACTTTGCATTTAAGTGCATTAAATAAGATTAAGAAAGGATACCTTGATTCGTGTGACCTTTTCATTATATCTGCTCCTACGGGGAAGCGGTTAGTCAGTTTGATGGACCTGTGTGCATTTGATTTCCAAGTATTACATTATTTACATTAAAAAATATATTTTGTAAATGTATTAATTTTGCAGATAACACGCCAAAGATTCATTTTGATATTAATAAAAGTTTACATTTATTTTTTGATAAGTTATTTTACTTTATTTTTATTTTTACATAGTACAGGTATAATTTTTCCAATTGATTACAGCTATACTCCCGGAGCCCGGAGTAGCATGCCTCTAGAAATCAGTTAAAGTTACAGTTACATATCACATTATCTCTACACTTAAACTAAAAATTACATTTTTATTTTTACAAAATCATAAACACAAGTATTTATTTAATTATTTAACAATTATGATGTTCTGCAGCTGACTGTGCAGTCAGCAAACATTCGCGTCAAAACTTTTTGAAGCACTGCAGTGATGTCGATCTTCGAATAGATAGTGGTATTTCATTTGAAATGTTTGTTGGGGAATAACTGCAACTATCCTCAAATACAACGGTTCGATGTCCGAGGAGAACAAGTAAATGGTCTATTTAGCTTGTACTGTATACATGAGAGTCACAGGACTACTGCAGTTTATCAAACAGATAGGTAGGATCCTTCGAAATCATCCAACTGTATATTTGATATGACTTCCTTCTGTTCGACATACTTATAGTCCATAAATGTTTCTAACGACTTCGATTTATTTTATTTGACTTATTTGAAAGGGAACGGTAATACTTAATCCACGTTTCTATTGACTTCGTTTTATTTTATTTGACTTATTTGAAAGGAAACGGTAATACTTAATTACGATTAGATTTCTGGAAGTGTCGAGTGTTTTAATTCTTACGTCCTTTGAATTGGGATTGAAAATTTGTATGTGAAATATTTTACTGTATTATATATTTTTTCCAATATGACATTTATCTGTCGCTTTCTTTTTAGGCTGAGAAAATTGTAATACATAGAATATTGATACATACGTTAGAGTCAAGGGTCAATTTCCTTTGTCATACAAATTAATTGATTTGAAACCTTTTGGTTCTTGTAACGTCTTTTTTTACATTAACTCCTCTCTCCTGGTCTCTTCGAGGAGAGGAAGGAGTGAACATGGGTCTTTTAGAGACCCATTTTGTAGAAGGGAGGAAACACAGAGGCCGGAAAATCGTTCCACAACCGAGCTGTTGAACTCTAGAACGAGTTGTAGAAGCGACCCGTTCATATGCAATACATATCAATTGTGTACAAATGTTAGGCGCAAATTTTGCATGTTTCTTGACTATACACTGTTGCCGAAGGGATCAATGACGCTAGTTTCTCAAACCATCTTCGGTTGAAACACCGGTATAAAAAGGACAGCATTCCCACCTGACGTCTGTATTCTAAAGATTGCCATCCGTTTGATAAAATATGGGAATCTATCAAACAGACCGCCTATTTCTGCAAAGAGTCCGAGATTTTTTCAGATATTTTGGGGCTCCAAACCAAAGGTGGGTGTCAAATTCAACAGTCGGGCACACTTTCTATTTGTACAGGGTCAGAAATTGTGTAATATTAAAGTATCTGCTGGCCATATATTTTGAAGCCACAAATTAAATAAAAATATTAATAAACAAAAGAACTAATAATTATTATATAAAAATAAACAAAGAAAAATTATCTATTCCCCACTTCTCTCAGTATTTTCACGAAATCTGAATAGTATTATTATTTTTTTTATTTTTTATATTTCAGTGATTTTACTATACACATTTAAATTCAGGGTAGGCAGTAAGAAAAACAACTCGTTAATTGATATTAAAAAAAAACTTACCAGAGGCATGGTATAGCTAAGCTGCTGGTTTTAGCCGATGTTGGGATTACCTAAGGGCCAATTTACACTTTGATTAGTAGCAAGTGATTAGTGATAGGTGTTAACTTAACTGTATAGTAAATTGTTATTGTCTTGCAATAATTTAAAATTTTTCAATATGTTCATATAAGTATGGTAGAGTAGGCAGTGATTGTGTGCCTGTATGGAATGCACTCCTCTACCTGATAGGTTATTTGTTATCATTATTAGTTATTTGTTAGTGATAAGTAAAGATTCATAATTCCATAAGACGAAATCACTTCGTGGTTTAACATCATATTGAATGAAGCAAACACTTTGTTTATAAACCACGAATTTATTACATTTTTACGCCAACCGGTTTCGTTTAGATGAAACTTCGTCAGTGCAAATATAATAACTAAAGAATAATACAGAGTTATCGTATATATAAGGTACAGAAAACAGCAGAGTGAGACAAGAAATATTACAAAAAATAGTGACAAGAGAATAAAATATTAGAGGGAGACAACAATTACGCAACATTCGTTTACGTATAGGTTTATTGCAAAATAAAAATTCTTAAAAACGATCATTTATTACAATGAACTAAATATATTATATTTTCTTACAACTAATCAAAAAATTGTTTCTTTTATTCTATTTTAGGTCTGCTTTTTTTCTTAAGAAACCTTTTATTCTTCTCTTTGATGCTTCCGATTTTGAGTATCCAACCGTAGTAAGCTAACATATTGACATCCCATTTTCCTTGGTAACGTCTCTCGATATCACGGACATCTTGATGAAATCTTCGACCCTGTTTTTTCATTGTAGGCTCCGAAGTGTTCAGGAAAATAGTTAATATGGGAGTGTAAAAAGGGAATTTAGAAGCTCATCCTTGAAAGTAGTCAATATGGGAGTATAAGAAATGAACTTTTAAATCTCATCTTGCATACTTCATTGCTCCATTCGCTGCCAGCGGGCTTTGTACGATGGTTTTGTAGTCAGGGTCCTTAGTATTCCCAAAAAACTTGTGGACCATATTCTTGAAAGAGTCCCATGCTTATTTTTCCTTTTCTCACATTATTTCTAAAAAGAGGGGATCAGATAAAAGTTTGTCTTATTTCGGGGCCAGTGAAAACTCCCTCATTTAAAATGGCTTCAGACAGTTTCAGGAATTTCGAACGCAGATATCTGAAACAATCTTCATCTCTTGGCAGTGATTTAGTGATTTTACAAACTGATATATGAGCCCCAATTTAATATTAAGAGGTGGTAATAACACTTTTTCTGGGGGAATCAAGGTTGTATTGATGAGGTTTTTCTCTCCGGGGGTTAAACTATCTCGCGGTAGCCAGTCAGTTTTTGTCCAGTGCAGCTGTCTCGCTCTACTATACCATAAACAAATAAAGCAAGGATATTTTATATAACCTCCCTGCTGACATAACAACATGGTTAGTATTGTTAAATTTCCACAAACCATCCATTGACGCTCTTGATATTTGATTTTCTCAAGAATCGTAGCCAAGTCATTATAGTTTTCTCCCATATGAACCGAGTGTCTCATAGGAAGAGACGCAAATACATTTCCATTATGCAGCACGACTGCTTTGAGGTTAGTTTTAGACGAATCAATGGATATGCGCCAATTTGATGAATCGTGTTTCATTTCAACGCACTTCATGAGCCGGTGAATTTCATTACAATAAACCAGATTTCCCTCTTTGGAGAAAAACTGAGTAAATTCTCTCACTCGATGTGAATATGCCTGTACCATGAAAATAAGGTCCCAGATGATAGCAGGTTTTTGTTTTTTAACCTTGATCCTAACAATTCGGCTGCATCTTTTGAGAGACTAAGTCTATTACTAGGTCGTTGAGCTCACTCTGAGAAAAAGGTTGAGGTGCCCGTCAGCAAAAAAAAATTGAGCTAGATTCGCCCTGGGAAGGTAATGTGTCCGAGTCCTCTGACTCACTAGGGATGTCATCTAAATTAGAAGGTGGCCGTGAAACTGGTATTTCAAACCATGGGACACTGGACGAATAGCGGAGTCAAGGTTAGGGTAATATTACTCACTATCAGCTTTCCTGTTTCTACACGATCATGCGACCTTCCTCCTATTAAAATGATTTTACCCATCCCCCCATCACTACTCTCTTCAACTATTAACTTTTTTAATTTATTTATTGCCAAGTCCAGTTATAATTGATAGAATTAATGTGAGAAGTCAACGTTTTAAGGTCATTTTTCAAATAAAAAATAATACAAAATTTTAAGTTTAGTGGAAAATTTAGGCTAAATACAAAGAAAAATTTTACTGTAACAAAAAAAATTGACGTGATGGAATGTTTCTGGTATTTTTTTTTTCGTTTTTACCAAGTAATGAAATCTATAAGAAAATGTATAAAAATCCTATGCAGTTTTTTACTTGCAGACCTGTGTAATAGAAAAATTGCTTTGTGGCTACATTTTTATATGGGTATATATACTTTTTTAAATGTAAACATTGGTTAAAACAAAGTGTTTCATTATTATGTATAAATAAAAAAAAATTTAAAAAAACTAAAAAAAAAACCAAAAATGTGTATTTAGTCACAAGGTCGTTCGATTCACTTCGATCGTTTTGCTTGTTTCGCCATCTCAGATATTTAATCCGAAAAAACTTTCCTAGCCAATAGGTAAGTTTCTCAATTAATAATAATCACAAATATATTTGGCCAGGTTATTTACTGTAAGAAAATTATTGAAATTAACTACCATATCGTACAAGATATAAATACGTTATTGCCAGCATTCAGACATCTACTAGGGCCCCGATTTTGGTTCTTTTTAAGGATAAAACATTGTCCTTATCCTTCGGGTTAAACGCATTTAGCTTAAGATGAACGGCTGCGCGGCCTGTTTCATACAAAACTTAATTTTGGATAAGAGGCCAAAATAGTCACCTAAACTTAATGATTTTTTTTTCATTAAAAAGTATAGTAAATATCTAGTATGGATGAGAAGTAATTTATTTATTTTTGCTTAACATTATGAAATACAGGCCATTAAAGGACGATTTTAGAGGCACCTTTAACAATTATTTGGGGGCTAACTGTGATTTAAAAAAAAAAGTTTTACATCGTCTCCTTTGAAAATATAATCAAATATATATATAACATATATATATTTTTTTTTTAATATTAAAATAAGCATTATTATGGACTTTAAATTAAATTAAAACAACCATTTTACGTTGGAACACAAATTTTTCGTCCATAATTTAAAATATCAAACATAAAAAAGCTTTTTTTAATATATGTTATTTTATATTTTTATTTACGTAATCATATTTACATAGCAAATACGATAATTAAAAAAAAAGTCGATAAACCCGCAAAATAATTTTCTAAGTTGCCTCTAAAATTATGAAAATTGATTTTTTTTAATGGCATACTTCATAATTTAAAACAAAAATAGATAAAACACTTCTCATCCGTAATAGATATTTACCAAACCTTTAATTGAAAAAATATATCATTCAGTTTGGATGTCCAAAATTAAGTTATGTATGAAACGGCTGTTTCATACATAATTTAATTTTGGACATCCATATATAACTTAATTTTGGACATCCAGGCTCCCATTACATGTAAATGACAATAGATTTTAAAAGGATTTTGATGTTTAATTATCACAGTGTTATAAGAAATTATATGTGCATCACATATACTTAAACACTTGTAGTTAATCATTACTTATTCACTTTTTATTGGAATAACTTATTGAAGCTTGTGGACCTCATTGTAATTAATTTTTTTAATCGTTGAAGGTAAAATTAACAAATTTCAAATAAATTATGAAACAGAAAAGACACAGAAAACAAAAAGGTAACGATTGCATCCCGGACTCAAACCCAGGATCTCTCGGTCTGTCCGGGGCCAGCGTTCATATTCACTTAGCTAATGCCACCCTGTTGTTTCCCATTCTTTTAATCGATATCATACTTAAATTTTAGAACTGTTAAAATATCATCTTCAATTAATTAAAATATCTTTTTGGGTTTTATTATCTTTCTATATTGACCCGAATTTATTTGCAATCTAGATAGTGTCTCGGTATATACCTATCCGATTTTATTTATATGTGACATCTATTGACGTTTTCTGCAAGTCTGGGATTGATATTATTTTTTTTATTGGATTAACTTATTGAACCTTATAAACCTGATTGTAATATTTTTTCTGTGTCTTTTCTGTTTCATATTTCATTTGAGATTTTTTAAATATTATTTTCAATGATTAAACAAATGCGTTGCTTTTTTATATGAAAACCCTACAAGAGTCCCAACTGCTCCCAACCGTCTGGAGCCAGCGAGACTATGGCATCCCCAATTGGGGAATTTTGTGAGGCTGAAGGTATTAGGGAGGGGGGGGGGAGAAAGGGAAGAGGAAGGTGGGGAAATATCTGGCTATTCAGATCTTGTCACTAAACACGGCCAAAAGCCAATTCAAGCCTGGTTCAATTCTGAATGAAGATTCTCTCAGTATCTTACAATATGATTACTTTAGAAGTGAAGTTTACATCCCTTTTTATTTCGGGCTTTTGGCACAAGTAGGTACTGTACAAATATCGCAATTTCATTCGTTCGGTTCATGTTACAAACAACTACTAATACTTCAATACTAACGATAATATTAAGTTTGTCTTTTGTTAAAACTACGAAAATATCGATAGTATTAAAGAATATCTATTAATTGATAAACTAAAGTTCTTTAAAACTTAAGACAAGATTTTTGTGCATAGTGCAAAGGGTAACAATTATTATTTTTATGAACAATAATTATTAATCTAAAACACTCATCCAAATTGAAAAAACCTTCCGAGCAAAGATAAATGTCGCCGGCAGGACTCGAACCCGCACCCTTCTAATGTCCGGTCAGATGCTCTACCGTTGAGCTACGTTGAGAACTTTAGTTTATCAATTAATAAATATTTGACAAGTCAAAGCAATTTTCACCAGTAAAAATGTAGACATAATTTGTCTCGACGCCATCTATTTGAGGGATTTAGCCGTTACAAGCCTTTCTCATACTATTAAAGTTGGTTGTTTACAGGTGAAAATATAATAAAAAAACAGTAATTATTGAATGAAACACTAGTATATATTGATTAACTTGGCGGGTTTGCGATAAGCCGACGTAGCTCAACGGTAGAGCATCTAACCGGACATTAGAAGGGTGCGGGTTCGAGTCCTGCTGGCGACATTTATCTTTGCTCGGAAGGTTTTTTTTTTTCAATTTGGATGAGTGTTTTAGATTAATAATTATTGTTTATAAAAATAATAATTAAAGAATATCATTCGCTGAATTCCAGCTGTCATCCGAGAGAGCCGGAACCGCAATTAAACAAAAAGTCTTTAAGGCGATGCAATGGGAAGTAATGCAAAAACACGTGTTGGTTTAGAATTTGATGGCTTAGAAATATCGAAGATGATTTAATTAAATACTGCAAGTATAACGGGGCATTTTTTATAAAGCCTAGAAAAAAATAAAGGATCAGACATTAAAAAAATGTTTAAAGCGCAAACTCTCCTACTTACGAACCCCTTTTTCGATATTGTCGTATTGTTCATTGTGGTGAATGCTTTTTTTAGAATATGACCGTAAAACATTTTAATAATTTTGTCTGAGTTTTACAGAATAGAATAAAACAAGAATTTTGGTGATGGTTTTTTTTGCGTAAATAAAAACATGCGGCCGATGTTAAGCGGGAATCTCAACCTTGTCGCCACCTGCATAAGGAGCGCGTGATTTCGTTGGAATTTTAGCCGGTGGATCGCCTTAAGCCTTAGTATAAGGACAATGTCTTATCCTTAGAAAGAACCGGATTCGAGACCGGGGAAGATTATTGGATTATAATATAATATTCTTGATAAAAAGGATTTATAAAAATAAAAATAAAATTATTTGGTTTAAAGTTAATTATTTAAAATATTCAATTTATATCTTTGGCTTATTTGGTCCATTCGTCATCCACCAGTTTGTGTTTGTCGGAGATAAGGTGAACAGGCCACCCCCACGCTTAGATGTCCATCTGCCCAAAAGTGAGTGCTAATTTCGTCCTTCGCCAAGCTTGCCATAAGGAGTTGTTTGGAACGACACCCACGGTATTGTTATGACGCTATGACGCTAGGGTCGGAACCAATAATCATTTTTAATATTTTTATATTATTTTATTATATTCGTAATCAATAAGTTTTTTTTTTACTTTATTCGTAAAAAACAAACAGTTCTATACACATGTTTGCTGGATTGCATAAACAAATAAAGTTTCCGCATAAAATGAATTTTATAAATAAAACGTTAAAAATATAAGTGACGAAAGAACAACATATTGATTGTAGAAAAATAATAAAATAATTGTTCTTTTACTTCAATAAAGTTAAGTCAAACTACACATAGATATATAAAATAATACATCATAAAGTAATGTCCACAAAATGATAAAAGATAAACAAAATATAAGATAAAATAGTGAAAAATAAATTGAGAAAATCAAAATAAAAAATAATAATAATAAAAATAAAACATATAATAAAAAAATAACGTCATTAAATTTGATTTACTTTTAATAAAATTGTTATTTATTTGATTTTCTCAATTTCTTTTTTACTATTTTATCTTATTTTTTGTTTATATTTTATCATTTTGTTGACATTATTTTATGATGTATTATTTATATATACGAGTAAATTGTTGTTTCGGCGTTTAAAATTATTTAAAACTGTGATTAGGCCACATCGAGACAACTTATTTATATGATTTTCTTTACAAGGGTAATGACCCAAATTTTTGTTTTACGACGTTGAAATGATTTTTTTTAATATTTTCTCGATACAAACCCATTTATTAAGAAATCATTTGTGGTAATTAATATTCTTTGTTTCGTGAGGTACCTACTTACAATTGAAATCTGTTCTCCCCCTAAATTCCTAAAATTTATTCAGGAATTTGCCAAACACATTTAAATTCATTGACTTAAATAGCATTCACGTCATTATAAAACAATTACGAAAAACCTAAGTGTGATCATTAATATTCTTTATTCTGTGACCTACTTCCTGTATGAGTCTGGGAATCGAACCCAGAACCTGAGGATTCTCAGATGCGACCGATACCTTTTTTTAATTCTGTTCTTTTTTCTGTTTCACATTTCATTTGAGATTTGTTAATATTATATTCAATGATTAAATTTGATTTACTTCAAAAAAAAAAAATTAATAATTAAATGGTGTTCTACGAATTAAACACAATAACAATTAATAAATAAACAAAAAAGGTATAATCTGCTGAATGAGACAACTTCGAATAATAACTTTCACTTCTGTCGTCCCTATTATATAAAACAATTGAATAGGGGTAAATCTCAAAAGTGGATACCTGCCTTGCGCAGCATTTCCTCCAGCGACTCCATGTCGATGTCGGAACTACCGTTGTTGTTGCTATTTGTCATAGTCGTAAATCATTTGTCGTAAATCGAAACATGTGGCCGTTATTAAGAGGGAATTTCAATCTTTCGCCACCTGCATAAGGAGTGCGTGATTTCGTTCGAATTTTGGAAAGTGGATCCCTTTAAGCCGCAAAATGCAAGCTTTACATGAAACGATAAAAATAAATATTTTACTATTCGAAAACTTGTTTTAAATCTTGATTTTTATATGACAGGATTTTTTTTCCTGAAGTGATGTAAAATATAGCATTTCTGTTTATAATATTGTTAAACGTGAGATTTGACTCGTTTGACCGATTGTCCAAAATAACAATAAATGGTTTACTATGATATAGTTTTTAGTATAAAAAATAACATTTTTCAAGTAAAATGATTTTACCATATTGTCACTGGAAAATTATTCTGACGCCACTTAAAAGTAACAGTTCCAAAAATGTTGGCTTGTAGGATTTTAATTATTCACATTCGATAAGTATTTCGAACCCTCCTACGTGGTTTTATTGGAGTTATTGTTTTGCACCGACCTTCATTGCCAATTACTCCTCAAATTTGGTGCAAAACGATCAAAAGCTCAACTTTCATCAAGCTTCTGTCTCTTTAAGCCACTCTTCTGCAAAGTTACGATACTTTACGTGGGAGGGGTCGATTTACGACGTGCAAATCTGTCGCCAAACTGCAGATAAATGATTAAAATATAAAATATTAATTTTGAACTAAACTTAAGAAAATGAGAAATAAGTATAAAATAGAAAAGAAGGTGGGAGAATATTATCACAAGCCAATCGTTTTTGGTTTATCTTCATAAACACTCGCAGATACGTCCTGCCAAATACTTAAAACAGCATTTATTTGTTAACCTTCAACGTTTCGATATGATTCCATTGATTTTTCACAGGCACATAGGGAATAATACCGGCTAGCACATAACACGTATCTAAAGTGGATAAGTAAACTGTTGTCTAGGAATGTAGCCAGTTATGTTGTCTCGGAATGCGGCTCGGTATGTGGGGAACTAGGAAGTAACCTTAAACGTAGTACTGGCATTGACTAGCTAACTGTGTAGACTACTCGCCATCACTTGAATCACTACTTGATTTCTGAACTACCGGAATGAGGTTGGCACACTATACGCTATTT
The DNA here is from genome assembly GCA_022606495.2 of Halesus radiatus. Taxonomy (NCBI): domain Eukaryota; kingdom Metazoa; phylum Arthropoda; class Insecta; order Trichoptera; family Limnephilidae; genus Halesus; species Halesus radiatus. The sequence goes on from JAHDVE020004007.1 coordinate 38,726, forward strand.
CTTAAATATTCGTATGCACATGAATTATAATCAGGGTAAGCAGCAGTGAAAACAGTTATAAATTGATAATTTAAAAAAAATTAACACAGACGCGCAAAGTTTTTGCTAAGAATGACTAATAGGTGGCTTTAGCCGATGTTGGTTAGGATTACCTACCCCAAATAACTGATGCATTTATGCATATTACAAGTCAATTACTCGATACATAAAATAATCATATTTTTTCGACCGCATGGAATAAAGTTATGATAATTATTTCGTTAGTAAAGTTGTACTCATTAATATATATATATACCAACAGATGGCGCTGATTGTTATGTTTGTGATCTGTATCGAAAGGCACGGCCTTTTTCAACACTAACGAGTAGTTCCTTGATTGAGCATCGCTCACACATGTACATTTTTCTGTCGAATGAAGACTACGTTTGAATATGACATTCACGTCCATTTTGCATATTTAGTTCCTGCCTTTACCTTCATTAGCGCGGCGCTGAAATTCGTAGTTAATACTTCAAGGATATTTTTTAAAGTGTAGTTTGATTGGTCTTGCAATAATTTTTATTTTTATATACGAGTAAGATAGAGTAGGCAGTGGTTATGTGCCAATGTGGATGGCACCCCCCTGATTATAATGCGCACTGTTCAGTGACATGGGCCATTGGAACTCAAATCTTAATGTTTATCTTTATTTTTTGGCGAGTGAAGCAGCTTTGTTTAACCGTTTTAGTGCTGTACTCATTTTGCAAGTAGGTGCGTAAACAGCTATTGATAATTTGTGTTATTGGTAAATAAATACGATGTTAACTAAAAATGCAATAATTTGGACAAATATCAACCAAACTTAATGATTCTTTTTTATGTTAAACGTAAAAAGTATTGTATCCCATGCATCTAATAAAAATTTAAAACTGCAATACATAGAGAAAAAAAAAGAAAATTTTGTCGCTTAATAATTGTGTTTTCCCGTGCAAAGGTCATGTAGGTCCCGTCTTACAGCGGGCGCATATGAGAAAAAAATCACTTTATATTCGCATTCTATTATTGCGATGGCCAATAATCGCACTTCCGTCACCACTGTCTCCATTTATAAGATCGAAGGGCTCATCATCCGTAATGTCGCCGTCCTTTAGTACATCGTCCGCGATAGAACTAAGATCCGACACGGTGAAATATATAGTTTACAAGGTACACCAACTACAATACACCGCTCTCAAATGGAACACGTGCTCTTGTAAGGATCAACAAACGCATACTGAAGAACGCAGAGCCTAAACGCTTCATCGCAATTTTCGTCGCTTACGCTTGCAACTCTATAGCGCTGCACCGCATTCTAACGGTTAAGATTAGTTATGCGTGACGGTTTAGGATTTTTCATCATTTTATATTATCACAAGTTTAAAGTTTTCAGTGGTATACGTTAATCGTAGTTCCGACAAATGGTTGAAATAAAATTAGCTTTTAATGACTATCGATTTTGTAATGATTGCTAATGTTTAGGACATATAAGCTGTCGTTTTTAAAGTAAAAATGGTATGGAATGGTTTTCAACAAAAATAATTAACTAATTGACAACATGTAATGCAGGTTGAGATCAACCGCAACCTATCGACAATGTATAAATACAGGGTGTTAAGATACATACCCGACTTACTTTAAGCAGTGATTCCTGACCATATTTGTGATATATATTGACCGGTGACATTATATGGCATATATATTTATGTTTTTACATTTATAAACTTTTTTTTAAATTTAATTTAAGTGTGGAGATTTTATGTAAGACGTGTAATTTTATCTGATTTCTAGAAGCACTGCTGAAAACCAGCTGCACTCCGGGCTCCGGAATGTATAGCTGAGCAGTGATCTTTTGTCAACTGCTAAAATTGAATACTATAAAATAATTTATTGAAAAATAAATATTTATATTTTATTTTTATTGGATATTACTGTCCAGCTCCAGGCTCACAACAGTCATAAGTCATAACCCAAGTGCCCAAATCCACGACGGCTGCCTAGTGCCCAGCTGGTCGCTACGATAGTGGTTTTCAGCCAATAAAGATATTCAGCCAACCCAAATTTCATATTGATTAGTATTCATTTATTATATTGTATACGGCCCTATATGGGATTTTACATATCTTATTATAAAAATACAAATTTCAATAGTGACACAGGTGGAAAACACATCACAGTAGGTTTATAGGTAAAATAGATAGTCTTCGTGAAATACAACAACTAAATATTTAATTTGCCTGACGAACAAATTCAGCAATAACATCTTATAAGTACCATTCCAAATAATTAACAAGAGAGGCAAATATACAAAACACACCTCACATTCACTGATACTTATACTCTAGACACATATCTTATGAATAATTGTCTTTTTGTATTTGTATTCCGTGCAGTTGAACGTATATACTATGTCTGAAAAAGTATTACCTTCTGCGTGAAGTCTAGGTACAAGTGAATTTTTTAATAACTCAGTTCTGAAATTATCGTTACAATTGAATAAAATTTTACATCGAGTAGTTTTAGTTGGAATATTAAATTTAATTAAACTGACTATATCAGAGTTGTCTATAATATCATTAACAATTTAAAAAATAAACATTAGGTCAGAAGCAAATCTTCTACCTTTAGAATTACTTTTTTTAATTGTAATTTATAGTTTCAATAGGTAATCCGAGTTTATAGTTAACATATCTTATTATGACAAAGGAAATCATTCCATTTTGAGGTTTAAATTTATATAAAACAATAGCTGATGTGTACCCGGCCTTGCTCGGGTTTTTTTTCTAAGTTACGAAGTTGTGAATGCTGGCTTATCATTGGGGTACCATAATTGATTTGACAGCGAAAGTAATTATCTCCAAATAAAGAAACATTCATTTGAATATTTTATTTAATACCAAACGTTTATTTTTTTCAAAACATATCTAAATCATAAAGTTCTTAACTAGGTACCTACTCGTGTTTTCCATTTTGAAAATATTCTACCCAAAAAAACCTTCTTCTTTTGAATATGCAATCTGTGGCTAACCAGAGTGTTATATCTATGGGCCAACCTAAATAAAACATGGCGGGTTCAATGTTTTTCATAATAATTTTAAAACGTTATAGCAACAGTTTTACAAATTGGATTTCATTCAATTACTTTCTAAACTTCCCGGCACTAACACTGTGCTATTTTCAGCGAAATCGGTAGAGTAATTTTCGAGAACATCGAGAACAAACAAACAAACTTACATTGATTTTTATATATATAGACAAAAATAATTTCTTGAAATCTATCAAGTTTTGCTTCAATCCCAGAAAAGTCCACCACCTCTAGAAAACGCCTCCACTCCTGCCCCCATCCCTCCGTGGGGTGCATTTCATCTCCACACCGTCTAGTTTAGATCTCACAACAATTCATCAATCCACTCGTAGCTCGTCCATCCAGACATCATTAACGTATGGTTGCAGAAAACAATCTAAATCTGCCTCTTATAAATATTAATTAATTTTATTGCAATGTGATATTGATGTATGAATCAATAAGTGTAACCCAGATACCCCAAGAAATAAAACTATACCAAGAAATAAACTTGTTGAAAATCAGAAAATGTCTACAAATATGCCTATTCATCTACAAAATACAAAATTATCACACCTACATGCGGATCAGTGGAGGTTTTATTTAATGAGCTGGTCTGTAGTGAACTCCCAAAGAAAAACTATGGCGACCAAGACTCACTTGGATTTCAAATTTCTAAACAGCCCACCATAACTCCATAGTAATAAATACCCACCAATAGGACCACAGCGCGATCCGAATCACGGATCGCACAAATGGAGCTAAAAAACCGATGGGATATTTAATGTAATATTATATTCAATGATGAAGAAAATCTACTCACGGAAAGCCGATATTCTTTCCTTTTTATCGTTTTTTGTTGAATCCCAATGATTTGGATCACGAACCGCTGCTGATGCGAACACAGCATTTATAAACACTTCGCAAAAAGAAGCATAGGTCATGGGGGTATGTATATAATCTCCTTCCCGATAGCCTGAAAACGGAGAAACGAATAAATGCATTAAAAAAAACTGTTCTGTCTCAAAATAAGATGAGCAAAATAACAATTTACATATATAAGAATAATATGTAAGATAAGAATAATATGTAAGATAATAACAATAATAATATGTAAGATAAACAATAATATGTAAGGTAAGAATTATAACAACATATGTAAGATAAGAATAATAATATGCAAGATAAGAATAGTATGTAAGATGATAATAATATGAAAGAAAATAATAATATGTATGATAAGAATAATGATATGTAAGATAAGAATAATAATGTGTAAGATAAGAATAGTATGTAAGATAAGAATAATATGTAAGATAGGAATAATATATAAGATATGTATAATAATATGTAAGATAAGAATAGTTTGTAAGATAAGAATAATATGTAAGATAAGAATAATAATATGTAAGTTGGGAATAATATGTAAGATGGCAATAATATGTTAGAAAAGGATGATATGTAAGATAAGAAAATTAAGTAATATGGTATGTAATAATACATGATATACCCAAGTAATAAAATACGCAATATCAGAAAAAAATATGTATGATAACTAATACCACAATTACAATATAGACAAAATAATATGTAAGAATTGAAACGAAGAGATCGTTTTGAAAAAATATATGTATATTTCTTTTAACTTAATAAATACTAAATAAATGTTTTTTTTTACAGGAACAAATTGTACTGCATTTTTTTATCGGAAACTTGAAACAAATTAAAATGCTGCAACTGAAATGAGATCCTGAAACTGAAAGAGATCCTGATACTTGCTACATGTCTTCAGTATAATATATGGCTACAAGGTGCTACGCCCGGACGACAGTCGCACAACGGCCGGAAATTGACGGGTCGGTGGGACTTTCGTCCGTTTGTATCGCTTTCCTAGAAACCATTCCACAGAGCTGCTGAAAACTTCATGACATCACCGGCTTCGTCAGAACACAACAATACGGAAAAGATAATAAATTTATTGTCCCCGTACTGCCATCTATTGCCCTGCGAACCAACTACTATAAAGCTTTTTGCCATTTCAACAGAGGGCATTATAATACGCTTTTCAAGATGGTTTTTTTTATATTATTATTATTATGTAGTACCGGGAAGAGTAGGTGAAGTCGATCGTGTGAGGTGGAGTTGTTAATTACTACTGCCAACATACGATTTTAATTTAAGCTTTATTACCGATTGGAGTACAGTATAATAGATACCCGACACTCAACAGAACTCGAATGATCAATAAAACAGATCGTCATTTATATGACGCCGAATAAAATTAAAGTTTTGAGTTTTGTTGAAAACAAACTGTTGCACAGGTCAATTTAATAAAGGTGTGAGGTTATCCACATGCTTAATCTATTAGCTGAAGAATTGTTAAAAATATCCAGTTCGTTTTTTTGTAAAAAACATACATTAATGTCCACTTTTGAGGATAAATGTTAATTTAGTTATTTTGCGAAGTCAATGATGCTACAAGTATACAAAAAAAAACACTGATATTTACAGGGAAGCGTAATCACAAGAGGCGCGAGCAAGAAAAAATAGTATTAGAAAAGCCAACAATAAAGAATAACAATTATATAAAGAAATTTCTTTTGATAAATTAATACGAATTACTTTGTTTAAACCACTGTTTTTTATATATAAATATCAACATGTTTCAGAAGTAAATCTCCCCTCATCAGAACAACAAATATTTTTATTAAATTATTAATTATGACGCCGCAAAGTGATTACGCGTCTTTTGAAGGAAAAAATCCTTTTCAGGGTAACGATATCACCCCACCCACGAGAGTAAAGTCGATCACACTGACTTATTCACGAGAGTGAAGTCGATCACACTGACTTATTCACGAGAGTGAAGTCGATCACACTGACTTATTCACGAGAGTGAAGTCGATCACACTGACTTATCCTATTCCAGTGATAACAATGAGAAAGAATGTAGGTAACCCAATTCATTGAGATGAAAATTACCGTAACTTATTATTTTTTTGAAACTGTAATCGGGTAACCAAAAAAATACATGACCTTTCCGGTCGACTTCAACCCGGACTACGTTATTGTACATTCATATTTTTTACGATGATGTTTCATTTTCAGGTTGATGGAAAGACATTAAACTAACATAATTCAAAATATTCCTCTCTGTATAAAAAAAAACTCAAGTCGACAACATCAAATCCTATCCATCACGAGATTTGGAATATTGTACTACTAAGGGCAATTTATTTAAAAAAATAAACGTTACTTAATAATAATATATAGCAAAAAATATATTACAGAATTGTCACCTTCAGATTACCTTTGTCAAATTGTCATCTTCAGATCAGAATTTATCCAGAAGATTGAAATAATGGCATAATCCGAAATTATTTAATTATTTCCACACTTTTACAATAATATATTGCTATATTTATTTGACATTTTCATTACACAGTTTTGCATAAAATGTTGTGTGAATTAAAAATAATATTTGTTCATTAAAATAATATTTGTATTGCCTAAAAAGGGATCGGAATCGCATATCGTTCTGCTTTCAGCAGCGTGGAGAATTTCTCCTGAAAAGATGATGAAAACCCTACCTGCTACAGTATAATTTTTATTTTATTTATTTATTCTTAAATTTAATTCTGAAAACAAAAACATTAGCCACCCATCTCACTAGGAAAATCCTGTGTTGAGATGAGCGGCTTTACAATTTAATAATAATCCGTAAATTTCGATAAGCAAACATGAATAAAATTTATTAAATATTAATAAGGTAGATAATATTATTTATTAATAGTAAATAAATAATAAAGATCAGATAATAATAATTAAGTAATAATAGTAAGTTAATAATGATCAGTAAATATCCTGCTATTGTAAAATGATAGTTTGTTGAAAGCTTTTAAAATCGATCCCATCCAAGTTTTTTTTTAAATCAACCCCATCATTAGTGTAATGAACCAGAGACGTTGCAGCATTGAGTGCAACGAATGCGGTGAACACTGGCGGCCAGAGCGAGGGGCGGCAAATTAAATCTCCCTGTACCAGCCGAACCCAAATGCAAGCACAGCATAAGTCGGATGGATTTTTAAATTGTGTGTGCAGCTTTCAACGTCCAAGAGTCCAAGAAGCCGCTTTTCACGAGTGATTCATTCGTAGCCATTGCAATCAATAATCATCAATTCGGCTTAATTCTTATCTAAACGAATGCACACAAAGGTGAATAAGAGCGCTTAAGATACTAACATGTTTTAAAATACAGTAATTAACCTTTGGGATTAAAGTACCGTTTTGTAATTTATCGATGTCGTAGATTACCGTGCACATCTTAAAATATTACGTTTATATGTGAATTGATGATTGTTGAAACACTCAATATGCCACGCATAAAAAAGTTGTGGGAAATCAGTGAAAACATTCACATTACAATTTTTTAAACGCTATGTATTTTGTATTCAGTTATTGGGTCTATTTATTCCTGACATTTTATAACACTTTTTAGATAATTTAATGTTAATCAAATTTAATAATGTTGTTATTAAGTATTGCAAGTATTTTAGTCTTTATTATTGTGACAGCTGTTTCAGCGTTCAGGGTCATTTTCAAACTGCGGTTAGGCCAAATTGCTACGACTTACTTGTGTGTATTTATTTACTCCCATCCAATTCTAATTTTGACGGTGTTTAACATTATTTATTACCAAAAATTAATTATTTAAATATATATATACTTATCCAGTTATACATATATAAAAAATAACTGTGGCAGCTCGTTACTCTGAGTGTTACTAGAGTGTTAACTAGAGTGTTAAGATTGAAAAGAATTACGTTATTGATGTCATTGTAGCCAATATAAAAAAGGAAAAAAAAGTTTTTTTATTTTTCGTATGAAGATTTCTCAGTTGGTGTGGCACTGTCACAAAACAGCATAACTTTCGTAGCGATTACGCGAGTTATACAATTCAGCGCGTATGCGTCATGCTATAAATTTTTATATCATTTGACAGACCTAATAAGAAGTACAAATATTAATTTATTCGTAAATTAAATATTATTACCAGGTCACGTACTTAACTGCGTGGCTATAAAATGGTTAAGTGCGCAATAATTTATACTTCCTTCAAGTTTAAAATTTTATTAACCGGTATTAGTGGTATGCTTATTTTGCAAGCATGTATACGAGTATAAATGTCTACAGATATTCTGTGTTTTTAAATAAAAATAGTATGGTAATCAATAAAAATGCAATAACTTCGACAAATATCAATCTTTTTTTTTAATTATGCAAGTAAAGAATGAAATTTTACGAATATTTTAGGTCTAATTAAAAAAAACTACACATAAACAACTACATAAAATATCAAAAAATACAAAAATATACGATTATTTCACTTCACAATTGTGTATTCCCGTGGTCCATGTAGTCCTTTTTTACAGCGAGCGCATATGAGATTGGATCGCCTTATTTCTTTTGCTTTGCTGTACATATTCGTTTATGGGAACAAAGATCTCGTCGTCCGTAGTGCCGCTATCATTTGATTCATTACGATCATCCGCAATAGAACTAACTTCCGACATGGTGAAAAATATCGATTCACTTTAGAGTGTATTCATTTTAACAGGATAAACAATAATTAGAGCAATCAAAACACGCGCCAACCACGCTTAAATTGAACACGCGCTCTCCCGAGGACGACAAAAATCACACTGAAAATTTCAGCGCTATAGCGCTGTGTAGCAATTTATGTAACTAAAGCTTACAGCGCGATGGCGCTGGGCCGCACTCTAACGGTTAATATGTATCTGTTGAACAAATGTTGTTTCCCTAGGTAATGTTTTTATTATTAGATGCATATAAATAATTAAGCAGCAAAACAAATTTAACACGTTATTGTGAACTGGTAAAGAGATGATTATTTTTTTTCAGTACTTTGTCAATTAACTAATAATATGCTGCGCGGTGGCACAATAAAAGCAGCACTGTTTTTTATTTTTATTTTTTTTTTAATTTATATCATCATAATAATAATAATAATGGGAAGATTTTTATAGCGCCGTTTTTGTGAAAAATCACCTCAAGGGCGCTGTACAAATCTTACTTCCTATTCTTATATTATTCCCATATTAAATCTATGACATTTTTTTTTGGACACTATCATTACACATTATTTATAGACCGTATAAAGAGATGCAATTAGATTATCAAAATTAAATTCGGCTTGGTCTAAGTTTTCATACATGTTTAATTGAAAAAAAAAGAAACTAAATGTATTTATTCCTTACGATATATTGCAAGACGCTAATACAAATGATAGGAGTTATGTGAAGTTGGGCGGCGGGTGAGGACTGGGGCCGGGGTACTGATCCTTTCTTCCAATCTTCTTTGTCTTTGTTGGTGACGGGACGCTTGGTGTTGGTCTGCACGTACGCCATGCGCTTGTCAGCCGGCTTCAGGATCCGGAAGGAGCACTTCAGCGTGTCATCCACTGACATCATTGCTCCTGCATTATCGAATTCCCCACAGTACCAGTTGCTTCTTGGCAAAGAGCTCATACCCGTCCTCTACCACCTGATGCACCCTGCAGATCAGGTCAAAGTCGTGCTTGTTGAGGAACTTGGCCACTATCTCAATGACGAAGGTAAAGGCTCATTCTCGCCCCAGCTGGCGGTGTCCTTGTTGGGGTCCCAGCAGCCCACTTCCCGGTTGTATACAATATTTTTTACAACCACCGTAGCCCGAATAGCCAGAATCCCCGTTTCAATTAACTTTTGGCACTTCACTAGTAGATGTTGTGACGGCCGACCGCCAGATGTGACCGATGCCTGATGCGTTAATTCGGAAGAACGAAGCAGAGTTCAACTCAAAATATTCGAAATATTTGGGTTTTTGTTATAAACTTGATTTAAGCTCGAAACCACAGCACTAAAATTTTGTAATTTTTATAAATGTAACCTAAAAATGATTACGATTATTTTATGCTATTTTTACACCGGGAAAATTAATAACTTCCCAATATTTCCAACATAAATCAGGAGCGACTATAAAACGCAGCCAGCAGCCACGGAGGCACCTAGACTAACATCGTATATTTGAAAAAATTTGACTACATGAGTAAAAAAAAACTAATCCTATTATGAATTTGTGAATTAACTTCATAAGCCCATAAAAAGGGATGTTCTAATATTACAAAAATTTTCTCTCATGGGATATTGTTATGATAGGGGCTGAATTGATTTAATCATGGTTTCGTAACTAAAAATATTTACATACTTGGGCATTTTCACCAAAGCATGTTTTTAAATTATTCATGGTAACGGAATGGAAAAATATCATGCAAAGTTGGTAATCATTTTTTTTATAAATATTGTATTAATCAATATTTTGCTTAAAAATTGCTCTCACTAACTCACTGATATAATGAAGAATCTCCTGGCCATATAATTAGTATATCTATTATTGAGTTAATGAGAGCAACATTTCAGCAAAATATCGAACTCGGGCATAATAATTTTCAATTCTGTTGCCATGAAACTAGACTGATTAAATGAATGAGACTTTTTTATCGCTTAAAAGAGCCTTTATCAGCTTTAAAGGACATATTTAAAAAAAATATATATAATATAACCCATTTAAAAAACCAACAAATTTAATCTTACACACTCAAAATTAATTACAAAATCATACTTTGTTTAAATGAATGTAGAAGCGGGACATAGTAAAAACACACCACTTTTCGATCTAAAAAATGTATTAAAAATATATGCAGGTTCGACAGTTGTATTTAACTGAATAAATAAAATAATTTTTTTTTTTTTTTCCTATGAATTTAGAACTTTTCAATATTCTATAAAACGCAACATTTAAGAAATCAATCTAAATTTTGGGACATGGCAAACTGATATGTTTTCCGGTTATGGCATGGAAATTAAATGATAAATATAATGGCACAGTGGCATAGGCTCTGCCAGAAATTCTTTTTCTCGTGCATTTTATATAATATATACATGTACGTTACCCGACTCGAGATACTATATTCTGAGGAACCCAGCGCTGTTTCGGTTGGTAAAATCTGTTAAATAAATCAGTCGAAATTCCGATCTAGTTTGGTAAGTAAAAATGCTTTCAAATATACATTGAACTGTAAAAAAATACTACAAAACGCCATTTTGTTTTTCCTCCATTTAAAAGAATTAAGAGTGCCGGGAAGCGTATAGTAAGTAACCACTATTAATTGCTGTTGCATATATCATAAATTATAATTAGATACCTAAAAAAATCATGTTTACGATAACACAAGTTTTTACGCGAAATTCGTAACTTTCAAGCGATATTCCGGTATTTTAAAATAAGAAAGTAATATTGGACGTTCTAAATTATTTCTTTGTTTATGGTTTTGACAAGCTTGATTAGCTATAAAATGGAACGCAGCTAACTTCAAGTCAAAAAAATATTCATTTATAAAATTATAAGTCAATATATAAAAAAAAAAATCTCCACTTTTTTTGCAAAATATCATCGCTTTTGCTGAATAATTACCCCATTTTCGAAAAATAAAGCGAATTTCTGCAAAAAATAACGCGCATTTCATCAAAATAACGTGAATTTCGCCGAAAAAATAAAACTTCTCCAAAAAAGTACACTGAGATTTTAAAATTCCTAGTTATAACTTGCAATAATAGTCATGTTACTCTGCATCTTGCTTAGGCGAAGTTGCGCGAAAGCGATTGCGACCGCGATTTATAACAAAGCGATGCTTTAATAGACGATTCTGAAAGCGTTTGTCTCTTTTGTCCCACAGTACAGGCTGTTCATGCCATGTTGAAAAATAGCAAACGCCGACGCATCCACTACCCGCGAAAATATCGAATCAACTGATCGCATCGCGGAAGTCCCGGGCTTCGCCGCGCCATTCGTCGCTTGTTATTTGTCACGATACACCCTTCCAAGATATTCCAACCATTGGAAAATTTCGTTCCACGTAGCATCGCGTTGTCGTCGCATGTTCCTTCGCCCACGTAAGACGGAGCGTTATGTTGCTGGCGTTGCTGCTATTATTGGGTCACTTTGTACATATTGCATTATCTTTGGTATTGACTTCGGCCGCAAGCTAGTGCCGCGAGTGGCGCTGTAGGCGGTGTTAACGCGCGCTAACATTTGAGCACTTTTGACATTTACGTTACGCGAAGCGCATGTTACAGCGGCCAGCATAACAAATCAGCTGTTTTTGAATAATATTCGTCCTTTATTTTGTTCCACCGACTTCAAACATTGTTATTTAAATACGTGTTATTTTAGTGAACTGTTTTCAAAAGAGAAAAGAAGGTAAGAGATTTAACAATGTATTGTACTCGTAATCGTGTGTATCTGTTTATATTGCCACTTATTAGTTGTTATTATTGTGGTGTTCTGTTTTTATTCATTAATTGTATCCATGCACAAATTTCGATTCTGTAAATAGAAAACTGTATAATCAGTTGATTTAAGTTTCTGATTTTGGACATTGTTTGTCTGGCATTAATAGTGGAACTTGTAACTTAAAAATCAGTTTAACATTCTTGTAGGATAAACACATTTTGCTAATATTAGCAACTTAATTGTATATTTTTGGGGGGGATCTACCTCCCATATTGAATTGAATTGGTGCATATAATAAAAGTTTTTTTTTTAATTTTTATCTCATGAGAATGTCAAATAAAGAAGATAAGAAATTAAGAGTTACTCGGCCAAGTTTACTTGTGTTTATCTAGGATCTGTGTCGATCAAGAATTATTATTATCGATAAAATTTAATAAAAATCCATTTTTTGCATTAAATTGAAATGTGAATATGAATTTTGAAACACGGAAAACTCCGATGTTAATAATAATTTAGTTCATATTATTTATTCCACAATCGACAAAAAAAATCATATATCAAATGTCCAATACTGAAATCACAATTTCAATTAATCTTTACTACGAATCGGTTTATATTATGAAAACAAACAAAAAAAATGCGTTGAATAAATTGAAGCATTTCCTATAGTTTATGTTAATTAGAATTAAAATAAAATTGTTAATGACGTCACGAAAAATATAAGAGTAAACTACAAAATAATTTATTATTTTCATTAAAAAATTATTAACGCACATAAGAAACAAATTTTAAAGAATACCTCTTTTAACTAAGGATTATTCGTGAGAGTTTCTGTTGATTAATTTATTTTTTCTTACAAAAATTATTCTGAAAATAAATAAGAACCGATTTTTGCGCTTACATCAAACATTTCTAAACTTCGTTTGCCAAGCGATTTGTACACCTATTACCTATATTCATGGTGACATATGACATACAACTTGCAGTCATAATTTTGGGCTTGTATTAGCCGACTTGGCATACGTCCGGATTATCCAAACAATGCAACCCTTTCCGAATTTTTTCCATGGCTTTGAGATAAACCATGGAAATATACAAACAAGAACCTGGAGATATACCATCTTCTATCTGTCTATTATATAAAGCAGAATATCCCAGGCGGGGCGGTGTGTGTTTGTTTTGTGTACAAATCTACAGTTTTATTCCGAGCTTGATGAAACTTTGTCAACTTGACCTTCAAAACAAGAGAAAGGTCACTCTTTACCTGAGCTTTGGAAAACTACCTCCGACCCGCTATCCTACCCCTTAAAGCAGAATGTTGGTAATTCTTTATGAAATTTTGCCCACTTGACGTTCTAAATAAGAGAAAAATTACTGGCTAGGGGTTGGGGTAGGGTTAATGCATCATGATAATTTACTCTAAACCTTACATGACCCCGAGCGACGCCGGGTACTCCAGCTAGTATCCAATAATTCTGCTGTCCTTATTTATGTAATTGTCAGGAATTTGCTTAAATGACTAAGGCTATACAATTTCCTAACCTTATCTATTAAATCATTATTTGCGACAAGATAAATACTAAAAATCAAACGCAAAATGGACATAATATTAACGTTTGTCTCTTTGTTAATTATGTCTATGCTAATTTATAGAAAGTGGTTAGCTTTTTTAAAAATCCTTTTTTTTTTGTTTTTGAATAAATTCACTTTCTAAATCGTTGGCAGTTTGATTATTCTAAGCCCGCATCCATTAAAATCACAGCAATCTCTACTTGAATATACTTTGATTTGAGCACCGAAACTAAATTCTATTCCCGTATATCAAACACTTCCTTATTATCTAATTAACTGGCAGCGGTTTCATTATAATAATGATTACTATTAGACATTATTATCTCCACTTAGCTCGTGTTATTCATTTATCGTTTTAAATCATTATATCGTTATCCTTTTCCCATTAGTTACGCTTGTTTATGTTAGATTCGGTGGTGGTTTTCTCTAAAGTGCGTTGGTTCGATGAACTCCCACAAAAAACATAATACAATTAAACAAACCTGTATCATAATTTTACCGCGCTTCAAACAGCGCGCCATTCAAAATTCGTGCTAAAAATCTACCCTTTGGTATTTATTTATTTATTAATATCTATAAAACAGTTGTACACTGATATGTTACAGAGATTCATTGATAAATGTGAAATTGTAAAAAATATACATAGACAAGTATTAAAAATAACAAATAGAACAAGTAAGTAAAAAGTAATTTGTGTATTGACGATTTTAACAAATACTGAAGATTAATCTGTAAGAAACGTGCAAGAAGTGAGAGGTTAATAGATAAAGTATAAAAAGTCATGGGGGTAGTTTTATAACTGTTTTGCAAAACAGGTCGCAACATTATCTATAAGTGATATTAAAAATGTCAACGGTCAATGCAGCATCGTTCAGCAGTTGAGTCACTCTGCTTATTGGCGCGTTTTGGTAAACAGAAGTTCTCGCTTTCGGAGCATAAAATAGTCTATGGGATCTCCCACGAGTATACTTATTAGGAACGTCTATTTCAACATAGGTGGATTACATTTGGTTCGAGAGACGAACATAAAGAAATATTTACCTAAAATAGGTATAGGTAATACTGCTCGAGAGCGGGTGAACTGAACAATATTTCATATGTGCGTTATGAATTCAGCGACTACCGGACTTTCTGTCCTAATAAATAGTTCATACAAAATATTCTCCGGCCGAAGCGGGACATCGTGCCGAGCGTACGAAGCTTGGGAATCTACTAGGTGACATTGTGTGCAGCGGTTATGAAGATTTGTTACTGCCGCATTTTTACGGAATAGTGTTTTGCAAAAATCGTTAGATTTTTTCTCTGATTATCGTGATTTAAGTTGTTATAGTATAAGATTTCTTCCGCAATTGTGATTTTTGTATTTCAAACAATTTTTTGTAACCCACGACATTATATTATTCATTAGCCACAGAAGTTTAAATAAATCGCCGAATTGTATATTGTTGGAAGGTCGCTAATCTCTGTTGCAGTGATATGATGAAATTCCTTTAGATCTAGGGGAAAATATATGTGATATGAAAAATACCAACATTTTATATAGTTTTTTTTTTTTAATATAGGTGATGGAATCTTTTCTCACTTTTTTTAATCTACGATTCAACTCCCAATGAGATAAGCCACGAACCGCCAACGGTTAGAGTCAAGTAGGTAATGACTTGTTAAAACAGGAATTCCTGCTTGGCAAGTGCCAAATTGATGGTGGGCCATATTTAATGGAACTTGAAGTAATGTCTAACTCAGATACAAAAGACTTTACCCTAGCTAAAAGATCTACTGATTATACTCGTATTATAGTCGCAACATTTTTAGGTCTGGCCTGGCTCACCCGACCCGTATACGCCGAGTTTAGCCCTTAGCAAAACAAAATCATGCAAACATTACTTTTTCGTGCAGAAAATCTAGTTGGTTTTTCTCACAAAAAATATTGTAATTTTTGCACAGCTTGTCTTTCAGTTTCAAAGTGGAAATATGTACCATTTCATCGCCCCAGTTCTATCTTGTCGTAAGGTTAAAACAGCGATTTTGAGAAAAACACATATAAATTCGATTTTCTACTCACTGAAACATTATAAATATTTTCCAAGTCAAATATCGCAATCTAAATAATTTTTATTTTAATTCACCTTTTCCTAACAACGTTTTATAAAAAATAAAAAATAAATTTAAAGCTTAGTAAAAATTGACGATACGACAAACATCATCACCATTGCGACAAAAACTGAAAATACAGTTAAATGGAACTGAAATATATGTAGGTGTCTATGTGTCAATTAATTGTTTTTTATTAAATTTAAGATTCGAAATAAGAAGATACCTTTTTTGTAATCATTGGTCCATATTTTCAAATCAATATTCATAAAAAAAATATTTAGGAAAAGGTAAATTGAAATCTCAGACTAGTCCAAAATAAAACACGTTATGTTTTGACAACAATGAAAACATTTTAGTATTATTATCTGAGTAACAAGTTTTTTTATTTATTATTTATCACATGCCCTGAACCCCAGATATCCAATTAGACGACCCTTGTAGATATTTATTATTCAGAGAAATTTTGATAACAGAGCAATTATATTTGTGTCCCATGTCTACATTAATTGTTGAAGAAATTCTAGTAACTCGTAATTCCTCGACATTGCCTATTGTATAAGGGGTAACATTTTCAAAATGAAAATATCTGCATATTTACTTAAGTATATTGACATGTAATCAGAATTAGAGTTAAGATAAATGTCTTTAAGCCTAAGGATAAAGACAATGTATCCTTAAGGCGATTCAATGGAAGGTAATGCAAAATCATGTGTTTTTTCTTTGATAATTTGATGGCCTAGATATGTCATAGACGATTTTATTAAATACTGCAAGTAGAACACACCTTGGCCTTTCGTTTAACCTGACATTTTTTGGTATGTCTTTTTATAAACCTAGACAAAAATATCAGTTCTAAAAAAAATGTTTAAACTGCAAAATCTCATACTTACAAACTCTTTTTCCAATGTTGTCGCATTATTCATTGTGGCAAATTAAGTTTTTTTAGAATATGGCCGTAAAACATTTTAATAATTATTCTCGAGTTTTACAAAATAAAATAAAACAATCGTTTTGGTGATTTTTTTTTCTCCGTATATCGAAATATGCGAATTTCAACCCTTCGCCACCTGCATGAGGAGTGCGTGATTTCGTTCAAATTTTAGGAAGCGGATCCCCTTAAAAGAACCGGAATCAGGCCAGTGTGAAGGAGCTTAAAGGCCCGGATTCAGTATAGGTCTAAAGGGCTTAAAACACAGGGGGTCTAAATTTCTAGACCCAAATAATAAAATGAAAAAAAAACTCTATGAAAAAAGTGTACCTACGATGTACGCCACGGCAGAGATAGTTGTGATAATATTATTTAAATAATAAAATAAAAACTTGTAGAAGACAGGAGTCCATTTCGAAGTTATTTGCCAAACGTTAGAATCGCCTTGATTTTTTTCTCAATATTCTTAGGAGAGAGGTATTTTTTACAGTGTCTTTAAAGAATTCATATTTACGGAAAAATATGGGCAAAAACCCCTAAATTAATTGGATAATTAATATAGCGCCATTTGTGAAACAAAAGAACAGAAAGTATTACAACAACAAAAAACCTTAATTTTCGGAAGTTTTTAAGTGGGTAGGTACTTATGCTTCTAATATATATATTTTAAAGTTTTATGGTATGGTTTAGCAATATAATATAGACACTTAATAACGTCGAACTAGAATTTTTCATTACTATGGCACCACCAAGCTACTCATTTTGTCTTTGAAATTTGTTCCTCGCAGTTTTTTTCGCATTCGAGTACGACAGTTATTTTTAAAGAAACAAAGCGAAACAATATAACTCGATTTATAACCTTTTTTTAAATTTATATTTTTGATCTGTGAAATTGATTTTGTCTTTTTATTTGTCTAACATCTAACACATGGTTATTAAAATACATACATTTCAGAAATACAAAAAAAAAATCGTGAACATAAAATTGCCTTAAAATATGATGTAGAATCATCTTATTTTGGACAGTAACACTAATTTCTAACCATCGTGTGTGATGAAAGTAAAAAAATGTCCTCTTAGACCATTGTGCTTTTTTTTAAATACGTTCAACTTCTCATGAGTCATCTTGGTGGTGCCATTTAAAAACTTGCGATCGCGACGCCATCTTTTTTGTCTACTATAAAATGTCAGACTGTACATGGTGCATAATATAATTACCCGCTAATATACTACATGGGTAGGTAGGTCGGTACTTGCCTACAACGTAGCCTTTCCAAGTGACCAAGTAAGAAC
The DNA here is from genome assembly GCA_022606495.2 of Halesus radiatus. Taxonomy (NCBI): domain Eukaryota; kingdom Metazoa; phylum Arthropoda; class Insecta; order Trichoptera; family Limnephilidae; genus Halesus; species Halesus radiatus. The sequence continues at coordinate 57,043 of JAHDVE020004007.1, forward strand.
TGAGGCTAACAATAATCTACTGTACATTCTGTACTTTGATAGTATTTCCATGGAAAACAAAGACTTTGTGATCATTTCACAGTGAAATCTGAAATCTATGGTATAAGAATAATTGCGCGAAATACTTCAAGATCATAAAGGTTGATAGTATAAATCTGTGTGCACGTCGGAACCGGATAAATATAGGATTTCATGAGATTTGTAACGGTCGGAAATAAACTGAAGGTTTTTCTTTTTTTAGCTTGTTTATTTATTGCGTTATTTTTACCTAAACGGCCCGAATGGCGGACAATAACAGAGTCAATTACGAGATCGACATTTTATTGATGTCACAAGAAAGAAAAAATAATAACGAGACGTTTTCTCGAGGTGAGGGAGCCCGAGTGATAAAATAATTTATTTTTTATCACTCTATTTACACTACAAGTAAAACGTATGGAACTCTAAATGAAATAAGGTCAAAGTGAAAAATAGAAGCGTTGCTTTAAAAACTCTACGTATTTAGTTACCAAGGGTTGATTCCGGTTATTTTAAGGAGAAGGCATTGTCTTTATCCTTTTGTATAGCTGCGGTTCAGAATCCATGTCAATGACAATACACCTTTAAAGGAGTTTATTGTTCTCTCCTCGAGCGGTAAGAACACACGTTTTACTACTATTTTCGTCTCGTTCTCACTCGAGGCGTTCGACGTGAAAACTACGAAAGTGATGTCACTAATTTGGAACATTTGGGAACATGTTAGTAAACCAATACACGCGTAAAGTGTTCCCAAATATTACTTGTATGTGTTAGTGTTAGAATAAAATATTGCATTTTTACAAGTTTCTTGGGGTAATTGAGCTTTAAAAGTAAAATTTATTTCATTTCATACTCCATGTGTACACCCGCCAACAAACAATTCATCTCAACATTTGAACGTATAACATGCTAAAGGTGTTTTATTGTAAAATCTCGACATCTGTTGCCATTAAGCTTCTAGAACTCCGTTTCAAATCACCTTACCAGCGGTTCCGGTTCTCTCGGTTGACAGTTGTCATTCAACGAATGGTATTCTTTAAAAATGTCGATATTTGCGTAGTTTTAACAAAATAAAAACTCTGTGTTATCGTAATTATTGACATTAAACATTATTATCGAATCATTTATAGCATAATAATACTATTAAATGAACCGAATCAACGAAATTTCGATGTTTGTATAGCATCTGTGCCAAAATGTCAGATAAAAGTGATGTAAATTCTAAAAATTATAATAAACTACACGTGCTGAGTATGTGCGATGAATACTGTGATAATTATACCACTTTTTTAAAATATTATCATTGACATTGTAATTGGAATCGCAGTTAAGCAAAATGTCTTTAACCCTAAGGATAAGGACAATACCTTATCCTTTAAAAGAATCGGAATCAGGTCCCAGCTCTCTTTTTCTATAATAAATCTACTCCTCCGCCTCCCCGGAGGACTGACCGCGGTTGGCGCAAACAAAAAGTTGTCCAAAGAAGCCAAACTAGCAGTCCACAATGGAGTGCTGATATCAACCCTGATGTATAGCAGTGAGGCATGGAACCGGCAGAGGAAGGATGAAAGTAGACTGAATGCTGTATAAATGAGATCTCTGAGACGAATGTGTGGTAAAACCATGTATGATCGTGTGAAAAATGTTGAGATTCGATGCCGATGTAAGTGTACTGAGTAAGATTAAGAAAGAAACGCTTAGATGGTTCGGGCATGTAGAGCGAATGAACGAAGAAAGGAATGGAAAGAGAATATATGACTAGATTGTGAATGGAAGAAGAAGCCGGGGACGTCCGAGGAAGACATGGCACGATCAAATTAATCAAATACTTGAGTCGGACCATGTCAGAAGTCGGAATAACAGAAGAGAATGTATGATACGATGTATGAATGTGAATGAAGCGAGAAGTGTATGCCAAGATCGAGTTGTTTGGCGGTCCGTCCTCTCTGCCTACCCCTGCGGTGAAACGTCGCGATGGTTACTTAGTTAGTCAGTCCTCCGCCACCCTACTCCTTCAGCTGCGCAACACTCCCCACATGAGACTGGGAATGGGATGCCAGAGTAGTTTCGCACTGAAGTGATAAGCCGATAGAAGTGTGCCGAGGACATGTCTGACGTGCTCGAAGAAATGTTAATTTTCTATTACTTGATTAAAATTAAAATTGATTAAAAAATTTCAAATATCAAAACTTATTTTTAAACATCTAACCGATCTCATTGGCTGTTTGGAGCCTAGAAATCGAAAGGTAAAAATTGGCATTTTTATTATTATGTAACTACAAAATGTCATTACTATGGCACACCAAGCTACTTACTTCGTTTTTGAAATATGTTCTTGGCATTCAAATGTTTTCACAAATTCGCGTTTGACAGTTTGTTTTAAAGAAACAACGCGAAACATTTTGTTTTATGTTTTTTGAAATTTATTTATTTACATGGATATTTCTGTACACAAAATTTCATAAAAAAGACCTCCATGTAATTATCTTCCTTGCAAAGCGTTCAATAATAAAAAAGTTTAAACATTTTTTTTTTCGTATATGATGTACTTGAAATTATCTACCATTAATTTCTGAACACCATTTGGTTAAACTAAAACATATATCCACTTGGACCATTGTGCTTTTTTACTTGCTTTGATTTTCCTATGAGTCATCTTTGTGTTGCCATTTAAAACCTTATAAACTATCACAGCACCTTCAATTTTTGTCTACTTAAATGTCAGAGTGTATGTAGTAAATGGCCACATGAGTTGTTTTCCTTAAAATTGATAAAGATCACTGACGTCAAAATTAATAGATTTGCTCTAAGTACTATTTCGACGGCTGGAGGCAAAGGTCACGTGACACCCATTTTGGCACCATCCTAGCTCTCTGTCGTCCACGTTTGTATCGCGTGGTTTCGATTGCGGTAAGCAAAATTCAAAACGTATATGAAAATGGTTAAATTAAATTCTCAAACCGAACCTTTTTACCTTATTTGATGTTATACTTATATTGGCGGCACGCCTAGCTCACCCCTCGCCCCCCTTATTTTGGATTCTTCCCCTTACGTGTTAGACCACATTTATGTATTATTTGCTATGTGGTGAAAATCATAGATCATCTATAATCTGAGGAATAGACAGGTCATAAATGACACTTCTTACTTCTATGGAATTTCTGTTCAATGGAGTTCGAGCATTGTTACAAAGTTACAAATAAGTAGGCGTTTAACGTATTGTTTTCTGAGGCTAATTGAATTATATCTGAATTAAAGAATCTCCTTGGTTTCTAACACGGACTCGCCTCGCGGTAACAATCAATAATCACGACTGCGCTCGGTGCATCACATTCATACTGCGCATGTCTTGTTAGATGCACATATTATTTTATTATTATTATGTATTGCACATTCATACACAATGACATACCATTGGGTAAGTAATAGAATATTGCACGCGCGGCAAGGCTGCGTTCAGAGCGTGAATCACCTCATTCATCAGCACATTAATAACCCTATATATAATACAAATAGACTAGAGCTCGTCTCAATTTTAATGAAGGATCAATGGTTCCTAAGTATAAAAACAAATATGGACAAAGAACTTTAGATCACATGATTCCTAGCTGTTTAAATACGTTACCCGCTGAAATAATAAAAAAAAGTATTAAAACTAAACGCATGAAAACTTGGCTAGCTGAAAGAAGCTATTTGTATTAGAAATAAGGAAATATTATTTTATTTATGATTTATTGCTTTTGTTTACGTTTTTTTTTTTATATATTTTTGTAGAAATATTTTACAGTAAGATTCTTGAGAAATATTTATGTTTTAAGTCTGTTTTATGTTTTTATTATATATATATATATATATATACATATTTGCAACCTTGTCTGTAAATTGTATGTTTTAAATAAGAAGCTCCCGTCAGGCAAACTACAAAAAAAGTAGTTTATGGGGACTTTTTGCATTGTATTTTTTTCTTTTGTAAAAATTAAATAATTAAAAAAATAATAATAACAAATTCTACATTCTAGAATCGGCATTATTCAGTGGGAGCTCGGGAAAGTCTGGGCCCAAAGCGGTAATTACATACGATACATATTTTCATTACATTACGATACATATTTTCATACGGATTGGACGTGAATTGTCTTTTTCTATGGAATTTTCCATAGAAAAAGACAAATCACGGGCAATCTGGATGAAAATAGGTATCTTCTAATTACCGCACAAGGCAAGGCCCTTTTAGCATAAACACATTTTTTTGTATTATAATCTGTAATATATAATTGTATCCACAAATATATTTTAGTGTGAATTACTGCAATCTTTTGACATTATCCAGTGGTGAACTTAGGGATATCGACGCCCTAAGCAAGGTTCTCACATGTCGACTCTTCTAGTAAAATAAGTCATTTTTTTATTATAATAAGGAGAACAGTGAAGAATATTATGGCATGAAAAAATACGTATCCATTATAGTTTCATTATATATAATTATACGTAGAACTTATAAATCGTTACTTAAAAGTGAATAAAAAATCATCTCATAAAAACACTGTTATGTTGGTACTATTACATTCGGAACATCTGACGTCACAGGTCTCGGTTTTTTGTTTTAGATTTGTATGGAAATTTTTATCTGTCGATTTTGTTACAAACACTCTTTTGTTTTGAACACTCGACAATGAAACAATGGAAATAAATATTATTCAATTGTTTTCTGAAATTTTTAAACGTCATTAGAGAAAGTGTAGTACCGAACGTACTAACACATGAGTAAAAGAAAGACAACCGTCTAGCAGTGTAGGTCCTTTCTTAATAGATCTTATCGTAGTGTAAGCGAGTAGGCGTAGTGTCATCTCATTCTCTCACACCGAAAACGACCCACGGATGCACATCCATCGCGTTCAACGGACATATCTTTTAAATGTCCGTCTTTGTCATACAAAAACCATGTTTGAATTAAGAATTTGAGTGTTTGTTACTCGTGCCGCATTTTGTGGTAATTTTGTTAGACAATAACTTGTCTATAAGTATGTAATGTCATTGAAATAATCTATTTAACTTGGAAATATTACCTTTTAAGACATGTTTTTGATGGCGACTTCTCTTCCCCTTGACATTTTAACGGATTAACTAATTTCTCTACTCCAGTTGAAGTAAGAAGAATTCGTAGACAAGAAGTAGGAGGGCACCCTCAAATGCTATCTGAGTATCTGTAAAGAATTTATAGGTCAAGCCAATAAGGAAAGCATACTTGAGAAGAAATATCACTCAATTGGTCTACATTGTTATTACTATATTTATTCCTACCCCGATGTCAATATTATTTTTTCAAAACTTTTTTTCTGGAAAAAAAAAAAATCGAAAAAAAAAAATCTTATTTTTAAAAGTGATTCTATAGCTCTTCGATGAATTACGTTGCGTTAACCTAAAAATATCAGAGATTAAAAGCTGTATAAAAAACTCCAGAGCTCACCGTTGGATAGTTTGAGGACCAGACAACCCCTGGCTAAGCGAATAAAGACTTTTTTCATTTTTATACCATAGATGGCACCACTTTCATTATTTTTTTATCGATAGGCCTATTGCAAGCCCACGCTATGGCTGTCATAATTAATGGTTTTTACGAAATATACGACACTGATTAATTAATTCAAGTGTTTCGGTAATTCGTTACGACTTTAGCCAAGGTTTCTACCTCAACTGTTTATGGCGAGTAACTCATATTGACATAAGTTCACAGTAAAGCTCCGTAGTTGACCTTTTTCCAGGTAGGTGAGAAATATTTCGTATTCGATTTTAACAATGAGAAAATACACTTTTTTTAACAATTCTCACCGTCTAACCTGTTACCACTTTTAAAAGAAAATGGTGTTCTCATAATTTGAAACGCGTTCTATGACGTTAGAGCAGTTTAATGTTGGGCGCGCGTTTGGTGTGTTTCCCGACTGTGCACCGAAGCCGAAGGGATCAATGAAGCTAGTTCCTCATAGCATCTTCCATTAAAATATCGGTAGAACAAGGACAGCATTCCCACCTGACATCTGTGCTCCAAAGATTGCAATCCGTTTGTTAAGATAGGCGAATCTATCAAACGGACGGCCCGTTTCTGCAGAGTCAATCTGCGGGCTCTGTAGTACGGTACTGTAGCTTCTGAGAGGCTAACTTGACTCTGACTTGCACCCTTGCAAAGCGTTAAATAATATTTTTTTTTAAATTCAAGATAAAATTATCTTAGAATATGATGTAGAATCATCTCCTTTCGGAAGCACCACAAATTTCTGAACACCATTTAGTTCACCCTTTGGTTCTAGTCGCTCCGCATTGGAAACCAAATGACGGTCCTCATAATGCCCGTTCTATCTCCCTTTCTCTTAAGGTTAGACACGTGTTTTAGAAAGAGAAAACTCAAGATCTCACTTTACAGCATATTCTGATAGTAGATCGAAAGTATTTGTTAAACATAATATGTGCACTTGGACCATTGCATTTTTTTTAACTTACTTTGTTTTCGTTGCCATTTAAAACCTTTTAAACGATCGCAGCGCCCTCAATTTTGTCTACTTTTAAATGTCAGACTGTAACGTAAAATTAATAAAATAAAATAAATAAACAGTAAAACTTATCAAAATCGATGTTTGTTGTTCTGTACATCTTACGTGAGCATATATTTTTCGTTGGATTTCCTCGTGCTAAAAGATACCCTGATCGTTCTTGGAGAATGGTGTACAAATATCTTTAAGAAATTACAATATCCAAAGAATATATACCACAACAAAGAGAAAACCCATTCTTAGTATGCCGTGAGTACCAAATTGAGCATTTGTATTAATTTATTTATTCATTTGCATGGCTTTTGTATTCTCTGAACTTTTTAAATGACCTCATCACCATGTCGCCATGTAGCCATGCAGTGAATTCGCAATTTTATTATTATTTTACTGGTAGAATAACAGGGATCAGGACATCCATTGTATATTTGCAAGACGTTCCAGCCTGGTAGATACTGTCAGTATCGCCCTAGTGCGACGAGACCACAATTCAGAATCGCTACGTTGCTTGAAATGGCCTTAACTACTGACATCAGAATTAACCGACTTGCCCGGAGTACGATTTCGACCACTGGAGGCAAAGGTCATGTTATACTCATTTTGGCACCAGCTTACTGCATTGCCCTCCACGTTTATTTCGCGTGATTTTGCAAATTACAAAACATTTATGAAAAAGGTTCAAACTAAACCTTCTTACTTATTTGCTGTTTTACTTAAATTGGAGGTACGCCTAGCTCGCCCCACTTGAAATAATAACCAACTAATAAATAAAAATGCAATCTGTTATTTTATTATGTGTAGGTACCTACCAACGTAATTAATTTAAAAAACTATTCGTAAATATTTTTGGCGGCCAACAGATTGGGATCCTGTTCTATTTCATATTGAATGTCAAGTATATTGAACACTTTAAATGGCGTCGCGCGTCGTTTATTTGAACTTACCTATATTCATAGGTCTCGCCATAAACTCGCCGCATTGAGAGCGGACCCTGAATATCAACATTGACACTGTACCTAGACAAAGTGGGGCACACACCATACACCGAGCTTGGTAGGATTGAAGGGTACCTACCTAGGACATTAAGCCTTAAGAGGAACGGCTGCGCTGCCTGTTTCATACATAACTTGTTTTTGGATTTGAGCCCAAAATACCCATCCAAACTAAATGATATATATATTTAAATTAAAGGTTTAGTAAATATCTAGAACGGATGAAAAGTATTTTATTTATTTTTGTTTTAAATTATGAAGTATAGGCCATGAAAAAAAAACAATTTTCATAATTTTAGAGCCAACTTAGAAAATTATTTGCGGGTTTGCTATTTTTTTTTTACTTATTATATTTGCTACGTAAATATGATTACATAAATAAAAATGCCAAAAACAAAACATTTAAAAAAAAAACTTTTTTCGGGTCGAAATTTTAAATTATGTACGGCAAATTTGTGTTCCAATGTAAATTGGTCGTTTTTAATTTAATTTAAGGTCAAGCATAATGCTTATTTTAATAGATATTTTTTTAATTATATATTACAAGTTTTCAAAGTAGACGGAGTAAATTTTTTTTTTTTAATCGCCGCCAAATAATTGTCAAAAGTGCCTCTAAAATCGTAAACAATAAATTTCTTTAATGGCCTATATTTCGTAATGTAAAATAAAAATAAATAAATTGCTTCTAATCCGTACTGGATATTAAAACACCCATCCAAACTGAATGTCCGTGAAATATCCGGCCATTAAATGAATTGATTTTTCGCGATTTTAGAGGCATATTTAACGATTATTTAGGGGCTAATGGTGATTTTAAAAAAAATAACTCATTTGCTTTGAAAATATAATGAAATATAAATTTTTTTTTTTTTTAAATATTAAAATAAGCATTATGGTGGACTTTAAATTAAATTAAAACGACCAATTTACGGTGGAACTCAAATTTGCCATATAGAATTTAAAATATAGACCCGAAAAAACCTTTTTTTATTTTTTATTTTTATATATTTATTTTTGTAATCATACTTACATAGCAAATGTGATATATATATTTTTTAAAGTACAATAAACCCCGAAATAATTTTCTAAGCGGCCTCTAAAATTATTAAAATTGATTTTTTTTCATGGCACATATTTAAAAAATTAAAACAAAAATAAATAAAATACTTCTCATCCGTACTAAATATTTACTGAACCTTTAATTTAAAAAAAATAGATAATTCCGTTTGGATGGGTGTTTCGGCCTCCAATCCAAAATTCAGTTTTGTACGAAACAGACACCGCAGCCGTTCCCCTTAAGGGGGAGAGGGACGTCGGAGAGTTATTATATAAATGCTAAGCCTATGTAAATTTATAAAATATTTAATAAACATTTTTCTATTTAAAAACATTATGTTTATCGTATTGAGTAATAATACTATCATTATTTTGAATTAATAAATAATAACTCTCCGACGTCCCTCTCCCCGTTAAGAGGGAACGCAGTCACTGAGAAATTTCAGCAATAGGTATTTAAAAAAAAAACTATTTCTATTGCGCTCTGTGCTGCCGTCAGCCATCACGCTATAGATGTCTAAACCTAATATATTCGTAACAGGTATACGTATTATAATACCGCCATACATCGGATATATCGATACTGGCTCCATACATATTAGCGTTCTAACCGATCCGGGCGTTCCGAGTATGTAAGCGATATTTACTGAATACGTGATTTCTGATATTCAGTATCGGTATATCGTTATATGATAACGACAGATACAAGGTACCTATCCATATCGGTATCGCTGTATAAGGCAAGTTCCAAGTTGGAACGCGATTCTGCCCGCCTCCTTACTCTGAAAACAGGCGTAGGTACATTATATTATATTGATATTATTATTGACTGACATACTAGGAATTGACAGTATAAAAGTAATTATGGAAATCTTTTGGAAGATTTGAGAAAATAAACAATTCCGTTTTCGGTTATAAATCTATAATAATAATAATGAATGGATGATTTATACCGCCCCGTTTTTATATAAAATCACCTCTAGGGCATTACTTGTAATTCCTGACATTATACGTACATTTAATTGGAGTGTTTATAACGCGAAAGTGAATGGTAGAAGAAGTCGATGATATCCAAGGATGACATGGCACGATCAAGTGAACCAATTAATTGAGTCGGATCATGTCAAGAGTCAGAACAACAGAAGAGTGTGTATGAATGAGACTGGTAGAAAAAGTCGATGACGCCCGAGGAAGACGAAGCACGGTCAAATGAACCAAATACTTAAGTTGGGCCACATCCAGAGTCAGAATAACAGAATAATCTGTATAAGACGATATCTGAATGTGAATTAAGCAAGGAGTGTGTGCCAAGACCGAGTTGTTTGGCGGTCTATTCTCTCTGCACAATCCTGGAGTGAAACGGTGCGATTGTTACTTTGCAATTGGGTGGTTTCTTAATAAGGAAAGATTTTGAAAGAGTTTGTTTATTAAAAACATTGTTTTCGTTGCAAAAATTATAAAGTCACAAAAAATTGCCTATCACAAGTATTATGCATGAACACAATATTTGAATACTTTATTTTAAAATGTCATCGAGGAAACAAGGATTCAAAAATGCTAAAACAACCCCAGCTGAGGTTGAAAGGAAAAAAACGATGAAACTTTAAAAAGTACTATGGTACAAGTGAATATCTTTCACATCAATATATATTTTATTTTGTAACTTTAACTGTAAATTTAGTACAAAGTTTTGAATAACAAGCTCCCGTTAGACAAACTACAAAAAAGTAGTTTAACGGGACTTTTTTCATTACATTTTTTGTAAAATGTTTTAAATTAATAAAAAAAAATATGTATCAAACTAACTAACTAACTAACTAACCATCACGCCGTTTCCCCAAAGGGGTAGGCAGAGAGGACGGACCGCCAGACAACTCGATCTTGGCCTACACTTCTTGCTTCATTCACATTCATACAACGTCTCATACATTCTCTTCTGTTATTCCGACTTCTGACATGGCCCGACTCAAGTTTTGATTCACTTGATCGTGCCACGTCTTCCTTGGACGTCCCCGGCTTCTTCTTCCATTCACATTCGCGTCATATATTCTCCTTACACTCCTTTCTTCATTCATTCCAGATAATGTTAATTCCTTTGCTAGATAATTCTAAGGGAAAGTTTTTTTTTTGTATTTTTTCAATGTACACATATTAAATAAACCATTTATATGATGTTAAATCGAAATGAAAATAAAACTAAAATGGAAGAAGCACGCACCTTTAAAATTAAAACGCCCATTCAGTCAATCTGTCAGATTCGGAAGTCCAACAAAACATCACATTTGAACGTAAAATATTTTTCGTTCTAAAATCGGTGTTGCCATAGTAATTAAAATTTCCATTTTATTAAATTTCTAGATTACGTTGACAGATTCTGTCGACAACCATATACCTTTTAAATTTCCAACGTCTTTTTGTGCTCGTTTTCATAGTAAATTATATAAATGTATATTTTTAGTTTGTTTTTTTTACTCGTAAAAACGATCCATTTTAAAGTGTAATATGGCGCCAAGGGACTTCGCTTCAGATTACGTCACATAGTTGTCAATCTCGTTCACGATGGTATCCCGGGTGGTTATCTATGACAGCAGAGCCGAGCCGGGGCGTTTAGTTTTTTATTTAGATTTTTCTTGATCGGTTTTTTAATTGTACAATTAAAAATTATAAAAAATAACTAGGTGCATACTTATTAAGAAAATAGAAAAACAAACATTGTTTAGATAAAATGAAACATCTACATTCCGTGGTAATAATACTTTATGCACGTCATGGCATTAATTTTTCCGTCTGTAATAGTATTATCTCATGATTTGTTTACGTTTACGTTTACGTTTACATGACTGACACTAGATTAATATGGCCGGGAATAAAAATGAATTGACCTCTACTGCTATTAACATTCTGCACATGACTGCATCAGTAGGTGGGTCGGCACCTATTACGCTAATGTAATTACATACATTCCTGTTTTATCTTTATTTTTCAAGGAAACTATGGAAATTTTTCATTACCAATCTTACAAATTACAAAATTTTAAAAAAATTTCTGTGAATTTCAATAGTGCGAGTTCGCTGAAAAATCGTACACAGTGATATACTCGTATAAATAAAATGTTGACTTTTTAGATACTTTTTTTCATTATAGGCCCTTCCACACGAGCGGGTGGCCCAATACTAAAAAAGCCATGTCGTCGAAAGGTTCGGCCATCAGGTTGTCCTTTCCTAAAATCAAGTCTACCAACTTTAGGAAAGAACCTTTCGACGCCATGGCTTTTTAAGTATTGGGCCGCCCGCTCGCGTGGAAGCCTCTTTAATATGGCAATACCAACATTCTAACTATTAGGACTGGGTCATATCTGTTATTTTGAGATATTACCTAATTCTGATATATTAGTTGGCCGGTATTATGTTATGTTCACCGTTCCCGGATATTATGTACACCTACTGAATGTTTGCATCGCGAGATTTCCAGCAGAAGGTGGGGGGGGTCCTCCTCTGTTTAGCAGGCGCGGTTCGTCCATACATGCTGTGGATAATCCGCATAATAATAATAATAATAACAAAGCATTTATATAGCGCAGTTTTGTGTTGTTTCACTTCAAGTGCGCTTTAAATCCCTTGTGCTCTCGGGTGAAAAAGCTATTGATGTATTTTTTCCTTTAGTAACAGATTTTTACTAGCCGTAAACAGCCCTACTGCAATTTGAAACCGTCCCCTCCTCAGAGATTTAACACACACAGCGACACGACATAATACAGAGCAAGTCGAAATACTTACATATTCTCAATGCTCGAATGTTCGTGCGCGCAAACACGCAAATGATAGATACAGTTGGATGCCGTGGATACTTTGTTCTATTCCGTACTCTTAAAGTACGAAAGTCAAATACTTTGGCGCATGCGCATTAAGTCCCGCCTTTCAATATCTTAGAACACTGGAAACGCTTTTGAGGAGAGCATCCAACGTGCATAAACGACTTTAATGCCTATGGGCATAATGCCCAGAATAGCATACACATTTCGAGTCAGGTGGATTGTTTTTAGAACGATTAGACGTATTTTTGACAGTTTGGCTTTAATAATAGAGTTTAACAGTCACGGTATGTTTTCCCCTAGTTTTTTAGAATTTTTATTCATTTATTGAATTATAACGTTCTTCTAGTAATATTTTAACATAATTACGAAAACTTACTTAAAAAATTTAACGAACTTATACAAAACTTGACCTAATTTATAATCCATATATGTCCATGTTTATAGTCCATGTGCAATGTGACCTTAGAACGGGGTAACCCAGTAAGGTCACATTTTTGCGACCATTATGCGAAAAAGTTTTGTGTCTCGGTCATTCAAGGAAAAAGATATCTGGATAGTGGAAAACTGACTCCCGTTTCATTCGAATAAGGACTTCAAATCGAAATCAAGTTTAATTAAATGAAAACTCGGGTACCTACGTCGTGGATTATTTTTTTACGAATTTAAGTAATTTTGGATCTGTAATGTTGCGGATCGTAAATGATTGATATAGCTAGATGAACAGACTATTTTTTTCAGTAATTGCTTGTTGTTCATGAGCTAGTTTATAAATATATATTAAATTTGATAGTAGGTATATGCTTTTTGTCCAACATCCCTTCCAAAAAAGTCACCGACCGCCACTTCTGTTCATGACAACTTTTTCATATAATTTGTATAATGTTTAATGTACTTTATTAAAATTAATAATTTTATGTTTGTTCTTTGAATAAAAGAAAAAAATACCACTGTCGTACAAAAAAGATAAGAATACCATAAAAAAATGTATTTCCAGGTTTTTACCGAACGATCCACGAGACTAGGTAGAAAAAGTTCTCGCATAACTGTAATAATTTATTTTTTTCTACACATTTTATCGTACAGCAAGTAATGTACCTAATTAAACTTACATGATATGTTACTTTAATTTAATAAATATTAATTAAAAAGAAAACAAATAAATAATCAGTCAGTGTGTACATATTGCAAGTGTATGTTATGATTTACGATGGATGTCAATGTCCAAACATAATGTTTTGGATTTTTGGGCCGTTGACTAAAAAAATTTCCCAAAACTGAAGATTACCCTAAATCAGTAGTCGGCAAACTTTTTCGCCGAAGAACCAAATATGTACCTACATTACAACGATTAAAAAAAAATTTGAAAGCCGAATCTGTTTATTTAGTAAACCTTTATTATAATTTTAGACCTACGGGTACACTAAATAAAACTTGATTTCGTACTTAATAATGATTTTATTTATTGATAAAAAATAGTATAAAAGTAAGGTATCCATAAATTTAAATCAAGACAATGACTGACAAACACTTATGCAAATAATGTTCTTGCATCTCCTTGGAAAGCTTGAGTGTATATTTAGATTTGTGTATTGTTGTTTTTAATATTAGGCACGATTCCAGGTTCTGATCAATAAGACGACTTCTCAGTTTACTCTTGATAAAATTCATGTTTGAAAAATATTGTTCGCGTGCATATGTAGAACCAAAGGGGAAAATAAGAGCAAACAAGAGTTTTTTCAGCTGATCATAAGAGTCATACTATTCCAGGGTTTGAACATGATCATGTCTTCCTTCTCCGGATCTTTCAAAGCAGACCACTTGTGATGTGAACTAAGTTCACATTTGTTCCCTCTCCAGTATTTTCAAATCAACATAAAGACGTTCAAATTTAGAGCTCCATAATTCGATGTTTTGTGTTTTTTTTAATCCAGCAATTGTATTTCAAAGTTATCAATGTCAATGCCAAAAGGAGAAAATTTCAAATCTGTTATCGTAGCATTAAGAGGGTTTTTGATACATGCTAAGGTCGCTCTACTGTTTTTAAATTCCAGAAACCTGCTAAGAAATGCTTCCCTCATATTTAAAATGGTTGTTTTCAAATAGTGTTTGTCAATGGAGGAATTATTTTCTTGGCGATGCTTCAGCAGGCTCGGAAAGTGAAATAAATTGATGACAAAAATACCTATTGAATGTGTAGCTGAATGGAGAATAAGACAACTTTATTCTTCAGGAAGGTACCTTTGAAAGGTGCCCGCGATTTACACACACGATAAGCTCCGACCATTGTAGACAACACTGTTGCGCCGGCTCGTGGATTTTTGTGCCAGAGCCGCACTTAAGGGGCCAAAGAGCCCGCATGCGGCTCGGGAGCCGCACTTTGCCGACCACTGCCCTAAATTAACACCATTGACGGTCGTCTGTGGCCTCCGACGACAAAATACCAAACACGTAAATGTCAAAAACTACATTCCCGAATTCGGGATTTCCCCCATGCGGCCGGACATCGACAAAGGCCGAGATTTCCGATACGGTTGTTTCAGCGTTCTTTGAATCCTTGTTTTCTCGATGACATTTTAAAATAAAATATTCAAACATTGTGGTCACGCATAATACTTGTGATAGGTAATTTTTAGTGGCTTCATAGTTTTTGCAAGGAAAATAAAGTTTTCTCTTACCTGATAATTTTTTGTATTTATTGAAATATTTATATTACATGTTAAATTAAAATAAAACTATGAGGATTTTTAAAATAAAATAATAAAAACGAAAGAAAAATTGAGTTATGTCATTTCTTCTGTCCAGCCAATTTGTCAGATTCAGAAGTCAAATACAACCTCATTTTAATTTTTGGATCTAAAATAGGTGTAGCCATAGTAATGAAAAATTTAGTTCCATTTTATTATATTTCTACTTTATTTTCATGACTATCTGAATAAGAAAACTGTTTTACTAGGATTATTATTATTATAATTATTATTACCTACCCATAAACATTTTTTTCTAATCTAACTGATACCCTTTCAAGATGTCTCCCCCCTCCGGAAAGACCCGCCTTCGCGTGTTGACCTACATGTGCCCCACGCACCCGGTACAGCTGTACGAGCTGATCATGGAGCTTCTGGAGAAGGCGCTGGACTGCCACTGCACGCTTACCTACGAGGGCCGGGGCGCGGGCCCCTTAGAAGGGCGTGAGGACCCCTTCGAGGCGGACCAGACTGATATAGGTAGGGCTTTTATAGATACCCCTATTCTCTAGGATTATTAGGATTTATAACAACTTTCATTCCGTACTTACGTTTTTTTTTTGTCAAAAAGAAGCCAAACATTCCCAGGTTACGAATAACCTGACAATATTAGAAAAAATATTGCTTGTATACTGATGAAGGACTTTTGAATTCACAACGCATGGGTAGCCCAACGCATTTTTCCAATCGACTAATAATTATTATGGTTATTCAGAATCATTTCCAAATGTTTAGGTTAGGTCAAACTGAAGAAAATTTTTAAATGGATGCCCTATTCTCCTGAAAATGTATTTTGGGAATCACCTACAACAATGTTTATCTTTATATATTTATATATATCTTACATATATTAAAAAAACGAATGTTTGCCTGTCTGTCTGTACTTGACTAAAAAATTACTCGAGTGGTTTCCCTGAAAATAGCACAGATTGTTCTTATTAGTGCCGGGAAGGTTTAGAGAGTTTAGTTTGAATAAAATCCAATATGTAAAACTGTTACTATAACGTATTAAAATTAAAATTAAAAACATTAAAACCACCATGTTGTATTGAGGTAAGCCCATGGATATACCAATCTAGTTAGTCACAGATTACATATTCAAAAGAAGAGGGTTTGTTTGGGCAGAATATTTTCAAAATGGAAAACACAAGTATGTACCTACTTAGGAACTTTATTATTTTTTCAAAATATACCTAAAAAATTTTCAAAAAATATTTTTTTAGAGATAGTAATAGTTGTCACAAGGGATTACTTCACTGTCAAAAAAATTATGCTACCCAAACGACAAGCAAGAATTCATAACTTCTTCCAAAATATTCTTAATTAATTTCTCATTATTCCAAAAAAAAAAATCCAAGCAAAGCCGGGTACACATCTGCTGGTCATTTATGAATTCTAGTTCTACTTAGGTAGGTAATAGATTTGTTTAATTATTTATGGCATTTGACTATTTCTAGCCATCGATTCATGGTAAGTTGGATTATTTTATTAGCCATCAAGCATAACGGTTATCAAAATTTGACCGAATGCCGACTGGCCGAGAATCGACATCTTCTC
The DNA here is from genome assembly GCA_022606495.2 of Halesus radiatus. NCBI lineage: Eukaryota > Metazoa > Arthropoda > Insecta > Trichoptera > Limnephilidae > Halesus > Halesus radiatus. Next base: position 73,766 of record JAHDVE020004007.1, read on the forward strand.
TGAGTTGGAGATTTTAATAATAGGTACCTATTATATTTTTATACCTAGGATATTATTTCAATGCCCATAGACCAGGTGTATCCATATCACTTCTGTGCTCCTGGTAGATATTCTTATAAATACGAATCTATTCACTTGCTTAGATCATAGATTCTTGATTTTTTTTTTATACAACTCGTATTTATTACCTTTTTTTACCGTATTTATTACCTCGTATTTATTTCTGTACTCCTGGTAGCACTTACAAATTTGAATACTTACCCATATTTATTTCCAGCGTTCATGTCAGCCGCATCATTCATGAATTTGAGGAAAACCAATCAGTTCGCCGAACTGCTTCCGGTCACCCCCGTGTTCACACACCCCAAGAATGTCAACAACGAGCCTGGCTACTACGCTGATATCATCGTACACAGAGATAAAATGTGAGTTCACACTGCATTATTGATTGTGGTTTTTACAAAATAATAACTATTAATTTGTCACAGTGCAAATGGTTTTTATTAATAGAAAAGAAGATACCATTCCTGGAAATTATCTGTTAAATTGTAAGAGGATTACATATTTAATATGTAGATTTTCTACTAAAATGTCAAATTGTTCATCTGTATACTCTTCAAAATTCTGACTCCTGTTCTTTTGATTCATGATTTGTCTGACGGGTGAAAGCTATTTATATTTTAATATGTAGTTTGTCACACTGAAAGCATAATTAAATTGTTTACTTAGAAAATACTTTTTCGCACCATGCTAATAAAATTGTACTTGCCTTCTAGCCTTGTAATAACTATGTAATTGACTAACTAACGTATAAAGCTAATATATCGTATTAATACACATCGTGTTTATTAATCAGAGATGAAATCAGAAAATACGGGTCAGTGTAGATATACATTACATTATGCGTAGGTTTTTTTTGTAATATTTTACACTTACTTATTTAACACTTACACCAGTGATACACTATGTTACCTCTGGGAAAATATTTTTACCGCTATTAAAAAATATTTGCAAATAAAGAAGAAAATATTCTATTATTTATTGTTTTCTGTGAATTGTGTTTGTTTGAAAGCAATACGAGTATAATGCTTAATTCTCTATTGCATTATCTCAATTTTATCTCCAATAGACAGAAGCAACTTGACCCGTCAAGAAGTTGATAAAAACTTATAATTACATTAAGTCATTGTACTTTTATAATAGATAACTCGTTTCTGGTTTAATTTTACTGAGATTTACAAATGGTGAACTTTGTAACAGAGCAGTAAAAGCTTTGACTCAACACAGAGGTAGGTTCAAAAAACGTGAAGTCAAATTAGGACAAAATACTTTAACTGTATTTAGTAACCAGCCACATACAACCTTCCTCTTTCACTTCTCCCTTGCCTCAATATACCCATTGACAATGTATAAACTTATGACCAGGTAAATTGTAAAATAATTATCAATAATATTGTAGAAGTTTGAAACCAATCACTGAGATGTTATTGACAAAATATGTAAACAAATTCATACTAAAATCTATAGGTATCGCCAATGACAATGTCACTTGACTGCAGCATTATTAGATTCCGTACGCTCCGTCTTATGTGGGCGAAGGAACATGCGAAGACGACGTGATGCAACGTGGTGCGCATAATTTCAAATGGTTGGAATGAATATCTTGGAAGGATCCTACATGACAAATAACAAGCGACGAATGGGGCGGTGCAACCCAGGACTTCAGCGACGCAATCAGTTGATTTGATTCCATATACGATCAAAATCTTGAAGCATTGAATTTTTATTTAATCATCGTTCCTACAAAGCAATGTACCATCTTTAAACAGACAAATTGATTTAAAAATTACAGTAACAAATAAATAATTAAAGGTTTTAGGGATGTCAACAAGAATAATGCAATTTATTTAATTATTTTAAATTTCAGGGCACACAATGTATCAGAGCTCCAAGATCTAAGAGGAAGCAGTTTTGCATTCAGCAACGAAGAGTCGCTCAGCGGGAGTGCAGTAATCCTCAAGGCCTTACATGATTCCGGAGAGAATGCTACTTTCTTTGGAAATACACTAGGTAAAAAATATATGCATCATTATTTGAGAATAAATAATTAATATATATTTTTTTTAAAAGTCCAAAAAAACCTTCGGTCCACAAAAACTCAGAAACGAGTCCCTATACGATCAAGGGAGTTATATGGTGTGGTAGATCTCTGTCCCCCCTCCAGGATGAGGGTTCCCGTTTTTATTAAAGGGCGTGCTTTATATGGGCTGGAAGTTTCGCCCTCTAGAAATTTCAAGAACAGTCTTCCGGAAAGTTCTAGAAGGTTCGATAAAGTTGTAGAAAATTCTGGAAGGAGTGGCAAAGTATGTCTACTTACACATACTTTTCTTGGCGGTGAGTCTAGAAGGTTCTGGATGGTTCGCAAATGCTTTAGAAAATTGTGGAAGGAGAAAGTTCTAGAATCTTTCAGAAATAAGTTTCGGTGAGTATAAAAGGTTCCGGAAAGTTCTAGAAGGTTCGATAAAGGTGGAGAAAGTTCTGGAAGGAGTAGCGGAGTATATCGGAAAGTCTAGAAGGTTCCAAAACGTTCTGGGTGGTTCGTAAATACTTTAGAAAGTTATGGAAGCAGAAAGTTCTGGAAGCTTTCAGAAATGAGTGGCAGAGTGTGTCGGTGAGTCTAGAAGGTTCCGGAGAGTTCTAGAAGGTTTGATAAAGCTGTAAAAAGTTCTAGAAGGAGTGGTGGAGTATATTGGTGAGCCAAGAAGGTTCCAGAATGTTCTGGATGGTTCGCTAATGTTCTAGGAAGTTATGGAAGGAGAAAGTTCTAGAAGCTTTCAGAAATGAGTGGCGAAGTGTGGCGGTAAGTCTAGAAGGTTCTGAAAAGTTTTAAAAGGTTCAACAATCTTAATTTTAATCAATATATATTATTAAAAAAAGTATTCGAGAGCATTCCACAACATCCTGGAACATTCTGGAATGTTCCGAGATGTTCAGGAATAGGGAATCGAGAACATCATTGGGGAACATCCCAGAACACTCTCGAATGTTGTCCTGAGCGAAGCCAGGTACCCCAGCTAGTCTATATATATAAAGAAGAATGTCCCGGGCGGTGTTTGTTTGTTTTGTATAAAAATCTATATTTTTATTCAGGCTCAATGAAATTTTGCACACTTGACCTTCAAAACAAGAGGAAGGTCACTGTCTACATGAGATTTCTAAAACCTACCCCAATCCCCAATAAAGCATAGTTTTGGTACTTCTTGGTGAAATTTTGCACACTTGACCTTCGAAATAAGAGGAAAATTACTGGGTAGTGGTAGGGTCAGGGGTTGGGGTAGCACATCACAACCTCAAAACTTAAACCATTCATAACCCTGAACAACGCCGGGTACTTCAGCTAGTACATTATATTGCGGGGCAATATTCCTTGACATTGCAAAAGCCTTCAATAAAGTCTGGACCAACAGCCTTGTGTTAAAAACTTTACCAAATCGGCATAGATCCGCAGCTCCTCTGCATACTAAATTTATTCCTTCGCCACCGTACTTTCCAAGTTCGAATCAATGGCGTACTTTCCTCTACTAGATTTATGACAGCGGGTGTGCCATAGGGCTCCCTGCTATACCCAACTCTGTTCAACATATATACACATGGCATATCCTTGACCAACAACAACCAATCCCACAAAGCTCTCTGCGCCGACAACACAGCCATTTTGGAACAAAACAAATCACCCAGAGTGGTAACCGTCAGACATCAACAAAACAACGCGACCAAGAGCGCTGTAGTTTTCTTCTCAAGACGAAGGACTTGTGGTACCCCGATGTGTCACGTCAATATGTATGATGAAATCATACCATGGCAAAAAAGTGCCAAGTACCTAGGAGTGACACTCTACGGGAAACTACGATGGAACACACACATTAACGAAACACTAGCGAAAGCGAGACAAACAGCAAACGCACTATACCCCATTGTCAGCTATATAGAAAGGTAAACTCAACCTAAAAAACAAACTTCTCATTTACACATCGACACAAAACTAACATACGCATCACCCGTATGGGCTCCTTCAAATACAAAAAGGCTAGAATCATTCCAAAGTGCATTGCTCCGATCACTTACCAAAAGTTCCTGGTTCGACAGGAATAGCATAATTAATCACTGGCTCGAAAATTCCTCCATTCTGAAAACGTATAATAGATTTAGTCAAAACATTTTATGTACCCCCAGCACCGACCCCCTCCGTCTCCACCCAAATTCCATCTTATACCCTCCATTATCTTAGAAAGCAGGCTTTTATATAAAATTGCTATCAGCAAGTGCCACTAGCACATAAAACACAGTTTACAATATTTAGAAATAAAAATTAACAAAAGCCCTACAGTAGAAATAGGCAGCCCGCTCACTGGGTAGAAAAGATTATCTCGTCATTTATGCACCTCTAACCACAGCTGATACAGGAAGAGGGAGAAATGTTCCCTGGCACTGTACACAAACATTTTACAATATGATATATATTATATTGTTTAGAAATCCTTCCAAACCGAATTTTTTTTTTTTAAACATATTGTAATGGCTCATTATTAAACTAATTGTAATAAATTAAGTGTGCGACTGAAGTCTTGTATAAAAGGAATGGCATGAAAGCCAGACAACTGTAGCTATATAAAGAGTATGCATGGTTTTCTGGTCTCTCTTCTTTATCACCTGTTATCCTTGATAAAACATTGTGCTAATTACAGTCTATTTCACCGTTCCAATATCACAGTAAAACCTTAATCTAAAGAACCATTATACAGAAGGCAAAGACATTAAAATAGATATTATTTAATGTTACAGAATCTGGATCCCACGTGTCTTCAGCGCAGATGGTTCTGAGTAAGCAGGCGGAGTGGGCATCAGTAGATGCCACGTCGCTCTTGTATGGCAAGAAATACATGCAGGATGGGGGCCGGGACATTGTCATCCTCAAGTCCATTGGACCCTTGCCTCCCTACCCTGTCGTCATCAATTCTAGATTACCGGGTAACTGTAATATTACATATCTGATTTGAACAAACCATAAACATTTCTTCATAGGTAGTAGGAAAGACTTTGATCTCATCTACATTTTCAAAATTATTAATTGTGTTATTGACTCACCTTCTTCGTTGCAACTTATCCAGTTCAACATTTCTTGCCATAGACTCAAAAACAGTGAATTGATTTTCCTCAATCAACACTCTACTAATTATGGGTACTATTCTCCACTGTCCGGAATGTCGAGACTTGTTGTCTTTACAAAAATAAACTTCGAAGAATATATTTATTTAACAGTAATGCGGTAAGCCCTCAAATTCATACCAGGTACCTGCAAGCAAAAATCAGCCTTAAGCTCCTTTCATTTCAAACACGATAAGGTCGATTCAGTCAAAACGGGACCTGGAAATCGTTGATATGCCAAAAACCACCGTCCGTCTATCGAATTTCAAACAAAATAAGGCTCAGATTCATTCAAACCGGCCACCCTAAAGTCTCGCCAAGCGAAACTCCACCGTCGGCCTATCGACGTTCAAAAAAGGTAAGGCTCAGAGTGGGTCAAATCAAGTTACAACACCCCCCAAAATACACAGTCGCAGCTGAATTCGGACCGGCTTGAAAATATTTCTAACACACACACTCCTTGCTTCATCCACATTACAACATATTCTAAATATATACAAACCAATTGCAGGACTGCAATAGGCAACACCTAGTATCTAATAATATGTATAACAACGGCTTTGACTTGAATGTTCTCTCAAATGCATATTTTTGTCATTGCTTCACTCAAGTATTAATTATATGCTGTTCTTTATCTGCGCTCTTGTTTATCTCATTTCGAGTTGTATTTTATGTAACTGGGCAATGAATGGTATGTTAATATAAAAATAAAATAACATCATCGTGAACGGGAAAATACCTCCCATGTGGTTGACTTTACAAAAAATTAGTTAAATATTTATAAAACCACAAAAAAAATTATTTCTAATCCTAAGGTTTATATCTGTGAACATACATTGTTGTATCTAAAACTAGAAAGCGTTTTTTTATCTTTTAAAAAACAATCCATAACTCTCAAAAATAAGTTTTTAGTTCCTCCTGAACAATTTTCATTTTTGACACATGGGACTATTTTCCCGTTGACAACGATGTATTGTAATAGTAAAGGTAAAGAAAACTCCAATTCACCTATGGTACCAATGTCCTGCCTTGGCGGATAGAAGCTCAGGTACCTGGGGAACCAGGAGACAACACCAAACACCCAATGACTACCCCCGTGAAGGGACTGGGCTACTATTAAGGGAATAAAGTAAACACGGGAGGTAAACACAATAGTAAGGTAAGGTAAACACGGGAGATAGCACAATTGGTCTGTAGTGTTTGCTTACGGGAGATATGCAGACTGTCTCCATATCAATCAATCTATCTATCTTCTATCTATATATATACGAGTATAAAGAAGTGTCCTGGGCAGTGTTTGTTTTGTATACTAATCTACATTTTTATTCCGAGCTTGATGAAATTTTGCACACTTGAGCTTCAAAAGAAGAGGAAGGTCTCTGTCTACATGAGATTTCGAAAAACCACCCCATCCCCCTTTCCCACCCAGTGGCATGCATCGCTCTATGACTAAAGATAGGCTGTGTGTAGTTTTTCAAGCTGGCATATGAATTGTGCAATGAATATTTGAAAATGGTCATTTTATTATCATATCCCACTGATTGTTGTGGCACACTTGTGTGGTAGTTAGGAGTTAGGCCTCCTATGCCTGTTGACCATTGAGAATTTATGGACAAAACACTAACATTTTGTGGAGTAACTCTTTAGGATAGTCAATTCTTGGCATTTTAAAGTGCCTACCTTAACCTAGGATATACCCTTTTTCGTTCAGAATGCGAACACAGGTACTTTATTCATCCCTTAAAATTTGGCCCATGGTTAAACAGTTGCATCAACAGGTACTATTTACCTGATGAAATAAAGTTTGCTTTTAACTAACTAAACTATCCATCACACCGTTTCTCCACAGGGTAAGGCGGAGAGGACGGACCGCCAAACAACTCGGTCTTGACACACACTTCTTGTTTTATTCGCGTTCATAGATACCCTTCTGTTATTCAGACTTTTGATATGGCCCCACTCAATATTTGGAGCACTTGATCGTGATACTTCTATTCAAAATAAAACAAAATGTTAAAACAAAGCTATAAAAACTATAAGTTACAACAAAATCAAAAAAACTTAACTAGACATACATTTTAATGATCTCCTTTGCTTTCTGAGCTACTGTTTTCATTAGGACCGTCTTCGGGCTCCAACTTTTGGTGGACAGAATTGCTACCTTTTTTTCATAGTTTAGACTAGGCAAATCCTTTAGTTTACTTTGATCAATTTTAGGTTTAGAACTGTACAGGCTTGATACTTCTGGGATACGTTTCGAAAACGTCTTCGCTGGATTTTTAATGACTCATAGCCATTCAGGCTCAACTGGTATTTAAAGCAGATAATCATGGGTTAACCTTTGCGATATTGGAACCACTTTACCTTTAGCCACTTCATTCTGTCCCCATTTTCCAACTGAGTTTCGTTGGTCATATTGTCACTGCTATATTTCTTATAATCCAATAAGTCAGAATATTTTATTTCCACAAGCTTGTGGTAGAGTTTAGTGGTTTTTGCAGTATGGGCGACCACGTACCATCCATCTGGTGTGAACACGTCCACATTTCTTCCTCGGGCCTCTATTGAAGAGTACACAGAATCGCACTCCATATATGAGTGCCCTCATTCTATAAACTTTTGGTTGATTGTATCGATGGACAGCCGTTCTACGGCACGCAGGAACATAGAAGATACAACGGAGTTGCGATTTTGACCTGAAGCTGTTACTTTTGTTTCTCTCTCTTTTGAGTTAGAGTAAGACAAGATGATAAATCGTTGCCAAATGCGAGCCGGTGCGTGCGTACATGGCCATAGATAATGTGGAAAGTTTCAGTGGTCAACAACGTTAAGCCACATTTCATGTGAAATTATTCAGAGCTCAATAGATCTATGCGGCTTGTCGTCATTGGCTAATTAATGATTGTGTGTTAGGTCTATCGGCAAATTACAAAATAATCATAAATAGGACATTTTGTGGCTCACATCCATTGACCACGTAATCTTTTTGATGATTTCAAAATGCTTTTGTGTACTCAACTCATTTTCGCCAAGTTTGTGGCTTGACTCTCTTGACATCTACGGCGATGATGTGTAAGCCATAAAAAGAATTTGCAATGAAATTTATAAATAAACTAGCTGATGTGTACCCGGCCTTGCTCGGGATTTTATTTTTGGAATAAACTTATGAAGTTGTGAATTTTTGCTTGTCATTAGGGTGCCATAATTGATTTGACAGCGAAAGTAATGCCTAGAAACATTCATTTGAATATTTTATTTCATTCCAAATTTTTTCAAAATATATCTAAATCATAAAGTTCTTAAGTAGGTACCTACTCATGTTTTCCATTTTGAAAATATTCTACCCAAAAAAATCTTCTTTGAATATGCAATCTGTAGCTAACCAGAGTGTTATACCCATGGGCTAACCTAAATAAAAACATGGCGGGTTCAATGTTTTTCACACTGATTTTAAAACGTTATAGCAACAGTTTTACATATTGGTTTTAATTCAAACTACTCTCTAAACCTTCCCGGCACTAATAAAAACAAACTGTGCTATTTTCAGTGAAACCGGTAGAGTATTTTTCGAGAAAATCGAGGACAAACAAACAAACTTACATTGATTTTTTATATATATAGATGTAAAAAATTAAATTATAATGATAAAATGTGTGGGGTAAGCGAGTTACTCCTCATGGCCAACGCGAGTTTTGTTTTGCATATTTGCGTGTCGAAGGTTAAAACCACATTAAAATAATATTCTCCATTCCAGCCGAACTGAAGGCAACCCTGACTGAAATCTTCCTCACCTTGCCGCACGACGGGGAATGGAAAAAACGCTTCGCCAAATACGGGGTGGTGAAATACGCACCAAACAGCGTGGACAGCTACGAGCGCGAGAAGGAGTCAAAAGACGCGACGAAAAGGACCAAATTTAATGTTTGCTATTATTAGAATCGTGTTGACCTTGTTACTTTTTTATAATCTGTATCTACTCTATTTATATGAGATTAAATAATTTATGAAATAGTTTCACATTCCTGTAATAGTTGTTGTATATACATATTATATTTATGTTATGTAGATATATTTTTGTAATAATATGCATTGTATGTCCATTAAATTAAAAATGTAAGGAGATTTTATTAAATGACTATGAAATTTTTATATAATATTTTAATCTACCCGCTATCCCAAATTAAATAATTAGTTGATATTTCAAAACTGCATAGCTCATGATGGAAATGACTGAACAAAAAATAGTTGCATTGACCTAAAAAATTACAGAAAAAACCTGTCCATTATTCAGTATAAATCGGGAAGGTGTTAAAAAGGTAATAAAATATTTTAACAACCCGCTATAAAACATAAATACAACTTAACACACTTATCTTTGCAGGCCACCAAAGGAGCTAACAAATTTTTGTATACACAAAATCTACACTAGCAACTCCACCGGCTGCAAAGTTAAGTATGCCGATCTGTAAAGAAAGGTGAAATCATTATTACTGAAGAAAGAATGTTATATAGTTAATAATAAATGAGAAAACAATTTGCAACGATAACTGATAACTTTATTTACAAACCTTAACTACAATAAATTACAAACGGACATAAGTGACAAACAAGCCACAGAAACTAATCATAATCACTTTAATTTAACAAATATTATTGCAAAATTCCGTATAAGTTTCGATTAACAATAGAAAACAAAGAATAATTAAATATTCATGACCAACGGTTTAATAACACTTGATAACAATATTCTTTCAGTTCTTCATTGATGCTATTGGAACTTCAAAGAGCAAATATTATTTGTCTGAGATATGTAGACCGTATACAAACTGCTCTCTGAAAATCAAAATGAAAAAAATTAATAATATGAAAATAAATAAAGTTCAATTTATTTAGAAGTTGCTTTTTAAATAATAATAAAATAATATATCGTCCCATTAGAGGTAAAAGTCATTATGTGTCATTTTTTTTTTACATTAACTTCACATAGGAGACCCTGAAGAAAATAATTTCCTCCGAGCCCACGTATACACATGGGTCTTGATGAAACCCATATTGTAGGAGGGAGAAAACAAAGAGGCCGGCAAATCGTTCCATAGCTGGGGTGTTGAACTCAAAAACAAGCCGTAGAAACGACCCATTCTCATGTGACAAATGTCAACCGTATACAAATTTCGGATGCGAGTTTGGAGTATTTCCCAACTATGCACAAATACAGCTAGTATGGCACTTCACCTCTAGTGCGCCAGCATAGCCCATCGGCAATGCAAAATTTGTATGAACAAAAGCCACGAACATCTTAAAAAATGTTCGTGGCTTATTAAATTAAACTACATTTTGTTCAACAAAAAATAATAAATCAAATAGCAATTCTTGTTTTTCGTTTTATGACGCGCCGCTCGTCTGGAATTTAAAACAAAATTACAAGAAATGCATAATTCTTTGAAGCGCAGTTCGTTTTTGTTTTATTCTGTAAAATCTTCTAAAATGTAAGTACATGAGTGTTTTTTTTTGTTATATATTGTTTATAAATTTATTTAGCTTTATGGAAATATAATAAAACTTAAAGAATATTTTCGTATTTAATTTATATATATTGTTTTATCATTAGAGAATTTTTTTTTTCTCTGAATACAAGTAGCTATTATTCCGAGAAAACTACTAATGATAGATATACACAATTTTTATAAATATATGAACACATTATCTGGTAAGACTGAACATTTTACAAAAACATAATTTTGCAAAAAACAAGTAGTTATTACAAAAATAGACCCAGCCGGTGAATGGTGGGAGGCGTGGAGATTTACCCTCGGAACACGGACGGAATAAATAGATCATAGAAGCTCGACGTTCTAAAGGTGAGTTTTATGAGTTTCATCTCTACAGGGACAAAATATTGTGCCAGAGTGTCACACTAGCTGTTTGACACATAGTGACTTTTACCTCTAATGGGGCGGCGATATATAAATGATGGGAAGTTCAATGGTTTCAGTTTATGATTATAAAACCGGCACCGAGTGTTTTCAAAATGATTCCAGATGGCACGTAAAAAATACCTACAAATTTGTTTCAGTACACTAAACAATTTACAAGAAATCTTGTAAAACAATGAAAATAAATCCCCATACAATGAAGGTACAATATAAACAAACCAGCAATAAATGACAGCAATATTGGTACCGTTTTAATGAATGATGAGGGATGATAATGACTTATTGCAAGGGGCGGGTAGGGGGCAGTCTAGGGGGCTCCGCCCATGTTGATCATCTCGCACTCCTCATCAGAGATCAGACGCCTCCTGTACCGCCTCGGGAGCTGCCAGTCCTCAATGACTGCCGATGATACAACTGCATTTGGTTTACCCTGAAAGAAATGGAATTAATAATAAATTGAATATTAAATCTGTGTTATCATGCCACTATGGTCAGTTCTTTCTTAACATATGGAACACCAACGCGAACTACGGAGCAGCCACAATATTCCGTTGGACACTAATGCGCACTATGGAGCCGATTCGGAATGGTCAGGTTCTCAAGGGATTTCAGTCTTAAATATATTCGTACAATACTCAAATAAATTTTATTCGATTGGTCAATGAATAATACTACGTTTAAATTATTCTCACTGCTGGTTTGAGACAGGCGCAGACAGCAACTAAATAAATAATATCCTGTCATCACAATAAATATTTCCAGTTTTCAAAGTCAAAACCTTGTATTATTTTATTTTTATTATGAAAGGCACTTATTTAACTTTATGGAAAATACAGTACAACTTCAAAAATATTTTCGTATTTCTCTTCATCTTTTTTTTTGTAACTCTTTTAACCATTTTTTCAACGGAAAAAATCATTTCTCTAAAATATGAAGTTATTCTGGGAAAACCATTTATTTATTTTTTTATTTCAAATAAGACATACAACAATGTTGCACTCCCATGAGTTATCAATTCAACTCATTTTGGGACTGATGATTATTGCTACATAATATTAGGTTTTAGAGAGTTTTCAAGACAATTCTGTACATGAAAATATAAAAACAAAACAAAAAATTATATAAACAGGAAAATAACATAAATAAATGTACAGGCCGAAACATACAGATACAATAGAAATACATAACGTTTTACAAGATGTATTTTAATATGTACATACAATTTTTATAAATACATCAACACATTCTCTGATAAGACAGTACCATTTACAAAAAACATCATTTTCCAAAAAAACAATTGAGTAATTACAAAATTACAATCAGCTGGCGTAGGGGGCGGTAAACGCAGAAAACGCTCCGCTTTTTAGCGATTTCGGGGGCGAAAATGTCGGCTTTCAAAAGGTTAAGGCATGTCGCTGATAGATCCACTGTAATGTCTGCCCTTTTCTCATCAACAACTCATGTAACAGAAAGAGAGCTTAGCTTAGTTCTCAGTGGAAGGGCCATAATATGAACTTTATGTAACTACTGTTGACATTGGACATATCAAACAGTACTCAGTTATTTGTTTTCAAAATAAAGCAAAATCACGTCTGCATTTGGTTTACTTTAAAAGAAACGGACTTTGTAATACATGGGTTGAAAAGTAAAACCCTGTTATCACACAAACTTATCAAGTGAGCCTTTTCTGTGAACTTTACATGACATTTTTACTATTTACATTAGTCATACTTGGCTATCTGTCTTCAAAATAAAGTAAAATGAAGGCAAAATATCGCTCACTTAATTTATTATGTCATTTTCCTTAAAATGAATAATTTTGAGGTTATCGAAATGGTTTTCTTTTCTAAGATGGTGAAGAAAATATAAGTTACGAAAGGGGTAATTTAATAAAGAAGAAGAGAATAATGCATACTTATTTGCATACATACATAAATATCATGCGTGGTTATGGAAATATTGGAGTTTTGTAAGAATAAGTACTTCGAAATTATAAAATACCTTGACTCCAGCTGGAGTAGGCTGGCTGGCACTGGCGCTTGCCGGTCCGTGGGCTGCTCCTTGACGGAATTTGATCATCGGCACACGATTCGACATTTTTCTCACGGTTTGGGCAAACATTTTTGCAGATTTATCGTTTTGTAATGGAAAAACTATTCATGCAAGTTGAAGCTGAAGAAGGA
>JAHDVE020004008.1:0-36326 GCA_022606495.2 Halesus radiatus
TTTTTATGGTTCAAATAATATTAGTCCTAGTTTTATGACTTTGATTCTTACAAAAAATTCATATTATCTTTTTTGTATCGTATACTTAACTTTAAAATAAATAAAAAAAAATCATACTTTATTCGAGAGATTTTAAGAACTAAAACATAAAAAATATAAAAAATAATATCTACCTAATATTGCTAACAGGAATTCTGATGAAGCAGTCAACAAAATAATTTACTCCTTTAGCAGTCTTGTCGCTCTTTGCCGGAGCCATAGTTATGTTAGTGCTTGGATCGCTCTACACCTTCGGCACCTTCACTGCCTATATCGCTTCTTATCTCCATTACGCGGGTGATCCCAATGTCAAGACCGTCACTATCAGTCTCGTCTTCCCCATTATTCTACTCACTATGAATTTCGGAATGCTTTTCGGACCCTTCCTCGTCAGTCGCCTTGATATTCGCATCGTTCTTATGGGTTCCTTTCTTTGCTATGGCTTATCCTTGTTCCTTTTGAGCTACATGTCAACTTTAATAGGATATATACTTGTCTATGGTATTGGAACAGGGTTATTCATAGGTATTCCCTATGTTTTGCCAATAAATAATGCCTGCAACTATCTGCCCAACCGGAAAGGCCTTTGTAGTGGAGTATGCATAATGGGGATGGGATTCGGAGCTTTAGTTTTCAACCAGATAATTTTGAGAGTCATAAATCCTACCAATCAACCAGCAGACTCCAATCACATTTTTCCTAAAGAAGTAGCAGATAGACTGCCACTAACATGGAGGGTCCTTGCAGGAGTCTATGTAGGAATCGGATTGCTTGGAACCGCAATGACTATACCAAAAAAACTAAAGACTGTTAAAGGAGCGGGGGTAAATTATAATGAAAATAACCCCTTGCTATCAAATTAATAATAATAACCAAAGATCACTGACTACTGTCAGTCGGTTCGGGATGCTTTTAAAATTCCTAAGACATTCTTTTTCCTCATTTTTATTGTCTGTTCATCAAGCTTCGGAATGTTCTTAGCTTTCAACTACAAAGAAATTGGAATGACCAAAATAAAGTCTGACAGCTTTCTGACTTTAGTGGGAAGTCTGGGAGGAATATCGAACGGCATCTGTAGATTTTTCTGGGGAGGAATGCTCGATCGATTCAAATTCAAATATCTTATGACTGCCATAAATATTATTTTAGGAGTAATGGCTTTCACCTTGTACTCTGTCATTGGCATTTAGAATCTGTTCCTGGTTTATGTGATTGTTGGCTACTTCTTCTACGGGGGACTTTTTGCCCTGATGCCTGCTGAAACGTACGCCATGTACGGTAGTCAGAAAGGCGCTTCAATTTACCCTTTTATATTTATCGCATTTACCACAGGTTCGGCACTACAATTCGGACTCCATTACTTCTTGGTCGGAGCGTACGGGAACGAAGGATTTATGTACGGTTTTTATGCGCTTGGGGTTTTACAGACAGTAGCTCTTGTGATGGGATTGACTGTGAACTATAAAATAAATTGGAGATAATATTACGAAAAGAAATATGCAGGAATTAGTTCGATTATGACAGAATGATCTTAGTTATTTTCTTTTCTCAATTTATCGCTGATATTTAAAAAAATAGAAATCCTCACTCTCAAATTATAGCCATATCTATTTAATATCGACAATTGGTTTAAAATAAAAAAAAAGGATTTTTCATTTTAAAGCTTTTTTGTAATTATGTTACTCTAAAAAAACAGCCAGTCATTTTTTACTTGGAATAATATTATGATATTAATACATATATAGATATTTATTGCTTATAAGGCATATATTACTGGATGAAGCTCAAAAGATCCTTATATCCTCACGAAACTTTGGGTACTCGTCCCAATTCTAAACATTGTTCATTAAGCTTGAAGAACGAATTATACCAAACAATCACATACAATGTAAAATCACAACAAAATCTAGACCACCCCAACGACTTTGCGCCACCCAAACAGACCAACCAACTTATGAAAAATCTGCACGCCATTGATACTAACACTTTTACTTCAAATCCCTCGATCTCCAACCACAAGGCCTGCTTAGCCATCGATAGTTTCGAGAAGCTAGGAAACATGGTGACAAAGAAAGAGTTCATCCTACGAAGACATAATAAACCAACATAATTTACGTTAAAACCGGACCCTTCAGCTAATCTTCGGGCATGTATGAAATTTAGAAGGGGATTTAGTTCACACAAAAAACAGAATATGGTCAGGATCAAGCCGAACACCACGATTACTGATACTGGACCTCAGGGCGTTGACAAGCTTCAAGACTTCCGTCGGATGAGTACGGTTGATAGCAGCAGCCTCAATAAAAATAATAAATACAGTGTTTTAAACTCTAGGCAAAGTCCCACTTTCGAAACTAGTAGTGGCCAAAATGTGGGGGAAGATTCGAATGGTTATCATATAATCAGGTTTCTGGACCGATATTTCGAGAGGAAGGCGAAATGGTTGATTCAGGACCATTTTCCTATGAGAGCTGAAACCTAGCCGAGCGATTTATACTCGACTTCGTAGGCGTACAATAAAATAACTAATCCCACTTTTATGGGTGCATTATCTTCCACCACAATTCGTCAATGAAGCATATATATATCTGTATATATACTATAGGTCCAGCTGATTTAGTCTTGTTTTTCTCAACAGAAGAAGTATCAAACCTTTCTGTCTTTGGTGATTGCTTATCCAATTACTAAAGATGAAATATATTTTAAGGGTTTTTTGAATAATAAATCATTTGAAATCTATACAAATTCAAGATATGGTTTTTTTCACAGTTATATTATTTCAGCTAATACGACTAAAATTTAATTTATGGCTTCGATATTTTAATTAGTAAAGAGTCAAATAATAAAAATAAACGCGTAGTCAAATAGTGAAATAATATTGAACGCGATATTCACTATTTGACGTTGAGACGAATTTGTTATTGTTTTGATAAATTTAAAATTCATTTCGCAAATCCATAAACAAATAAGCATATATATATATTTTTTTTAAAGGATATATTTTTTTAAATTTAAACAGTATAAATATTTCATGATTCGAACCCAAGATAAACTTACGTGTTTTAAATGTCTGCAGACGCCCAAGGAGTTTCTCGTCCTCAAATGCAATCATATCGTCTGTGTGGACTGCTACGTAGGTTTATAGGCCACTCGCAACAACAATGCCGGCAGAGTTACTTGTAAATGTGGCAGGCACACCCTAATCAGTTAGGAACAAATTGTCCAATCGAGCTCCAGACGTCTCAAAGAGAAGGATGAATCCACTTGCATCCAGACCGTACAGCCTCCTTCAGAAAATAACCACCGAGCCAATAACTGTATCAACTACAGCAATAGCGATAACTCTCACAACCATCGCACTCTTCCTTCTGTAGATAATTAGCGTTTGATTAGCAGTTTTGAGCTCTATAATCATATTTCGAGCCAGAGCAAGAAGCCCCAAGTTTAAGAACGGAGACATTTTCGAAAAATCATGACAGAGTATTCTTAGGCTGACGACGAGGAAACCATAGCGGCAATTCCGAACAAAAGTCAGAATAGCCTCTCTAAGGAAGGTCAACAAACCTTGCAACATACTCAAAACCAGTATTCTCCCTCTTACAAATAGCACCACCTATGCTAAACAGCATGTCCAAGATCACCTTTTTCAGCAAATCTGAACAAATAGCTATAGTATGCAGATATCCAATTCGTGAAGACAATCGACGAGATTAAAGATGTATTCGAAAAGCAGATTAACAGATTCAAAAAATCATTTGAATAGTATAAACAGAATTTGAAAGTTTGGTATGTTTAACTCTCTGCAGCTGAGACTGAATATGTAATCAACATCCCCAAATTTCTCCGATAAAAATACATGAAAATAAGTGAATCCCTCGACTCTTTTATGGGCAAGATATACGAATTCTCCAATCAACGATAAGAATCTCCAATAATTTTCCAGAACAGTTACAACAGATGCAGTAGTTCCCAAAATATGGAAAGGTTTGCTGGTTATATCTCTCCAAAGCCCACTACTTATTTGAGACATACGAGTCAATTCAGTTTGCTAAGTCCGCCGCATGTAGGATTGCTGCATTCGACTCTAATTAGTGACTCGAATGCGAGAAGCATAGCGAATGCGTCGAGTAAATTGTTAAAAAAGAGGAGGATAGGGACTGAGCATAGTTTCGTTGAAGAGTTAATAACTCAGAAACGAATCTATGGCAGGAAAAAGAGTGGATTGTTTGATAAGTTTCTTTGAAAGCTTCAGTGCTGGAGTCTATTTAGTAAAAATGTTATTTATCTAAAAATAATTCTTTCTGAAAATATCTTTATTCATTCACCTATGGGAAAGAAATACCACGAAATTATAAATATAGTTTTTTTAGCGACTACTCATTTTTCTAAAAATAATGTTTATATAGATCCTAGTAATAATACATCATTGTCTTCTCTAACCGTCGAAGTCTCTCGCGACAACAGTCTTGACTTCCGCGACATAATGTCTTAACATTCTCTAAATGCCATTCTTCAAGGTGACTGAAGAGGAAGGACATCCTGAACAAGAGCCCATCATAATCAGATGCACCTTCCCTGTTGTCTCATCAAAGCTTTCATATTGTATGTCTCCTCCGTCATCCTGAATGGTTGGTCTGATCCTCGTCGATAGGATTTCCTTGATGAGTTGGACAGTTTATGAGTCGTTTGGGTCAATTTTTGTGTCATCAGCTAAAATGTACGAATTATGAATTTGATATTAGTCATGTTTTGCTTATTGAATATGAGTTGTGAATTATTAATCAGTAGAATAGTGTTATTTTTTTTACGTTATTAGTAATCTTGTAGTAAGGGCGAATCTGATTAGAATTGTTCCTCCAATAATGCAAATATTTATGGCTTGAGCGAAGACCAATCAGCACTCTCGGCTTTTGAAATTGACACGTAGTCATAACCATAGAAAACTCGAGTGATTCCGTCGAGATTAAAGAGTTTGCGAGCCATAGGAGAGCACGAAGCGTACTTGGAGGCTGTGATGTCCATAGTCCCGCTTTTCATGACTGTCTTCCCTGTGGGGATGAACTTGAGAAAATGAGGATTGGGGGTATTTTTAGTTTGGATGAATAGATAGTAGTGAACAGACTGAAGCAGAGAGACAGAATTCTTAATAGTCGAAGATCTTGAAGATATCATATGGATTAAAATATGTGTTATCTGTTAGTAGAGCCTGTTTTTTTATAAATAATAAAAATACTTTTTGATATTTTATATTTTTTTTAAGTTTTTAAGAGTTTGGCTTCTGAGTATATTAATGCTTGTTTCTCTTGTCGAGTTTACTTTGTATATGTTTATATAATAATAATAATGATTTATTTAGCATCTTGTTTTATAATCGCAATCATATTTTTTCCAAGGGGACGATCCCAACCATGAAGAAGGCCCTTTCCAAAACAGACCTCACAGCTTCGCATAAAAGAATTCTGCTCTCCATGTTAGGGTCTCCTACGATCCTGTACTTCTTGTAGTTTTCCTGCACTCTTACGCAAATCTCGTAAACGAAGTCGGTCAGCTTGTTGATAGCCAGAAAATCGGTGGTGTCATTGAGTACGTCAATGAACTTAATCAAGTTGCTTGCCAAGATCTTTTCGTCGGGATGAGTTATTCTGAAAGGCTTGGTTTTCTTCAAAGTCTCGATGGCTTCTTTAGTCAGTCCTGATTTTCTGATGATACTGCACAGTCTGACGTAGGCATAAATCAGGTAAACTGCCGTGTTGCCTCTGGGATCGAGCATTTTGGAGTAATCGAAGGTGTAGGCAGAAATTCTATTCTGCTTGAGATCAAAATACTTTATCGAGGCGATGCCCAGTCTCTCAGCAGACTCTTCATATTATTCTGGCTTAAGACTGGTAAAGGTTTGTCCTTTTTCCTGTTCCTCCCCTTCAACTGCTTCTTTGGTGACATCCTTTTCTCTGCTCTTCAGAGCTTAAAGAGCTTTTGCTTTGCCCTCATTTAACAGCTCCATCAATCTTACTGCTTCTCCCTTTCTCGTCGAGAACTTTTTTCCATCAGGACCCAGGACAACTCCGAAGCCCATATGGTCAACTCTTTGAGTCGTGAGCCATCCTGCCTTTCTGGCAGCTGCGAAAATCAACTCGAAGTGGGGTAGTTGGCCTGAGTCAGTAATGTAAACCAACCTATCTCCTTTAAGATCGAGGAGTCTATACCTGATGGCGGCGAGATCGGTAGAGTCGTAGTTGAATCCCCCATCACTCTTAACAACTATGAGAGGCATGGTGCTTTTCTCAATAAAAATGCATTTAGCTTTGGCCCCAGTAGGAACGGGAAGACTGTCTTCTTCATGATCAGATTTGACATCCTCCTCTTCTTCTTATTTCTTGGCTTATTTCTTTCCGGCTTTTTTTGTCTCAACTTTTTGACCCTTCTTGCTCCTGCCGTCATCTTCCACAATCATTCCGTTTTGAGTCAGTTCGACCACCACTCCTGGAATCATTTTGTTATAAAAACTCTCTCCAAACTCTTCAATTTTTGCCCCCAGTCTCGCATATATTTTGTTGAATTCGATTCTAGAAATCTCGCAAATCTTTTTCCATGCCGCGTAAGTCACTTCATCATAGGCTTGCAATTTGACAACTGTCTCGTGAGACAAGGTTTTGAAGGCTGGATCGCAGTCGAATCTGCTCCTCGCTGCTTTGTAATAAGCGTCGAGGTCCTTGATCTCTGGCACTGTGGTTTCGTAGTCTGGGAAGGTTTCCTTCATGTAGGCAATTAGCATACCAAACTGTGTTCCCCAGTCTCCCAAATGGTTGATCCTGTGAACCTCGTGTCCTTGGTATTAAAATATCCTGCATATTGACTCACCAATGATAGTGCTCCTGAGATGTCCGACATGCATCTCTTTGGCAATGTTGGGAGATGAAAAATCGATCAGGATGCGTTGCTTCACTGTAGTGGGATATAAAAGGTTATCAAGTAAGGTATTAATTTCCTCCTCTACAAAATGCTCGTGAAGCTTGATCCTTAAGAACCCTTGCTAGTTGACAGTCACGTTTGTGATAACCTTGTTATCCGGGTCCACACTTTCGGCGATTCTCTGTGCGAATTAGGTGACTGTCTTGCAGCCAAGTGAGGTTCCCTCCTTTTTGTTCTTATTCATGTTGAAGTATTTAATGGCTGATGGTGACTGGTATTCATAATCCTGTCTCATCTCACTTTCGATGAGGATATCTCCAGTCACTGTAGGGAATGCTTTGGTTAAGGCTTTTTGGAGATTTTCCTTAACTATCCTAGAAACAAATCTAAGTTCGGTCTTGTACATCTTAAAAGAAAATATGATTAATGTTGAACAATTATAAAATGTTTAATAATAGTAATATCATTTTGCAATATTTTATTAGACACCACTTAAATACTTTCAAAAATTCTTTTATATCATGATTCACATAAAAAACACACATTCAATCATGAGTGTGGATGGTTATTAATTTGTTTCACATCATTCGATGTATTTTTTTTTATATAATTTTGAAGTCGCTACACATTAAAAGTATGCTATTCTAATTATATTTGGCAATTTGTAAAAAAGGATACAGTCATTTAATGACAAATATAAGACTGACCATCATTTTATTAGAAATTAATGGTACTTATTTTATTCATTTATAATTATTATTCTTAATATACTTTTTTTAATTACTGTCTCCATAAAAAACCTTTTTTTGAACAAAAAAAGTACGCTACTTCGAATTATCCTTCATTTGCCTATATTAAATTTCAATTTTTAAGACATTTTTTGCCCATACTCAACGAATAGCCAATTTAACATTGAATGCAATATCCTTAACTCCAACTTTAGCAGTTGCTTACTGGGAAAAGCTGCAGTGGAGTGCCGAAACATTCTCCACCGAACATGGTATATCCCTATCGACACTTGGTACAGATAGATCCGTTCATATTGACGCAGTTGGCCTGTACATATTCGCACTACCCATTTTTGAGTTGGGCGTAAGGACTGCAGGACTTGCAGCTAAGGTCGTTAAAGCTACTTGTGCAGAGCGACTGTTTCTTGTTTAGCCTACATATTCCGTTGACATTCACTGAATCATTATTACACTATTTGCAGATGTTGTTGTTATCATAAATTTTGCATTTAGTTATAATTTGAAAACACAGTCTATGAAAACGACAGTCGAAACGATGGTAATCAGTTAGATTGCATTGGCCATGCGGACCAAGAGTCGACCCATTGTAGCAAGTTTTGCAAGTTTTATTGCTGGTATCATAGATTTAACAGAGATTTATGTCAGAGTTTTTGGCTGCCATCAAATATTGCTCGGTAACTGTAATCATGGATGCACTTTCGATGCAGTCCCCTCCGACAAAATCATATCCTTAAAAGCACATCAGGCACTGATCCGAGTCGTTATCGAACTGGGAACAGAATGGATTTCGGCTGATAAGTATATCAGTAGTTTATTATACATTCAGGGGCTAATCGTTTTTCATTCGTATTTTACTGATCTCTGTTTGGTAGTTTGAGGGGAAGCGATAAGGATCGAGGATGCAATTTTTCATTGAGTTCATATAGACGAATCCATCGTAACAAGACTCGCATTATTCAGTAAGAGGGTTATACTGCGAACAGAATTTGATGGGGTTTTAGATGATTTTATCGTCGTTTTTAACAGTTGAGCCCAACATCATACGAGTTGACCTGGACTTTGGAATATAGGATAAAGTAGTGGAAGATGGAGTGGAAAAAGGAGGAGGTCCTATCGAGATGCTGAACACGCACGAAATGGTTAGAATAAATAGAAACTTCATGTTGGTGTACTAATATTTTTATATATTTTTATATTTATTGTATGAATATTCATAAAAACTCACAACTTAACTTTATCAGAACATCAAATCTTCATCTAATATTTTCATTATTAGTTTTATTATCAATCACTTTATAAAAAGATTTGGGATATATGAATATTATTTTTTATGGATTAATATTATAAAAAAAATCGATATAAATTCATAGTGACAAGAATAGTTATTTTAACAAATGAGTAATGAATTCTTATTAATTAATAAAATGAAATACGTAACCATTATATTTTTTTATCAATTTATTTAGGAACAAATAATTCAGAGAATAAAAAAATATAAAGTCTCACTTTGAACTTCTTTTGTTTTGTTTTGTTTTTTGTATTTATTGTATTTTTTCCCTGCCATTTAAATATAACATAATTTATAACATAATTTCATTAAGTAAGTTATAAACTATAACATTTACAATATCCCTTATTATGTTTTCAAAAATGATCTCGATTATTATATATTGTTTTGAATAAAAAAGCGAGATCGTTGGAGAGAGTCTATGCCAATTTACACAGTTCCTACTTTTTGCCCTCCAGCTTCTTTAGCCTGGGATGCTGGTAGATTTCCAGAAGCAGTTCGAGCAACTTATCATATTTTCTTATTCTCTATTACCGAGCCAAGTCCACGCCTCCCCGATCAACTGGATATGTCTTCAGTTTAATTATATCCTACCATATACATAATTTATAATATATTTTTTAGCAAACGAATTAATTTTTTAAAAATAATATTTTTTTACATCTTTGAACATTGCCATTATCTGATTCAGGAAGGATAGGCCGTGCTTGATTAGAGTCATATGCTTTGCTATCATCATTTCCTTACTATTTTCCACAATAACTAGCGCAAAATCAATGCTGATTGGAAATTTGCTTGGTTTTAGTATGTGTGTGAGAACATCAGCAACGACGTAGACCTCAGCGCTATAAAAAATATTTAAAAAAAAAAGTGGATAATAATGATTTTGGATTCGATGCTCTTACTCTTTTAGAAGTGAAATTATAGCTTTAGTATTTCCCATCGACCACAACTATAAAACCTTTTAAATCGTTCTTGCACGCACCGACAGCATATTCATAAACTTCTGATGCTCCTCCAACATCACGCCCAACTCAACTGTTTCTTGCTTGTTCCTTGCGAATTGATCAGTAAGTCTCATCACATTGTTCAAAGCGGTATTGACATCCTCTTTCATGCCATCGACCATAGCTTTGTTCACCGAATCACTCCTTCTTTGAATTACCCCTTTAATCGTATTGTTTGTTAGCTGTTGAATGACGGGTTTTCGTATACTATCTTCACGTTGTTGTTGTTGCTGCTTTGGATTTGTATCCCTGATTGGTCGTTCTTCAATAGAACTACTATTCGGAGGAGGGGCGTAGACATGAGTGTACTGCCCTTTAAAACTCACATCACTAATGTTACATAAGTATAGACTGAGTATTCCATTAGAATATCCGATTTGTTGTGAATGCTCATCTGCAACCAGCAAATCCAACACTCCTTTCGCACCTCCCTCAATGTGATCTGTCAAGAGACACCCTTTTTTAATATCCCACACCTTTAAAGATTCGGAAGCAGCAGTGAACATGAAGTTTTTTTGATAAAAATATGTGCGCACCACAGGCATACTTTAGTTTTTTGTTGCCGATACTAGGGAAAAGGGAGAGGTAAGTTGGAAGATTCGAGCCATTCGGTCGGCACACCCTGCCCCAAAAATCATACTTTGGGGGTGGAATGCTAGGTGCTGAACGCTAGCATCCACGGGATACTCGCTTACAGTTCGAAACATCTTCATGTCATAACACTGGATAGTTCCGTCTTCGCTTCCGGAGAGGATGTACCGGCTATCAGGCGAAACAGCCAACGACTCGACTCTCATTGAATGCTGTTTGAGGACATGAAGACAGTTTTTTAGACGCATGTCCCAAATCTTTACCTGAGTGTCGTATGACCCACTCACCAATATACTATCGTTACCTGTATCAACCCCAAAGGCGCTCACCTCTACGGCATGTCCTTTTAAACAATACGAAACTAAAAATTCATTAAAAAATAAACACATATTAAATTGATTTTTTCCTTTTGATTGGCAGTTACTTTTCAAAGTATTGAGATCCCAAACATTAATAGAGCCTCTGCTTGATCCTACGACGACCTGGTCTTAGTTACCTGAAAAGGTAAGCGCAGTGATGGCCGACACATTTGATGTTTGCGAGTTGAGAGCAACTAGCGGTTTTTCCTCGTTCATGTTATAAATGAGTAGGTTGTTCGCATCATCTCCTGCAGCGAAATTGAAAGTCAATCTTTTAGCGAACTGGGCGGTTATTATTTTTCGATTGGCAGTTTGATACTATCCTACAATTTATTAATTTGATGATATAGTTTGTTATTTGGTATTTTGTACTTTACTTCACGTTTCGTTTTTTCATTGGGTTATTATGATTATTATGTATAAATATTGTATTACTTTTTTACGAATAATTTCCAAAAAGGTATTCTACTTTGTTTTTTTCCTATTTTTGAGTTTAAATATATGAAATTATAAGATTCATATTTTACCTAATTCTGTTTGATATACATATATATACCTATTGTATTTTAAAAGACCTCTTTGTATATCAATAAATAATAAATTACTATTAAAAACATAACAACAGCTTTCACATTTAACATTTTTATTTTAAAAGCGATATTTAATATACAAATCAAAGAATTAATTATTATTATAAGTTTATTTTTGTAGACAGAGAATGACTTACTAATCTCCACACCCATTATCTTCATTTGCCTCGCCATCAACGCTATATGCTCCAGCCCCGCCGTCATTCTCTCTCGATTCTTCTCAATACCTTTCGCCTCCAGCTGCTCAGGTCGGCCATCTCCATAGCAACAACCAAGGCCTCCCCCCGCATCCTCTGGTCTCCAGTAGTTTTAACAACCGCCCCCTCGGTCTTTCAGGCATGCCACCAACAACGTCTGCTATCCCACCGCTAAACTATGTGAATCGCACTTACACTGCAGAATAGCTCGGTATCGTAAACCATTCGGGAATCCCAGTATCTGGTGGTCTTGCGACCTCCAATGTCCCTCGATATGAGTTCTAGAAATGCGTGAATGAGTGTAAAAATTGGTAAGTCAAATACAATGAATTGTATCTGAAATACATGAATCTGATGAAAGAGAAAGGAGGATCATCTTCGGGGCCCAGCGGTGATGCTTATGAGATGAACAGGTTAAGGGAAGCCAACTTTTAACTGGAACAAAAGCTGATAATCAGCCAAAATTCCGAAAAGATGCTGAGTGAGAATATCGAGAACTACATTGTGCAGTTGGTTAACAAATATCGTGAATCTGCGATCAGAGAGTCGAGTCTGCTGATGGATCGATTTAGGCTAGAATGTAAACAATAAACTAGATCTCATATCTGATATATCACTCTCTTTTTTTATTATTTTTTTATGTCTACATCATAAGAAATAATCACATAATTTATTTTATAAGTCTTGATCTCAGTTAATTAAATTTTATCTACAAGACAATAAGCAGATTTTAATTATTTTTTTATGTTAAATATGATTTTTAAAATTGAGAGTAATAAAATCAAGTTTTTTTCCATTTCATAACTAGAAATTATTAAATAATTCGAAAAATCATCCCAAGCTCAAATGTATATACTTTTAACTTCAATAATAAAACTAACATTAAATGTGGGATTATCAGATTCTTTTCAACAAGATCTTCTTATCTTGTAAAGCAGCCTGTTTCTTGAGTCCTGCCCGCTTCTTTAGGACCTTTGTCATTGTCGAAGTTTTAGTCAGCCACTTCAACTCGAACACTTTCTTCTTCTTCAAGTTTCCTTGCTTCATTGTCCATTTGTCGTCTGCCTTCCACGATTTTATATCCTGCTCGATAGACTCTAACTCTTGCAGCTCGTTGGTAATGTCGGGGAAGAAGTCATTGGTCGCAGAGAGGGCGAGCTTTACGAAGGACTTTCTGAGGCGGGTGATGTTCTGGAGGGTGCGCAGCATGAAGTGGAAGTCCAAGGATGAGCTCACGGAGTTTTCGTAAAAGAATGAAAGGATGTCCTGGGTTAAGAAGGTCGTGCGAGGTAGATATTCTGGGTTAAACTCTGCAGATATACCATAAAGAAGAACTGGCCAGGATATATGAACCCTGCGTTATTGTTATGCCTTGGCGGCTTAGACAGTTAATCTTTTCTTCTTTTGGACTCGCATGACGTCTTTCCACCAACTCGTAATAATCCTGGCAGCCGTAATTCTTTTAGCCATAGTCACATTGTATTGATCGTAATCTAATTGGCTGGCGTCAATGTTAATGGTGGGGTCTTACTATTTACTTATGAAATCAACACGATGGAGAACGAGACCCAGAGGTGCGCTTTCTGCCCATTTATCACACATTTATTTTTGGATGTCTAAAAGGGTGGCTTGTGAGGTAGCATTGATGATCTGCCTAAGTACCTGCTCTCGATTCGCCTCCTCGACCGTGATAGCCTAATTGAGGACGAAGCTCAGCTTTTCAATAAGTTTATTCGGGAAGGCTTTTAGGTTATAATACATGCACATGATGATGCCATAAAACCTGGAGGCTTTTATCCTCTATTCAGAGATTTCAATCTCGATGTAGGTTAGCAGCTCCTCTATCGTTAATAGTACAGATTATGGCGTATCTTCGGAGGTGAATTTGTAGTTTCCGCTGAAGATGCACCTGTTTGTGAGAGAAGCTGCTCGGAAATCAAGCTCGGCGATGTCCGACTTTGCGAAACCTTTGAAGTTCAGCCCAGGTAAATGTTTGAGATATGGGGTTTCAAGTAGAACCGAAAATCCTTTAGGTTGGATTAGAGAATTGTAGTGTACTATCAACAGAGTCAGACAATCTTCTAGATAAAACAGTTGATCGTTTATTGGGAGTTCCGCTATGACCTCGAGGATGTTAAAGCTGTACATGTCGAGCCTATTGAATAGTTTGAATTCGATGGCTTCGAAAAGATGGTAGCCTTTCTGCCTCCTGGTGTATTCGCCGTAGAGTTTGTTCTGTCCAGAGACGAAGAGGTACTTGCCGTTTTTTATTTCTCCTTTAGAAATTCCTGACATGTGTGTGAATTTGGACAAGAGGTGGTCCTGGAGTTCGGGATGCATATTGTTTGAGGGGAAGAATATACTATTGTAAAATTAAGAATAGTATTCCAAAGCTTCGCGTGGCTCATTCTCGTAGTTTTCGATTTGTCGATCGAAATCGGGTTCTTCATAGGCATGGGAAAGCATCCCGCGACTGATAGATGTGGGATTGCGATTGTTCTGTGTCCGATCAACATTCCCTCCTTTTTTGTTCTTGACCTTCTTATCCTTCTTGCGGGAAGACCTCACATACTCAATGAGCCTGTGCATCACCCGTTCTTGCTCGCGCATGTAGTGAACGAAGATGACTTCTTCCTGATACGCAAGGTAGTCTTCATGAGTAAGGAGGGAGTTCGTCCTGTCCCCAACCAAATCCGCGTAGACACAAGTGAACTCAGCGAGACTTCGCAATATCCGCTCCCTCACGCACTGAAAGACTGTGAAAAACGGAGCCAGCAACATATTATAATCCTGTTCGATAAAGAAGAACTATTCCCTATATTTCTCCTTTCTTTCAGGATGCATTTTCAAGTAATCTTTATGCTGAGTGGCATCAATTTCTCGTCTTCGGCGATTCAGCAAGTCACTAACAATAGCCGAGCTGCGGTGCATGAGGATGTAGGAGTCGCCAAACATCTCCATAGTCCGGCAAGGCTTGAGAAGTCGCACCTGGTACACTGAAAGCATTGATCTGATCATAATTTTGGTGTTTGCATTCGCGGTGTCCAGCCGATTGGCCATAAAGTATAGATTCTTGATGGCGACGAATAGTTCGACCATTTGGCTTATTTATAGCAGGCGGAATACGTGCTCGATCTCTTCAAAATGATAAACGAGGATGACGAATGTCACAACATCAAAGACCTGTTCGGCTGGTGGGGTTATTTCGCCGCGAAGCAGTTTAGTGATCATCACGCTGGCATTCTTGATATACAAGACCATTTGTTGTGAATCTTTACCTTCCACTTGTAAGTAGTTCCAGAGAGTTCTGTTGAAAGGGAGGTAGTCAGGGATCGGAGCTTCCGAAACCAACGGCCTGGTGTGATGCTCTTTGATGTAGGAGGAACTAATGAGAGTAGAATGGCACTTAGTGAGTCTTCTCCAGATGCTGGACTCAAGGGTCAAGATGACTAGTTCAGTTTCTAAATCGGTTTTCGGCGGGCTAGGAAAGTACGTGAATGTATCCGGATCAAAATTCTTCCCAAAGCTACTCAAATAAATACTCCTAAACATGTCTGCTTCAAAGTAGTTGGATAGAATAGTCATCGCCTCCTCGGGCTCGACCATAAATATAATTTTCTTGAAGAGTCCCTGAAGCACCAAACCCTGCACAGGATACAGTCCGAGAGTATCATTTTAGTTTTACTGGTTGACCTTTGCTTTCAGGAAATCTGGGTTGATGTTCTCGAAAACAGCATGCAAAGCTACCGAAGCCAGAATACCCTTTTCCAGTTCAGACTTACGATGCCCACTGGGAGCTAGCAATGAAGGAGTAATGGTCATGTTGTTTTGGGCAATCGGGGAATATTTCAATGCAATGGAGGCTACGTACCGCCCAAGCTTTGAGGGCAGATGATACCTATTACATACAAACATGCATAATTTGTATATTTTGAAACTCTCGAGTGTGTCGAGCATTTTGCCGATAAAGCCAGAGTCCACGTCTTCAAAATCACTGAGGACCACACCAGAAATACCTTCTGTATTAGTAATAAACGATTGGTGACCTTTGACTTGTCTTAAGTAGTCAACGAGAGTGGTGTTGACGATGGAAACAATTTCGATGATAGATTTCATAACTTCGTCTTGAACAAAGATATTGCCTTTGGTTTTGATGATTCTCACGTGTTCGAAACCTTCAGAGGCATCTATAACCGAATATTAAGTGTTAGTTTTCTTATTGATCTCCGACAAAGCAGACCCCAACCACTCGTCAGTGGGGTCCGCGAGGGATTTGACGCTCTCGATGTCTGGCTCGTTTAGCTCTACCCAGCTGGTATTGCTACTCAAACTATTTTACTCATTCAACTATGAAAAACCTGAAGGCTATTGCGTATTCTTAACAACCTCAACAATTGAACTCTGATTATTCAAATTACTTTTTTCCAGTTAAGCCTTGATTTCAACCGCTTATTAAAGGGATTATTACACAAGATCTCCATTGCCTGGGCTTTTTATAGGAGATGAGGCGATATCTTATGACATTTTGCGTGACATTTATTCTGATGCTTTGCGTGACATCTCCTCCGAAGCCTTTCGAGAAATCTCCTCCGATAGCTTTTTGTGATATTTCTTTTCAGCGCGGATTTCAGGATCATCTTCGCCTTCCTACTCTGAGCTGTATTATGAATCGTCTTCTTAGGAACTGCCCTGCTCAGCAATTATTTCAGCATGAGGGGCACCAGGAATTACCCGGTTTCCGGCTTCGGGAACCTCATTCTAGAACTAGATGTTATGAACCAACTCCTCCAACGCCAACGCAGCGTACTTTCGAATTAACCCTTGTTTTTCGAGTTCCGGAATAGTTCCGTGGTATTTGTTCAAAATCCCGAGCACAGCCCTCCAATCATTGAGTAAATCCAAGCATTAAACAGCTTTCAGGTAGTCTCCGGAAAGATCAAAGTATTCGCTTGCGGCGTGGTACTGATGCTGCATAAACAAACTCTCAGCGATCTGCTTGTTCATCCCTGCCTTCTTGAAGCACTCTTCCGCTCTTAAGAACTATTTGCCACTAAAATAGCATTGTCCAGCCTGTTTCCATTGTTCGATACTCGAGAAGATCTAGCCAGCCTTAATGAAAGTTTCCAACCATTTCCTTTCATCTGTTCGAAGCTTGTTTCTGATTCGACTCAACTCCTGTTTCGGCATGTTCGCGTATGCATAAAGCTTGCCTTTGAGATATGATTTTTAGGAATCGATTTCGATAAGATGTTTGGTGGATTCGTCAGCAAGGGCGTTGGCCTCAGCTTTTTTGAAGAGAATTTCATCGCCTGATTTTTCAAAACATTTCATCGCCTGCTCGAAGTATTTGCGTTTGAACATTTTTATGCCTTGTCTGCGCCACTCAATTGGGTCGGTCTGAGCAATGAGGGTCCTAAAAATCTCAGTATCCTTGGGAGGTGCTGTGGTGTCCTTTTTATCCTGGGCGCTTTCTAAAGATTGTCGCGTAACAACTTGGGTGCATTCAATTCTATCCCAATATTTCTCAATTGGTTTACGATTAGATGAGTCCTAATCGTAAATAATTAGTGTATTTCTGGGTCGTGTTACTGCTGTATACAACAATTTGAGATCCGAACATAGTTATGAATATTCGTTCACATCTTTTGAGGCAAGACTGGCTTCGGGTTTCACTTTTTTAATTTTTACCTTGTCACCATCTCTAGTTTCGGTACAGTTGGCCTCGACTTCTTTGGTTTCAGTGGCATCCTCTTGGATACCACCTTCCTTATCCTCAGGTTTGGTTTGGCTTTCCTTGAGGTGGCGTGTCACCAGCTTTTCATAATCTGCTTTAGAAAGCTCCTCCTCAAAAACCTTAATCTGTTTCAATAAATTCCACTTATCCTCGCAATGAGTATCTGTAAAGAAGTTGAAAAGGATCACATCATTAAACTCAAGTCCTTTTGCTTCATATATAGTGAGACACAACGCATGTTGGAGAAGGGGAGGGATCCTTTTCTTGCTTTATTGATCCCTCACGATAATCACCTGTTCGCAGCCGAATTCAAGTGGGGGTCTTTGTAGAAGATCCGTCGCATGTTGACGGTTATACACTTCCTCCCCGCAGAGCACGAAGAACAAAAGTTCAATATCTGAGTCCGCAAGGATAATGGGTTTCGGGCCGGCGAGATCGGACCTTTACTTTTTGAGAATGTCAATTGTTGAAGGGAAAAGAATTTCGATTAAGGAAACTACAGAATTCGCCAACTGCAAAATGTTATTGTGAGAACGAAAGTTCACAGTTAATTGCATGACTGTAGGAGGTTTCAGTTTGATTTCCGAGTCGAAGTGCACCCGGTTGAAAAGATTTCTCAGATCTCCGAATCGGAACCCGACTCCCTTGGCGATAGTCTGGGCTGTGTCTCCGCTGAAAAACACCCCTTGCTCTGCCACCCTCGATAACAGATATAGAACACAATGAGGCAGATCCTGTACCTCGTCAATCATGAGGTAGTGAATGGACGGTCCTGAGTATCCTTTGCTTTTGAGTTGCACCAGAATATAATTGATAACATCAACAAGATCGTAACCGCACATCTTGATTTTCCAACGTTCGTATTGGCAGAAAGATTCATACACTTATTTCTTTTGGGTTACATTGAGGAATACATTTTGGCATTGTTCTATGTAAGCCTTTTCGGTGAGATAGCCACCTGGGTAGAGATGAGCATTAGCGCTCCCCTTTATACTTGAGAATATCTCAGTCCATATTACATGAGCGCTGATGTGCTTGTTGGTATAGTAGTTCTTGCGGATCTGCGGCCAAAAGTGCAGTGAGAAGTAGTCATAGTCAACCTCAAAAGTCACCTTGTTTTGGTTCTTTGACTTCAGCTGTTTTGTGAACTCTTGTTTGTTATGCTGTTCCTTCAATTTAAGCTGCCTTTGATATTCATGTTCTAGCTCTTCTTCGTCAGAGTAATTGACCTCTTCGTCCACGAGCTTCTAGATCGCGTTGACATTATCGTTCTAGGTTTAGTCATGCTGAATTTTTCGATAATAGTTTTAGATTAACATGACTCCTTTTTCCTCGTTGTGCCAAGAGGCTTTCGAATCCTGACCAACGATTTTCAGATCAGCACTGCGCGAGAAAAATGGTTTTTTGAGTGTTCCGTCGATCATATTAATGAGTGCTCGGACCGTGAAAAATCCGGGATAATCGGCCTCACCCAAATCATTGAGAGAATTAAATTTGGCGAGTTTATTTTCAAGTTCTTCCACATCTAAATCCTCTTCCTCTATATCTTCTGCCTCTCCTTATTCGCGAATTTCAAGGCCTGTAAGTTCTTATTTCATTTTATTTTATTCTTCTAACTGCATTACTGTTTTCTCAGTTACTTTATTAACCCCTTCAGTATTCTCTTCCTCCTTCGTTTCTTTCACTTCTTCTGGCTACAGATAGCTGCTAGCATCGGAATCCTTAATTTCCTGTATTTCAATCTCTTTATCTTGATCCTGCTTTTCTTCTTCCAAATTCTGTTCTTTTCGCAATTTTTATTCGGCCTATCGTTTCTGACGGTTCCTTTCCTTCTTTTTTTCAAGCTCCTGTTTTATTTGTTCCGTTAGCTTGTTGTAGTATCGCTGGATCTCGTTCGTTAGAACCGGAGAAGCCGTTACGAATAAGGAGTGCATTCCGATAACAGTATCCACGTCATCAGCACTGACTGAAGTGTCACGCAACAATCCCTGGTACCGTTCTTTGCTGAGAGTGACCCTAATTTTAAATAACATTTCTATAGCGAATAACCTGAGCACAGCACATGTTGTCTTCCCTGTTCCACTCCTTCCGATGACCATAACGTTGCCATTCTGTCCAACTACTTTCTTCTCTTCTTCAGTCAGATTAATCTTGAAGTTGGGAATTTTCTGGAGCAACTCCACGAGTTGTTTGGCAGATTCAAAATCAACATATTTCTTGAGGATCTCTTCATTGATTTTCTTCTGAAATTCATTAAACTTCAACCTCTCCAACCGAGCCATGCTGTCTTTGTTGACCCAACGGTGTAGCTCCTCGTTAAAAACTAGAGTGGAAGCCTCGTTGGCCGATAGGTAAGTAGGTGTGAAGCGGCAAGGTTCGAAGTGAGTTATGGTCTCGTTTGATGATGAGATTTCGTTCAATTCTATAGTCTTGGCATCTTCAATAAACTCATGCTTCTTTTCAAAAAACATATAGGTCTTGTTATCACGAGAGTAGACTGCGATCTTTTCTTTAATAAGCTCATCTTCAAAATCTCCTCTTGAGTAATCCTCAGTAACTTTGGAGATGTGTTTGGCCACGGTTTCTTTGATTGTCAGATACTGCATCTAGCCATCATTTACGATGTCATGAAACATTACATAGGAAGTGTATTCATAACGGGTGATTCTGTTATTCTTGTCCATCACAGGCACCCTCTCGACTCCCACATTGAAGAGCAGATTCTTATTGTGGTGAAACCGAAGAGAATAGAATGCGTTGTAAGACGGCATGTCTCGTGACAGAAGTTTGACTCTGAGGAAAGGGTTTGTAAAAGCAGGGCCAGGGTAGTTGCCGCCACCAATAAACAACATGATTGCGAGCATATGCATCATCGGCTTATCCCAGCTCAGCTCCTTGAAGCGCTGGATAAACTTGCTTCCGACTCTGATGGCCCATTTAGTGTTGTCCAGGATGCTGCAAGCATTGAACACGTATTTCTAAGCAGGTGCATTTGTGATTTGACCTTCTAAAACTGCGTTATTTCGATCGAGTCTAAACTTATCACATTCAGTCTTTTCGTAATAGAAGTCTATGAATTTTCTAAGGATTGTGCCGGTATCTGCATGCTCGTAAATGCCGTGATTGTAGTTCCAACGACGATGGGTGTTTTTAAGGGTTCCAATTTCTAGAGTTTTGCAAAAAATAGGGTAGATAAAAATATATTTATGAAGTCATGGTATTTTTTAAGGGCAGATCTATTACCTTGCTGAACTTTTTAGAAGATTGGTAAAATCTATGTGCATGGGTCAGTTTGATGAAACTGAGAAATAATATTTTATTTTTTCTTAGGCTTGAGTTTCATGGTTTTTATAATACAATTAAATATTTGTTTATTTTTTTTTCAATAAAGATTGCAAAATTATTTTAATAGTTGAATCTGCAGCTTTAATTTGATTTAATGAAGATATGTTCAATGCTGAGACGTATTAATCTTTTATAAATGTGCTATAATACATGAATAATAAATTTTTAATAGATATATGACTATAACTATTTTTGATTTTGATAATACCATACAAGTATCGGATTTACATTTTTTTACATTAGTCTGAAACAACTGATAAATTACAAGATACTTTGAAAAAGAATTTTAACTTTGCTTTAGTTTTCTTCAGATGATTTCAATATTTTTTGAATAAGTCTTTTATATCGAACGTGTTTTTTTTTTGTCAATAAGAAAAATAATATAAATTATCAGTAGGCCCATTATATTTATTGGTTTAAGACAAGGCGAATGCCTTCAAGAGCTCTAAATTGATTCAAGGGCAATACCATTAAGACAGAAACCTTCAGTGGTTGAAACCAACAAGGTCAGGGAAATCAAACCACACATTTATATCTAAAATATCTAATTGGTATGACTCTTGATACATTTGAATTTGGCTAAATATTTATGAATTTAAAACCTATTTTTATGAAAAACAATATGATGTGAGGATCCAAGACGAAGTCATTTTTCAGCAAAATCTATCAAATTGCTTTTTAAACGAGATTAATGATTAATGGGACATGAAGAATAATAAGTATAGGTCTATAACAAATAATACGTATGAGCTTGTTCAGATCCAGGTTATTTTATATCTTATTCTCTCATATCTTTATAAATAAAATATCTATTAACACCAACAAAAAATATAAAGCATTGATATCAGGACTAATATTGGAGAGGAGAAAAACAACATGTAAACCTAACAACATCAACATATCGTAGGTCAACGAAACGAGCCAAATCTTCGCAACTCCAGTAATGCGATGGACTAATAACACTCCAGTGATAGCCACGCCAACGATCAGGAATTCGTTGACTAAGTCAAGATAGATGGCTAAACCATATTCACCATACCTCAAGAAAAGAAGGAGGAAGAATAAGAACTTCAACGTTCAGAACGCAAAACTCGATGGGGCGAGTTTGTGATTCGGAAGCAGAAAATCCATGAGGATGTAGTGTTCAATCCCTTAGAAGCACTTACGAATGGGAACTGTCTGTTGCCAATCACCCAATATGGCCAGGCCGAATTGGAAGCTAAAATGACAGCCTATGGCAACAAGAAACGCAAAACCAAGTATATTAATCAAAAGAAATATCTTATAAATTTATCGAATCTATTTAGATGGCATCCTGAAAATGAGAAAACCTTTATTCCCCCAATGTTGAATTATATTGCCCCGTAGATAGGTTTAGATGAAGTGTAATATCTTCTTCGACTCTACCGACTCGACGAGTTGCAGGCGCAAATGACTGAGTTTATACCTGAAGACCCGGACATCAGATCCCCCAGTCCCGAACCTATCTACGATAAGAATGGTAAGAGGATGAACACTCGCGAACTCAGGAAAAAGGACCAGCTCGTCAAAGAGAGGGTTCATCTAATTTAAGACTGCATGAAGATGAAAAAATCGTAAGAAACTCATTATAGTTTTAAAAATATATATACATATCTAATTACTATACTTGCGATTTGTGAACTCTGACCTTGAACAAAAGGAGGCAATCATAATAAACAAATGCATCTAATCAATGCATTAGCCAATTAATCCACCTTGTGAACATAATACACCCCCCTCTACGGAGATAATAATTTCTAATAATCCTTTAGAAAACTAGCATATTTTATGAAGCTAAATAACAATTTCACAACGCCTTTCCATTATTATTCATTTCAATATTTAACACTGGCTAATACATATGCTATATATTTTTAGATTCGTGCCTCCAACCGACTACCGTCCCTTGAAAAAGTACAAAAAAATATACCTCACTGATACCGCCATGAACGATACCAATGCTAACTACATCGGTCGAATCATCGGCTACAAAGGAGCAATCCAAAAGGTCATCGAATAGAGGTCAGGCTGCAAGATCGCCGTAAGAGGTCGGGGTGCAAACAACGCTCAGAAAGACATTAATTAAAACTACGACCGACTACACGTGCTGATCACCGCAGATACTGACGATCAGCTCGACTTCGGGGTCCTTGAGATCCAGAAGGTACTCAATAACGAGGAAGATAAGGAGATGGATTATGCTCGAACTCGGCAAGTCCAGCTTATGCAAGGATATTTTCCGGATAACTATTGTGAAAACTGCCATCAAGAAGGACATCGGGATTGGGCTTGTCCTTTTCCCAGTACGCACACGAGAAACATGATCAAGTGCAACATTTGTGGCGAAATTAGTCACCCGACCGCGGACTGTCCCCAGAAGACAGATTTTTTCTTAACACAACAAAACCAGAGAAAAGTATAAATCTTTTAAACGACATACGAGAAGTTTCGCAGAGAGCTCAGTGGATAAATGATGGACTAACCGGCCCCAAAGCCACAAGGCCTCGTTTCTTTTATTACTGATACTCCAAAAATAGACATGCTTTCGATCGAATCGGCACCAGTGAATATTATAAATGCTCCACCATTACCAACAATATTAACACCCCCAACGCCACCCCCGATGTTTGCGGTGAAGTAGATTCCAAAAGCAGTTCTGGCAAGTCCACCCACGTTAGGATCATTCCCGATGCCATCCGTTGGGTTAGGAACTCCGAGTATTTTACCATTGAATCTTCCCAGTTTTGAGCCACCAAAACCTGTTGCATTTCCTTTGCCTAAATTCGATGGATTTCCAGAGAAGAAAGAGTGATTAGATAATATATTTGTATATAAACACGAATATTAGACTAATTTTTATGTAAAATGCAAGAGATAAAAGCTAAATTATATAAAATTAAATGAAAATGTATTTCTAGATATCTGTTTGGTTTACTGGGGATCCACACTATTTTTTATATTTTTTTTTAGGATTTGTGTGGTATCGAAATTAATAGTGACATGTCAAACAACCCAACTAAATTGAAAAGGATTGTTCGAATATTCTATATTTGTTGCGTATAATATACATCTGTCTAAAAAATATATAAATATATATAAGATGACGATAGACAACTGCTTATGCAGTAGCAATAACATAAATTTTAGTCTGTTTCCCTTTTCTTGATCCTTTCCTTTTTTACTAATTTTTCCTTTTGACCTCAATTTTGCCTTTTTCAATAAAAAATAATGGATCAATCCAACTCAAGTTGTGTTCTTTTTGTGGATACTTTCTTTACACTGTTCATGAGAAGTCTCCACACCTTCCTACGTGTATATTTTATTTATGTATTATATACATGTTTATCTCTTTTTCGCTTTATTTTGAGATTAACGCTAAAATACATTCATATAATAAGATATACATTGAAGGTTCAAGAATATTTCTATTTTTTCTTATATCGAAATATTACTTTTTTTTAAAGAAAATGAAAAGTTAAAAGTCCCTCGGAATTAATTTCTTATTTGATAACAAGAAATCTCAGGGTAGGGACTTCTGGAAATTCTAAAATTATAGAAAGGCTATAAAACCCGAAAAAACATAAAAAAAATTCAACCCCTAAGATTGGAGTGAAAATAGAAAAAAAGAATGATAGGAAGAACAGAAGAATATTTATATAATTTATTTAAGAAAATTTAAACAAAACATATGTAATAATTAATTTTTACTTAAAATAGTTGTTTAAAAATATCCAAATCATTTTTTTATCATTAATGGAGTTTTGTTTAGTTTTTATTAATAGAACCTTATGACTCGTTTTCTTAAAAAATATAAAATCTTGTAAAAGCAGAATAATATAATTATTGAAAAAGAATCTTTTGCGACTTATATTATATAATTTATAGAGATATATTGAGTTTTTAGTATGTAACTCAATATAAAAAAATATATTGTTTATATTTTACTGATTACGATGTCTATTCGATTGAAGATATATATATGCATATTTTAAATTATTGATCTAAAAAAAGAAAAGGAAATCTTATTTAACATATTTTTTTATTATTATTATTATTTCTATTTTATATTCTATATTTTTTTAATCGATCTTCTTTTTTCGACTGATCTATGAAAAAACCATTGATACTATCACTTCTTGCACTGTTGCCGTTCTTTGAAGCGACGCTCATACTGCCTTCATCCCAAGACACTTCCAAAGCAATTTTATAAAACAAGAATATCCAAACGAAGGATCAGATTTAGGCACATGTCGCCACTCTCAAGAATCAATGGACAACTGCCATCACTCAAAACAACGTCGACAAAGCAAAAACAGGAACGGCTGATCCAGCCATGAAAGTTGTTAACCTGGTCACCGGCTAGAAGAACAAAGTTCAAGGCGTAGAAAATGTGGTTCAGGGTAACTTGAACACTGCCAATGGGAAGCAACTCGACATCACTGGGAACTCCAATTCCATCAAAGGCCTCAATGCCACTGTTATCGGGAATAACAATACGTTGGTTAAGGGAAAGGATGTATTGATAAATGGTCACCTTAATCTGGTGGAAGGAAGTAGTAACACCATTAATGGGGTAAAAAATATTATTATGGGCAACGAAAACAACGCCCTTGGATCCGAAAACTCTATCAAGGGAGACAAGAACACCCAGGTCGGAGACAATACTAACATCCTGGGCAGCAACAACACAGCAGTGGGTAATATGAACAAAATCAACGGCAGCTCGAATCTGCTCAAAGGTCATGAAAACGTTCTCAACGGCTCTCTAAATATCGTCAAGGGAAATGCCAACGAGATCTCAGGGGACTCCAACAAAGTTTCTTTAGACTCGAACAAAGTTGCGGGTAACACTAACATGGTGTTAGGAAACTCAAACAATGTTATTGGAGACAAAAATGCTCTCAAAGGAGATAAGAACTATCTCATTGGTCACGAAAATGAGGTCGAGGGCGACGCAAATACGGTTTCTGGAAACAGGACAGTTATTGCCAATGGAACTGGTAACACTATTGCAGGCAATGACAACGTGCTCAGGCACGCCAACAAAAACACTTTGAACGGTAGTCATAACTAAATAACCAATGGAAGTCGAAATACCCTGTCAGGAAACTCAAACATCGTCTCTGGCGATGCAAATCTCATCAATGGTGACGCAAACAAACTCAACGGTCACCTTAATGAGATCGCAGGATCGGCCAACATTGTCCAGGGCGACAAAAACAAAATCAAAGGGAAATAAAATATGCTCAACGGTCATGAGAATCAAATCGCCGGAGATAAAAACATGGTGGCAGGGAATGAGAACAAGGTAAAAGGAGACTAAAACAAAGTCAAAGGAAACGAAAACTTGGTTTATGACAACTAAAACAGAGTTGACGGAAGCTAGAATTATGTGGCTGGCGGACTCAACGTTGTCAATGGGAACAAAAACAAAGTGGGTGGTCTCAAAAACAACATCCAAGGAGTCAAAAACGATGTCTAAGGTGGGACCAACACTGTGGTTGGATAGGAAAATAAGGTTCAAGGCACACGAAATACCCTCGAAGGCAGCAAAAATTTGGTCAAAGGGACAGACAATTAACTGAAAGGAGACCAAAACACGGTAAGCGGAGAAGCAAACAAGCTGAAGGGAAACAAAAACGCAGTAAAGGGTAACGAAAATGCAGTTCTAGGCAATTAAAACTCAATAAATGGCCACACAAACACGGTTTAGGGTAATAAAAATAGTGCCTTAGGAAGCAATAATACTCTAACTGGACACTAGAATATTGTAGAAGGCCACGAAAATCTGGTTAATGGCAACAAAAATACACTGTCAGGAAACAGAAATCAGATATTGGAAGGTAATAACAACCAGGTAGCTGGGCATTAAAATATCCTCAAAGGCAACAACAATGGAGTCGTTGGCCACACGAATGAATTGCTAGGAGACTCAAATCAGATCAAGGGGGATCAAAACAAGGTCAAAGGCAGCAACAACGCCCTGGTCGGACTGCTGAACCAAGTCTTCGGACACCTCAACACTGCGATAGGCAACGAGAACAAACTCAAGGGGAGTCAAAACATGGTCAGTGGGGATCACAACGCAGTCGAGGGCAGCAAAAATGGTATCAAAGGTTCCGAAAACACTGTAATCGGAGGGGAGAATACTCTTGAGGGCTCAAAGAACAGCGTACTCGGCTCGAAAAATATTCTCCAAGGCCACAAGAACATTGTTGAAGGTTTTATTAATTCGATCAAAGGCCACCTCAACAAAGTTAAAGGTAATTAGAATACTGTCACAGGAGATGGTAACTGTGTGTTTGGAGGAGAAAACGAAGTTGATACTAATTTTGATGAGAAGGACTTATTTTGATATAATTAGGAAAGGCAAAAAAAACCCATATACTTAAAGTCCTATTTAGATATAATAACTCGAAAAAAAACATATAACGTTTTTATTTTTTTAGAAATAGTTTTTGAAGCTTTACTTTGCATTTATATTAGGGAAATTATCATTTTTTCTTCTATTACAAGTATTTTTCTTATTAAAACACATAACTTAAGGAAAGAAACAAAAATAAATACGATTTGAAAAGGTACTAAAAATATTTACTCAAATATTTCGAAATTAATAAAATCAACGTAATTCATATTGAAGTTTCTTTTTAACATTCTTCTTTAAGATATATGTTTTTTGTTTTTTTAAATTCAATTCAAATGAATAGTGGGATTCTGGAAAAAGAGTTATATAGATATTATTATTCATTTAACCAAAACATATAATATTCAACTATTCATAGATGGAAAGGCCCAAGCAGAATTAAAAAAATTAGAGGCGATTGCTAAAAATATTAAAAAAGTAGAAGATTTGATTCAAAACTAATAAAGTTTTAGTAAATATCTTTTTATATATTTATAATATATAAAGAGAGAAAATTCGT
Source organism: Halesus radiatus (assembly GCA_022606495.2). Classification (NCBI taxonomy): domain Eukaryota; kingdom Metazoa; phylum Arthropoda; class Insecta; order Trichoptera; family Limnephilidae; genus Halesus; species Halesus radiatus. The sequence continues at coordinate 27,753 of JAHDVE020004008.1, forward strand.
TTAAATAGTTAAATAATTAAAAAATATAATTCGTAAGATATATATATATATATCAAAATATATCTAGATCAACTATTATGCTCAATAAAATCTTTCGCAAGTCCCATAACAACTTGCTTAGAACTCTTACAAACAATCTTGCAATGAGGTTTTCTGAAAGCACTCTTCCCGGAAATGAGGTCGAGTAAGAGGTGCCAACTTAAGCCAAGGATGCTTAAGCCGATAATACATAAGCCATAGATGCAGAACTCACATTAACAGACTAGGTTGTGGAAGATATGCCGATTCGAATCTACAAAAGAGCGTCTGACACCATTTTGGATGATTTTTCGACCCTCTACCTCAACAAAGAAGACTATCAAATTGCGATCGACAACCAGTTGAAACATATGTAATAAAAATATCCTTTAGACCCACTGAGTCTCGTAAGCATGACAAACTCCTCTCTGATCTCTAAAGGAATCACCTATGAAGAAGAGTGGAAGATTATGCGCTATTCTAAAAAACACAACATAAAAGTAATTCAAAAGTTGATAAGAGATATTGTAAGAAATAGGCAATTTCATATATTTGCTGAAGACTTACAAATAGTTTTTCAATATTCTCATCGAAGTATTTTGAAAACTGTCCCTGAAATGGTATGGATCCAATACCCGTTAGGAATAGACGTGGCAGAGACGCTGTTTGAGAGTTTCTTTTCCAGGCCTTGTAAAGAGGACATCAAGTTCATTTAATACCTCGACTCGGTCAGGAAGCAATCAAGATGTGATATGGATTTGTTGGATATCCCCATTTCCAGTATCCAGCAAATTATAAAATTTAACCACTAAACCAATGCTTACCGGGACTAGCTAGAATTTTATTATCGTCTCTATAGTTTTTTCCCTAACACGATGCCTCACGCTATTAACACCAAAGACTTTGCCAAGGTATTAGGTGAAGTCAGCTTTGGAGAACGAATCCACAATGATGCCAACCGTCAATCCCTTATCCAAAAAGAAATTAAGAACAGTATAAATAAATTAGCAAAAATTTCAGATCTCTATGTATATTTTTTGGCGGAAGTGTTCTTCATGGCTGATACCTATGAAGAGGCTATTCATAACTTCATCCTCACGGTTACGCTCCTCAGCAGAGTTGAGCATTTTGCAGAGAAACAAGGCCACAGTGCCAGCAGTCTTTCTGACCTTTTTTCGAGACTTCCAAAACTAACATTTTCAAGTAACTACGAAAACAAACTCCTCAAGATATACTAGAAGGCAAATAAAGCCGCCTATTCCATTTACAAAGAGTAGTTGGACAAATTTAATATCTTCGATTCGACTCCGGTTGCCCCAATTATCTTTACTGTATTAGACTATGCCTATTACCACAATAGTAGCAAGCCCAAAGAGCTTCAACAGATCTGCAGTGGGTCCAGATTGGTGACATCTTATAACTCTGATGTCGGAGTCGGTGGCCATCAGGTACTTATGGAGAACCCGAATGAAAAACCCAATCAGACCCGAGATCTGATCAAAAGGTTTTTAAACACCAAGGTTGGAAAGAAAACTTTTCTGTCCTATCAAGAATCCCTCAAAAACAGATTTAAATTCATTTATGGTGATAAGAGCGAATCTCTGAAAAAATTTGAAAACGATCTTGAAAAATATAGTCAGGGTTTGAATGCGCTCGATCAATTCACCCTTAGTGATTTACTCTTATTTGTCGAGTCGAACGAGCATTACATCCAGGTGAAACAGAGATACATAGAAAAGGTTGAAAAACAAAATCAGGAAAGAAAGAGAATGGGCCTCCCACTCTTGCCCCTAAACAATACCCTGTAACATATTCTGGGGATCAAAAGCCAATAAAAAACAACCAATAAGTCGACCTCAGATCTATCAACGTAATTCAAATTCTCAGATAACTCCAATGGGCTCAACCAATTATACAAGGCTACTATTGACGGCAACTTCAATTTTCTCGAAGACAAGCTCGAAAATTCATTAAAATATTTTGATGTAACGGCTTGGCAACTTTACAATTAAATGAAAAATTAGGTTGCATCAACATGGACAAAAAGCGAGAACGAGAGAGCTTTATTCACAATCAGTCACGGGACGTAGTTTTATTTTGAACAAACTAAACCAAGAAGGCTAAATGAGGTGTTCGAAACGGTACAAGAAAAATCAGAAATGGACATCAATATAAAAAACATAAAACATCAATAATACTTAAGTCGCCAAAAAGGCAAAGGACACAGGTCAAAAGCAAGCTTTAGTACCAGTAAACCCGAACTTGCCGGAGATGGTCTTGCATCCTACTTGAAAACTGTTAAAGATATTGATAGCCAAACCAAATCTGAGAATAATAGTGCAACCCAAATGGAGACTGCACCGATAGCGGATGTAATTGGTTCGATAGCCTCGCTAAAAACTAAAATTTCGGGTGCCAAAAACTTTTCTGATGCCATGAACGCCCTAAAATCATGCATCATTTCCAATCAAATGTTTGTAAATGCACTCGTCTCTGTAGCTCCTCTTGCTTATTTTGATTCAGGTAAAGAATTACTTGTCGGGACATTTTTCTACGGCGGGTCTCACGCTACGAATCCCCTACCCCCATCACCGCTTTTGATTGTCCACTACGAGTCCTCAATAGGAATTCTGGAGCGTGATTATAATAAGTACCTCGACAAAACCTTATACCCTTTCGAACTTCCCGTCAACATTTACGGGATGTTCCTAAATTAAATATTGGTGACATACGATCGATTGCAGTTCAAAAGAATTCTCGCTCATATCCTCAGGTTCTCCACTACCATTGAAGACGACACGGCGCAGAAAATTGTGGCAATCGTCGTTAAATAGAGAACTGGGATAACATTGCTCGAGTTCCTGAGCTTAGTCAGCCGCAATGCTAAAATCCAGATTTCTGAAGAGACTTTTGGTGTGTTGATCCAGGGCATAAAACATTTCAAGCACATAAATGATGACATTATGCCCCTCTATAAACAGATGGCAATCGAAAGGAAATGGAACAGTCTCAAGCCTGAAGTTATCAGGGGATATCTCGGAGCACTTATGGTTAACAAAGACAAATAAAAAATAGCAAAAGTCATTAAGACTCTCAGGGAGTCGATCGGTACGCGTAGATACAGGTTCTCTGAGGGCCTGACAACTGCAGAAAACCAGAGAGAATAGGCTAAGTATAAAGAGCAATTGAAGAAGGACGCAAGAAAGAACCTCAGATCGATAATCGAGATCGCCACCCAATACAACGATCCCGAATCAGCAGCCCCTCTTTTCGAGGAATACCAACATCAAAGCAGCAAAGGCGCGACTGGATGGTGTGAGATCAAAGACCCTGAAGATTATCCTCTTGCTTATTTGAGTTTTAATATCAATCTGGGAAAATTCACTTTAACCTTAAGGTAGAATGCTACTAAAAAGAATTGTATCAATGAAAAAGGGCTGGAAAGTGTGCTTACAGCGTTTGAAAGAGAGCCTCGTATTCTTGCAGATCTATTGGAGTAAATGTTGGTCATATTTGTCTATGAATCAAAAATTACCCTAAAAAAATAGCAGATCGATCGGATTACCCACATCATCAGAAAAATTGACAAGTAAAATTAAAACTAGGCAAATATTATTATCATAACTATTTTCTATATTATCTGCATCTTTTCTAATTATAAAAAAAATGTAGTGCCTCAGTATTCAGCCGATTTCTGGAGTACCTTCTGAGACATCAGCCAGAAATAAACATCAACACCAAAAAGCTCTTCTACAGGACATTTACTTCGAGCAAAGATGATTCCTCTAAACAATACATTAAAGGACTTCTTGAACTCCTATTCGACGAAAACAAAGCTCAAGAACGAGCAAAGTACAAGAAGACCAGGGAGTTGGAAGAGCAAAAACAGGAGAAATTGGCTCTCATAAAGAAGTAGAATTTAGCTAAGCTAGAGCTTCAGCCAGAAAACAAAGTGAATGATAAGTCATTGGTGCCCCCTGTCGCTCCAACTGTTTAGAAGTAGGCTAATAAACAGCAAACGACTCCATAAAAAGTAGACAAATCATCATTGTTTAAGACAAAACAATAAATTGCCAAGAATGAGACAATTAACTAGAAATCGGCCACAGCAGTAAAGACTGCTAGTAAGAAAGGGGTTGCTTAAGATGAATAAGAATAGTCTTCCAAGACAAATGCACCAGTTAAGAAGCTGAAGAAATCAGAACGGAAGTTGCAGAAGAAAGAAGAAGAAGCAGCAAATGCCAAGGCAAAAAGTGCAAGTGGCGAGGGCAAGGACAAGAGACTTCTCATTACCTTACAAGAAAAGAATCAGATCGACAAAAAGCATATGAGACGGTCGGGCAGGGACAAATTTGTATAGTTAATAATGACACAGGAGCAATTAGAAGAGGAATAATAACAAGGGGAGAAGAAGAAGAAAGGTAAATGAGTTGATGAAATGTAAATATAGATATACCATCAATCTTTAAAAATAAGAATATTCGAGATTAAAAAAAATGAAATATAATATTTCAATATTTATCAGCATGAAATATAAATAAAAAAAAGTAATGGGGCAAAATTATACAATAAATTTAACTTGAAAGTAAATGATATGATATGTGCTCGTATGATGATAAAATCAGAAAGGAATGGATGGATATTTGGGGTCTTCTGTTTAAATTGGAAGCCTTGAAATGCTGTTGAATTATTTGTGGATTTTAGTAAAATGTATCTTTTAATAATATGACCAAATCTATTTTTTTGCCAATTTTTTTATAATAAAGATATAATTATTTTAAAATTACTTTTGATATAAACCATTATTTTTTACATATAAATGGAGATGCTTGAATAATGCGAACAGAATCAGGAAAAATAACCAGACACGAATCCTGAGTACGTATTTTAGCTCCAGATTCAGAACAAAATCACCAAAGCCAATACTCTTTTCCTCGCACTCTATGGTACTCATATTCAAAATAATGCCTTATCCTCACATTTATTATAAATATTATACAAAATAGGTCCTTCAAGTGTGTTTCTGCAGTCCTGTCTCAAATCCGGTACTGAGATCGGCTATCTTAACTTCATACGAGAAAGGCAATCTCCCTTGGCTCACATTCACTACTACGATGAAAATATTTACTTCGTATTCACAGAGCATTTCCGGCCCGCAGTGTATGAGTACTATTTAGCAGATTTTATAAAGAGTAACATTACGATTGAGAGGACCATAATCATTGATTTTAAACATCTGTCCGCTGTGGATGAGAAGACTAGAGATCTTCGGGTAAATTTCTAATAAAACTATTTTTTACTAATCTTTTCTAATTGGATTTTTTATAATATTTAGCATCTGAAAACAAGTTATTGGTCGGATAAATGCCTTGGGCCTATCTATAGAGGAGGAGTTACAGGCCCTGCAGCCGATCTACTGGCAAAGGGAGAGATCAATGGCGGTCGAGTTATCTGGTATGTCGGGATCATCGACGACTACGAGTTTACGAAGGAGAGCTTAACAGTCTACGAACCTTTAGCGAATTATAATTTGTCTAGCAACCCAGAAGAAGTTGGTCCTCTAATTAAAAAGTATAATCGACAAAACTACTCCAACAGACTTTATATTTGATGAAACTATTTTTTAAAAAAATTAAAATATTAAAAAAAAAAAAGAGAAATTAAATTTCAAAAAATTAAAGCCCTTATATAAATATATAAACTTCTGTATGATTGACGATAGTTTTCTTTGTTTCAAAAATGTATATCAGATCATAAATTTATTTAAAAACATCATCAAATTTCAATTGAACCTGGCTATACAAGCCACGATCTTAAACAAAAACAAAATAGAAGCTCAAAATATATTTATGTATTTTCTTTTTGGTAATTATATCATTCTGCTTTCATCTAATCAACTGATCCATTTTCCCAAACACCTCTTTCAAATTCTAAAAACTTGTAACGTTGTTCGAGCTTTTTAATAGGCTAGGGTCTTCTTGGATCGCGCTGCCGATCGTCACGACCGAATGGAGGTAAGCCTTTAAACTCTTGATCACTGAAATTTACGATTCGATGTGGATGCGAGCACCGAGTTGCCTGATTACAGCATGCAACCCTTCCTGGGTTTTACATTTAAATATTTTCTTTGCCGAAATAGCTTGGGAAAATATCTCCAGATGCCCATGTTCTTCATCTTCACTGACTGATTGGACTAAATGCAGATTATACATCTCATTGGCCTTTTTGAGGATCTAGAGCAAGTCTTGAGGGACTGAGGCATGGGCTCTCCAATGAATCGAAACCTTGGGGAGATTGTTAGATGTTGATATGATGGTGGAGGGGGGGTCTGTTTTTTATCTGGCCATGTCCGTGAGTATCCTGGCTTGTTGGAGGTATTCTGAGTTTCTTTTGAGAACAGTGCCGGGATATTGTTGATTTGAGGCACTACTTTTTGATTCTGGCTTATTTTTGTTCCTTGCCTGCTCCAACCTCCTGTTTCGCTGAGAGTTGTCGTACAATATATAGGCCAAGACAATGCAAAGAACGACAAGAAAAACTACACCGCTCATATTTAGATAGTTTGGAGTATGTTTTTTTTTTAAATATAGAATTATATATATTTTGATAATAGACACATCTAAAATTATTACCCATTGCAATTTAGTTTAAATGATTCCTTATTCGATCATAAAAAAAACGATTATATATCTTCACATTCGACTCTCTCTATCTAACATTATTAATATTTGATTGGCTCAGATTGTTAACCTCGAATAAAATGTCAATGTGGATACTTTATTTTCATCTTATAATGTATGTAATCGATTTTTGACAGTACCAGAATTAAGACCTGAAGTATTTTTTAAATAGAAATACTAGAATATTCTGAAGAAAACATAGGCTTTTATTTTTAGGGACTTAAATAAAAATTTGTTAACATCAACAGAAACCGAAAGAATATGGATTTATTTAAATAATATATTTTTTAAACAATATCAATATAAATTAGATGCAACTCATCTAAAAAAAGTATAGACAAATTTAAATTAGGTACAGCCCACTTAGCTTCTTCCGCTCAAATAAAGGAAGAAGTATCCTAAGCATATTTAGAGAAATACGGTTGAGAGGAAATGCAATAAGGCTACTCCAAATCACTTGATGCTAGCCTAACCAAAAGGATAACACTAGTGCAAGAGTCAATATTTATAGAGATACAAATATTCACAATACATTTTTAAATAGAATGAATAAAGTTTTAAAATATAAGTAAAAATATAGACATCATTTCCTAAATATTGAAGTAAAGTAAGCTTCATTCATTGAAAGTATATTGGGCTTTTGGGTGACAACTTTAAGATATTCTAGCAAATGCTTTAGCTCAGTATCCGACTTATTGTTGTAAAAGGAGACTATAGGAATGCTCTGGGCTACATTTGCGAAACTAAAAGGGGAGTTGTCGACTAGCAACATTCTGGTCATTTTCCGATTTTTTATCCTTCCTATTAAACATTAAAAATTAATAATAAAAAACAAAAAAAAATATTTTAAATATTTGGATTAAAAAAAAAATGGTGCTTACGAAGATCCTTGGTGTAAATTTCTCCCGGCAAGATCAGACAGCTTTCTCGATATAACCTAAACTTAAAGTACTTATTTTCGGGGTCAATCTCCTTCAAAATAGCATCAGCGTATACTTTGTTGCTAGCCGTAAAAATACCGCACTAGATCCACTCACACTACCTTAAACCCTCGAGAAACTATTTCAAATAAGGTCTCATATGCACGAATATTTTATTATTAAGCACCATTCTTCGGGAATTGTTGTTCGAGTTGAATGAAATCTCGACCTGATCGGGTGAGTCTCGGGTCACTTGCGAATGAATTAATGTTTCATCGAGATCCAGCAAAACTGTTATGATATTCATTGGAGTGTTATCACTTTTGGACATTATTGTTTCGGATTTCAGGTTTGGCAATAGAGACTCTGGAATTGGGGTTGCGTTGTTCAGTCGGAGATTATGGTGTTGCTTATAGGTGTTAAAATATTCTAATGATTTTTTATAGAGATCTAGAAACGCGCCATGGCCATAAATCGTATCAGCATCGGCCTCATCTGCGAGGCGAAAATAACGGAGCTCTTCTAAAGGTTTAAGTATGGCGACATCGCTGTTGGTAATTTCAGGTATAGGTGTCTGCACAGTCATAGTCTTTTAATTAAGAATATTTTTGCATTAAGATTTTCTTTTAATTTTGGAAGGCGTTATTATAAATGGCAATTTTGATGAGCTTGCATTGTTATTGATAGGTATGTTTCCTTCACCAGCAAGTTCATCACTGTTTGTCGCCGACGGAAGGCCTGTGTCGCAATTACCAAGAAGAGCGAGCACAGACACACCGAATTTAGGAGTGACTAGATTAGTTTTGGTTTGATCAGCTGTGTCGTAGGGATTGGATGAGTCTTTCCCATTTTATTTGTTTGGGTCTTTACTTTTGCCTTTATTGAGCACTTTCGTGGCATCGAGGCGGGGTAATCGATAAACACTTGAAGAATAACAAGTTAAACCGAGAAGAGAA
>JAHDVE020004009.1:0-35452 GCA_022606495.2 Halesus radiatus
TACGAAAACAAAAGTATGCATTATAATTTGTTTTTACTAGTAGATTTACAAATGTCATTAAAAGCAAACGTTTAGAGAAATGCAGAAACAAGAAAATAAAAAAAAACGAATGTTTACTTCTAACTAAGTAAAATAATAATATTAATTTTTTCACAATGAGCAAACACTTTGTTTGAATCCTCTTTTTTTTGGAACAAATACCTCGACTAGTTTCGATTCGACCGAATCATCTTCAGGACTTAAAACATACTATATATTTGGGTTTGACCATGAATATTCCTCTTTCTTTAATTAATAATAGTTTTTTTTCATATTGAACAACACTTATAGAATTTAAAACCTTCCAAATTTACTTAAAATTTCAATTAAAATACAAAAAAAAGTCGACAAAAAATGTCCACATAAATCCAACACCAGAATACGCACGTGACGTCGGGTATTCCGAGTGCAATGATACCAACATAGCAGGGGATTTTGATCATTCACTTTTAACTAAAACTTTATAAATTCTACGTATAATATCATATACAAGTATATATAATAAAACTTATGTAATATGAATACATATTTTTTAAAGCCATTATATTTTTCATTGAGGTTCCTTATTATTAATCTAAATCTTAAGTATATATTGATATAATAACACACATATAAAACTTTTATTTTATTTCACCGTGTATTATTTTTATTATAATGGAATTACACCATGTATTATCAGTTTCAAAAATAGAAATATTAAGTATATATATTCATATTCAACGTACACATTAAGGACGTTAAGTGTAAATCACTAAAAATGATGGGATTTATTCACAGAACATTTAAACCATTCGAGAACCCTCAATCATTTATAAACCTTCACAGCGCCTTAATTAGAAGTAAACTGGAATATGGACGTTCTATTTGGAATCCTCATTACGACAGATATGAAAACAACGTTGAATCTGTTAAAAAAATGCTAAGAATATTATATTTTAAATGTGGTTTACCTGACCATCTTAGATAATACGAAGTGCGTCTTGAATACTTCAACAATAATTCACTTAAAATTAGAAGGCAAATTATTGATCAGATATGTTTATGCAAAATAATTCACGGTCATCTAGATACTATATTATGTCTTAGCAGTATTAAAATAAATGTATCACGTTTCACGTTAATACTTTCTGAAATATTGCCTACTTTAGTCTTCTGCCTCAAATGTGTCGATTATATAATAAGATAGAGTGTGCTAATGGAGACAATTCTGTCGATAATCTGTACAGTTTCAGAAAAAATGTTCCCCCTTTACTTAAGAATATGTAACGACGATTGGTCTAATTATACTACGTGTCACTTGTATCTCTCTTTGTGTCTCATGTTTCTATTGTATTGTGTATCATTGAGTGAGTTTTTGTAATTTAATGTTTTGTGTATCCGTTGGCTGATTATTTGTAATTTTATGTAATTTGTGTATATTAACTGAGTTTTATAACTGGTTTGTTCTCACGTAAGTGGGAATATCTGTAAAAAAAACCAGTATAAATATATATGTAAAGAAGTGAGAAAACGGTTTTGGCCGCGATCAAGATTATTTGAACCTCGATATCTTCCGTTATCCGAGCGACTGATCTAACTACTGATACCTCAATATATATGAAGTTGAAAGTGGACTTTTTATATCCCAGTTTAGTACTAAAAAATACACTTTCTCTTGTAGATAAAAAAGAAATGAACAACTTAACGCCGTGATCTTTTTTTGCTGAAATCAGTTAATCCTCCAAAACATCTTTCATGAACTTGACTCTGACAAAAAACATCGTAAAAGAAGCTTGTTCTCGCTCTAGAGAGTGTATATTGTGTACCAAAAATAGCTGTCGAACAGGACTCTAAAACGATTTCTTTAATTTACTATAATGGTCTTCATCCCCTTTGCGAGTATTTATAGCCAACTTTGCCCCATAAACTGTTCGCCGCTTTTTACCAAAGCCGGAACACAGTTTATGTACAGTTTGTCAAATGGTTAAAAAACGTCATTCATCGACAGGACATTAACCTTTGTGCTTTTATTTTTATGGTCGTCTTTGGTACCGACCAAAAAGCTTTTGAAATGGGGTTATTTTCAACAATGTTTTATTAGAGAGGTCGATGAACCGTTTGTTGGTTGTTTAGTAAGTGTTTGCATTCTGTATTGATATCGAAGGGAAGGACTGCGTAAAGCCATCAGTCTAGATAGTTGTAATGTTTCAATTTTGAGTAAGCTCTTTCATAAGTGCGGATACCCTTTTTTTATGTATTAAAAAGGTTGTGTTTCTGAAAATATTGGATGAATAGAGAAAATGGGTTATCCAAGGATATAAAACTAAAATTCAGATTTTGTATTTTATTTACTTATGTAAAAAAATAATAATTTCAATACATATTTTTTCATACAGTTAATAAAATTTTGAAAAGTATTAAACCAATTTGTAATGTTTTTTCAGTCCTCCTCACTAGGGGTTCCTGTGGTGAGGCGGACTAGGTTTTATTTAAAAACATCATTTGCCTTTTCTGTTTTCTTTATTTTTTATGGCCGGTGAAAGTGAATTATATAGCTTAGTGGAGAGATATTTATAATTTCTTTGTCCAAAAGCAGTTTTAATTTTAGGAATACTCATAATGTCATTTTGGTTCGCTCTTGTGTGGTGAAAATTAAGTTTCTTCGGTTGTTTTGAACTTTTGAAATATTTGATTAAAAGGTTCTTAGCACAGATATTTTGGATGTTAGGTACTGAAAAAGATTTGAAAAGTTCTTTTGTCGGCGTTTTTACGGGGACTTTTAAAATGGTCTTTATAATACCTTTCTGTGTTTTAGACAAATGTTTAATATGGTTAGTAACTACTAACCAAATGAAACATTTGCCGATCCTCATATTCGAGGCGGAATTGGCATAGCGTACAGTAAACTTTTTTTAACATCATTTTGACATAAAATACTTCTGAGGTTTTAAAAAAAAGGTGTATTTTGTGAGTTTCTTTGTAATACCATTTATGTGAGTATCCCACCGAAGATTATCGTCTATTTCAATATCCCCAGTTTAGCGGCAAATTCCAAATTGAAAAATATCTGCTAGCAGTAGATCCATCGTTAAATTACCTTAATATTCTCGATTTAATCAAAATTACAAATTTGTCCCGAAATATTAATATAACTTTGGGTAATCGTAAACTATTTATGATGATCTCAACAATAAAACAAAAACACGACACTATCTTCGGTAAACTTTACAAAACTCGTTCCGAATCAAAAGGAGAAGATCATTGCCTATAACTCTTTCAGAGTTCAATTGGAAGAGTTATCATTTCTACATAAAACCACTCCTATCGTTCATTTTTAATGTGCTGTATCCCGGCTGCGCAATAAATATATCCAAGTATTAGTTGATCACGGAAAAGCTGCGTGTCGAATCTAACTAATTAATTTCAACTAAAACTGTCGAAAGTTTGTTTTTGAATTTCGAAAACTAATTAAATTTATTGACTCCTAAAACGACATCTCGCATTTCACCAGGTAATTTATTATTATTTTCAATTAAGAAAGTTCACCTGTAATGTAGTGAAATGGCAGCTGAAATGTCGCAGGGGAAGCCAAGACATAAATACAGAAATCATAAATTAATTCTAAATATACATATTTTTTTACAGTACGGGGGCCTTGAGGAAAATAATTTCCTTCAAGGCCTATGTCTTCTTTGGGGATGCTGTGTGGGGGGTCTTTTAGAGGATAGGAAGGAGTGAACTTGGGTCTTGAAGAGATATATGTTGTAGGATAGAAGAAACACAGAGGCCGGCAGATCATTCCACCGCCGAGCTTTTGAACACAAGAACGAGTCGACCCGTTCTCATGTGAAAAATGTTAACCATGTGCAAATGTTGGGCGCGCGTTTGGGATGTTTTCCGACTATGCAGCGGTGCTGAAGGGATCTATGACGCTAGTTACTCAGAGCGTCTTCCATTAAAATACCCGTAGAACAAGGACAGCATTCCCACCTGACGTTTGTGTTCCAAAAATTGCAGTCCGTTCGTTAAGATAAGTAGATACATATAAAAAAGAAGAAAAAAACCGTCCCTTAAATCAGATAATCAGGATCAACGAAGTCCATGAAGACGCCACACCTCATGGCCAATGAGAAGATTTTTATGAAAAACGGCGCTATACAAATTATCCTATTATTTTTATTTGCATAATGCATATTTGGGTGTTAGTTGGATATTTGAATATTTTTTCGTCAATATAAACATGGTTCAGTTATGTTTCATACTTCGCGCAGCACGTCAGTCGGGATCGCCTGCCGAACTCATACTGAACGGCCAATGTGTCGAGGCCGGTTCGTGTGAGTTCGGCCAACTAGTTTGAAGGTTGGGCCAACTAGTTTGCCACCGGAGCGATCTTGGGCCAACTCGCTGAATTCGAGCCAACGTTGGCTCAACGCGTACGAACTACCCGGCTTCGATACCAATCTGACTGGTAATAGTTCAGTTCCGTTAAGCTGTTTTGGACTGCATCCTACAGGGGGAAGATTCTCTGATGATTTCCAGCCTCCGATAGGAAAAAGGGCACAAGAACAATAAGAATTCTGAATGCCTTCCTTGGATTTGTATGATAGATGTAAAATGTGCATTGTCCATTCTATTTCATGAAAAATGGAAAGTGAAAGCCACAGACAGCCATGACTTGTTAAATATTTCCTAAACACTTCATATTTTCTTAGAATAGTTCATGAACTTCAATATATTTCCATACAAATCGTATATGATTTAACCTCTGTACGTTTGCGCCGAATTTTCGATTTCTTGGTCGTTTTTCGTTCAGAACTGTATCTTTTGTTAAACCAGAACTTTTGTGAAAAGAGCTCTGACAAGAGATTAATGGCCCGGCTTTTTGCCTTACCACTCGACGTGAGAATTGGGCAGGAGTGAAGAGAATTCGTTGAAATCGCGAAATGCCAAAAGTAAAACGTTCCAGAAATGTAAAAAAAAGATACTTAGTAGGTTTGGTTTTTTTCTAATTACATAACATTATAGAGTATTATACAGTGGTTTTAATATGTAAATATCTACTTGTTTCAGAAGCAAAGCTCTTCTCGTTATGATAAACAATATACCTACTAAAATTATGACAAGCATAGAGAAATTATTATTTACTTATTATTATTTACCTATTATTATTTACTCACTACTTCTTGTTAACAAAAATATGGTCACCCTATGATTGTGGCTAATTGGAACACAGATATTTTATGATAGTTATTTGGATTACTATGAAATTATTATTGTTGTAATCTATAAGGGTACATACCAACTTAATGATTTACTGTTGATTTTATAGTTGTTTATAGTCGAATACCTTTGGTGTTATTAGAAAAAAAATCGTTTCACTAAAATTGTAAAGCCGCTCATCTCAACACAGGACTGTCCCAATGAAATGGGTGGCTAATGTTTTTGTTTTTTAAATTTAAGAGTAAATAAATAATAAGAGAACAGAACAAATTAAAAATAGTGATTTTAAACAAAGTAATTGTTAATAAATGAATTAAAAAATATACTTAGTATTCACCACTTTATAAATATACATTGATATCTATATGTTTCCAAAGCGATAATTTCATCATCAGGAATATATTCATTTATTAATAATGACTCCACAAAGTGAATACCTATCGTTTGAAGAAATTATAAAGTAATTGTTATTAATTTAATAATTATGACTCCACAAAATGATTGAAAATATTTTGAATAAATAAAAAAAAAAGTATTGTTATTAATTTAATAATAATATACCGATTATCAACATTAAGCTAAACAACATAAAAAAAATTATATGCGATTTAGAGTTTTAGTGTGCCCGAAAAACGAAATCCTCATTATGGTGAAACTTCACAACCAGGGTAATAATTAGGCGTGTTTTGACAAATTTTTATTTTATGACAACGTGAAATGACGGAAACTCTGAATCGCTTAATTTGGGCGATCGTTTTGGGTCAAACGTACAATCTCACTGTCACCAATGGACGGACGCATTAACCACCGCTAAGCGTTTCCCAATGTGACGAGTTAGATCATGTTTCTAGGTATATCTAAAATGTTGCTGAAATGATTTTTACTAGGTAATCTTTCTCTAAAGGTAAATTTTTCTTAAGTTAGCGTTCTCTAACTTTTGATTGGTGAAAGTAGTCTATATTTTACAAAAAAAATATTGGAAAAAACAAAGCAAGAACGCATTAATATATTTTGAAATTGGTTTGAGTAACTGTAACAGAAGTGTATAACTCAAAGAAATTTGATACCCCTAAGCCGACTGTGTAAGTCGATACGTAGGTACTGAAGGTAGATAATGAATAGACTGTATAGGGGACAGTGTCATTATTACATTACATTGAATATAAAAGAGTTCACAACATGGGGTTAGCAGTTAGCAGTAGCATGTTACCCAGAGCCATTACTTAGGCCAAAAGCGGGGCAGAAAGAGTGCCTGGTACCATGGCATCAGTGATGACATGGCGTTATGGTCTGTCGTGTTAATCAAAGGTATTGCTGAGCCTCCTAGCCAAACAATCATTAATAATCATCATCAATATTCAACTATCTCACAGAAATGTTTACGGCGAATTATGTTATTATTTTGGTGGCATTTAAATAATTCGAGGAACATAAAAATGTTTTAAATTTAAAGTCAAACTTTCGGGTTTTATTGCAGTTGATTTAAATGGTCGTTTACTGTTTACTGAGGTTATAAACGAACCGTTCTACCTTTCTAAGAGAATGAATGCTGGGGATGGGACTCAGAGTATATTATTAGTCTAAGGGATGGGACATGGATCGCGTTTTCAACTAAATATGTAATGCTGCGACCACACAATCGCCCAACGTCCCAACTCGAACTCGGTTCGGTGTTGGGACGTTGGCCGATCGTATAGTGACTATAAATCGGGCAACTACATGATCGGCCAACGTTCCAACTACGAAATCCAAACTAGTGATCTACCGATATTCATAGAAGATATATCGAAATTTATAATATTATTGACACAATTCATTTCTCATTAGGTATTCATAATACTGGAAATAAATAATAGGTATCCATGAAATAATAATTATATGAATTATCAAGTCACCCACCCTTTGTTTCTTGAACATAACAATAAAAAATATATCTTATTCAATGTTTTTTGATTACATGCATTTTGCCAATGAGAAGATTTTTCACGAAAAACGGCGCTATACAAATTATCCCATTTTATTATTTGCATAATACGCCAAATGCGTATTTGGGGGTTTCTAGATATTTATGGTTCAGTCATATTTTATTCTTCGCGTAGCACGTTCATCGGGGTCACCTGCTGAACTAATACGGCCAACTAGATTTAAAAATTGGGCCAACTAGTTCGCCACCGGAGCGATCTTGGGCCAACTTGCCGAACTCGAGCCAACGTTGGCCCAACGCGCACCAACTACCCCTCTACACAATCGCCCAATCGTTCGAGTTGGGAGGTTGGGCGATCGTGTAGTCGTGGCATAACAATGATGCAATAAGAACATGCACATCACATGAAAATGGAACAATGTTTATTATTAAAGTGTAGACATTAGAAAAACATACGAGGAAAGGGCTTATTGGCATGGCAGATTTCGGGCAACCAAGCAATCTTTTAGGCCCGCCGTAAACTTTAAATACTGGTGCGTAGATCTTTTGTTTCCACCCTGGTGATGGCAATACCAACCTTCAAACGAGACCCAATCTTATGTAATTGAAGTTGAATACTAACAAATGTATACTAAACAGACGGTCTCCAATGTTCGAGGGTTAAAGTCCTCGACTACCAATCCAGAGGTCGTGGTCCGAATCTCGACGTTTATATAATTAATTTGTGTTATTTCACAATTAATTAATTTAAAATTGTAAATATAAACACGGGTTTTGTGACCAGATATGAATAGCCAGTCATGTCCCCACCTTCCACTTCTCCATTTCCTACCACTCTACAAAGAAGCAAAGGTAGCAGTCCACAATGGAGTGATGATACCAACCCTGATTGATGGCAGTGAGGCATGGATGAAAGTAAACTGAATGCTGTAGAAATGAGATCTTTGAGGCGAATGTGTGGTAAAACCATGTACGATCGTGTGAAAAATGTTTAAATTCGTAAATAATGCAATAATAAGATTAAATAATGCGTAATTAATAAGATTAAGAAAGAAGGGGCGCTGAGATGGTTTGGACATGTAGAATGAATGAACGAAGAAAGGAGTGTAAGGAGAATATATGACGCAAATGTGAATGGAAGAAGAAGCCGGGGACGCCTGAGGAAGACATGGCACGATCAAGTGAATCAAATACTTGAGTCGGGCCATGTCAGAAGTCAGAATAATAGAAGAGAATGTATTAGCCGATGTATGAATGTGAATGAAGCAAGAAGTGTATGCCAAGATCTAATTGTTTGGCTGTCCGTCCTCTCTGCCTACCCCCGCGGAGAAACAATGTGATGGTTAGTTAGTTATTGAATACATTAAAGTTAGAACCATTTATGTCTACTACCATAATATGATGTAAAATGAGATCTGGGGCGCTATTCTCGTTCTTTTTAAGGAAGATTCCTTAACCTTTTCCTTAGGGTTAAAGCCTTCTTACTTAACTGCGGTTTCGGTTCTATCGGATGACAGCTGTCAGATGAATTCAGCGAATGACATTCATAAAAAATGTCGAAATTTGCGATGTTTTAACAAGAGAAAATCTCAACATTTGAGATGTTTTAAGAAGAAAAAAAACTCAATATTTAGTATGTTACCAATTACGTTATTATTTACTTTAAACATAATAAGCTAGTAAACATTATTAAACATTATATAGATGTTGACATTTTTGACAATTCACGTCAGGCATTGAAGAGCGTCGGCACAAATTCAAATGCCATTTTTAGAACTAGAGATAAAAAAGATTATTACTATCTAATGAGGTAGGTACTTTTTTTATAAAACGTGATTCATCGTTAAAAGGCTTATTTATGACATTTAAAAATAAAATAAAAATGTATTAAAATGAATTATAATATAATGTAATTGTTTTTAAAAGTTTTAGTTCAAAATCTTATGTCACTTGAAGATATTTCATCAATTTGTGTTTTCAAATAATCTCTTGACATTTTTTTAGGATCTTTTTACTATGTCTCACCGTAATTCCGCAGTTAATCAAGAAGTCTTTAACCCTACGGAAAAACGTAAGGAATTTTCGTTAAAAAGAACTGGAATAGCGCCCCTGGTGTTCTCTCCTAAAACACACGAGGAGCGTCATTTGGTTCCCAATACGGAACAGTAGAATCGGCAGGTTTTAAAAAAGTTTCTACTGTTATAGTACATATTTAATATGATATGGATTGAAAGAGACTCCACCACCCTATCTGTTTTATTCCCCGTGATATATTAAGATTATGTCCTCCCTTTTAATAACTTAGCACAAATATCGACTAAGAGATGAAAGAAAAACAGAGAAACTTAACTGATGATACACTAAGATCATTGTTAAGGACAAGCAAAAACACTTATGCTTTGCTCATTAGTCTCAGACAATAAGAGCTGGGGAAGGGACCATGCAGGCTTACATGGAACATGTTGATTACTTCCCTTTTTGTCGCAAAAGGCAAGGATGGGAGATTAAAGGTTAGCTTCTGGTTCACAAAGGGTTCGGCGAGGCATGAAAGGTCTACATTCTACATACAGAAGTCATGGAATGGCGGTAGATACTATATAGATGTGTACAGCAGGGCCGCCGCGGAACCTCTTACCTTACTATAAATAAATACAATACACGCCAAATAGACCATTTGCTTGTTCTCCCCAGACATCGAACCTCTGTATTTGAGGGTAGTTAAAGCTATTCCTTAACAATTTTTTTAATGAAATACCACTACTTCTTCGAAGATCAACATCGCTGCAGTGCTTCAAGAAGTTCTGCAGCAAATGGTTGCTGACTGCGCAGTCAGTCGCACAATATCATTGATAAATAATGAAATCGATATATATATATATATTTTATACGGAGAATAGAATAAAAACATTTAAAAAAAACTATCAAATTTTAAAATAAGTGAGCAAAAGAACAATGTATAATATAAAATAATAATATATTGTATAGGAATAATATGTAGAATAAAAATAACAAATTAATAATGTATGTAATATTAAGTAATATGATATATAATATAAGTAATAAAATAATATAAGAGTAATTTGTATTATCCAGTTAAGTTAAATAATTATATATCTCATTTAACTTAATAATACTTGTGTTTGTTATTTTGTAAAAAAATTATATTAAATTTCTTATCAATTTTTTTTGTATTTATTTCAATATATTTAAGTGCAGAGATTTTATGTAACAAACTTCATCTTCACTGCGGAAAACCAGCTGCACTCCAGGCTCCGGAATATATTGCTGAGCAGTGGCCTTTTCGTCAATTGCTAAAATTATATAATAAAGTTGGTAGGATTGACTTTAGGGATTTTAGGGGTGGTCGAACCTTTCGATGCTATGGCTCTTTTAGTATTGGGCCGCCCGTTCGTGTGGAAGCCACTTAAGTACTCACTTGGTTCGGCCGCTCGAGTGCGCCGCACGCCTTGGACATAACGCTGTGGCGCCCCTGGTGTAGAATAGAGTATAGAGTTCCGTAGGGCAGATGTTGTATTGAGGAAGAACTAGTAGCACCGGTTCCCACTACGGGAAACAATGGAATCAGAGGTAGGTGTAAACAGAGGCAACTCAATGTCGTAATTACGTGCAATTAAAAGTTTCATATTCTCCTTCCTCATTGTGGATTAAATTACTATCACTTCATCTAGCAGATGTCTGTAGTAAAAGAGCGAGTAATAGAATTATTGTTAAGTGTGAGCTTAAACTGTTCTAAGCAAAATGTATTTTGAACATATACTTTGGTATGATCCGTGATAAAAAAGGATTAAGTACTGAATTTATTCCATTTTTTATTCTTATTTACATATTGTGATATCGCAGTGTCCAGTAGCATCCCCATTTCTAAAATGTTTATACGGCTATAAAGGAGATGAAAGTGGGAAGGATAAAACAAAGAGGAGGGTTAGGAAGTATCAGGCTACAAAATAGATTTTTTCTTGCAACGATTTGATTCTGTAGACTGAGAGTATCTTCCACTCCATACTCAGCGAGATGCAAATTTATTTGATTCTATAATTTCTTCAATAGATAGGAATTCACTAAATTACTTAAAATATTTCCAGTTGAGACTCGGCAGAAAAACTGATAATTTTATAAATAGAAAAACACTATTACATTTATAAAAATAAATAAATAAATGTTTGCATATGCGGTAATAGAAAATAATGCAAGATGACATATATTGAACTGGTCTCATTAGCAAAGTTGGTAAAGCGGTTACCCCGGATAGGCAGAGGTCCTGGGTTCGAGTCCCAGATGCGACTGAAATCTTTTTATTTTCTGTTGTTTTTTCCGATTTCATCTTTCATTTTGGTTATCTGAATATTATTTTCTTCAATGTTTAAATATTATAATGAGGTTTTTAAATCTCAATAAAAATAATTAATATTCAAAAATTGAACAAAATGGGGCATTAATTTTTTTACTTTCTTTATATAAAAACGCGTAAATAGTGAAGAAGAATTGACGTTAATTTTATTTATGTTTTTAATTTAATTTAAATCGAATTTAATAATGTTGTTATGAAGTTCTGCAAGTATTTTTAGTTTTTATTATTTTGGCAGCTGTTTCGGTGTTAAACTGTCAGTTTGAAAATGGACTTAAACGCCGAAACAGCTGTCACAATAATAAAAACTAAAAATACTTGCAGAACTTCATAATAACATGATTAAAATTGATTTACATTAAATTAAAAAAAATAATTAAATGGAGCTCTACGAATTAAACACAAAAAAAAACAATTGATAGTTAATTTTAATATTAGTATGAAATGACATTTGCCAAAAGTGCCAACTGCATAAAATGGATATTTAAACATAGGTTGTTAGGTTCTTAGTTTGGGTTTTTTCTTTTAACATTTATTTTTATGATTCTGAAAGTATTATTGTTTTTTTTTTAAATTATGAGTTTTCAACTGAGTCCAAACTTGAAATATTAACCAAAAAATTTGCACGCTCCGGATTTTAAACCCTCGAGCTTTGTGTCCAGAGTCAAGGCGAAAGAAAACTGGTAAGGATAGTAATAATAAAATGTACTTACTTGATACATGAAAGAGGACAAATTCTTAGTTTTTTAGAATATTTATAAACACTATGATCACATATCTTAAACTTATTCAAGAACAGCTGTGTTTTGATGAAATGGTAATGTAATTAGAATTATTCCCCGCACGGATACCAGAAAGGTCGTTGGTAGACCCATACAATTCATGATAGTAAATTACTCCATTAATTCCCAGGACACCAACCCAAGTCCCTTTTAGTCTAACGAGGACAACTTGTCACCCGAACCACATAGGTCAACATGGCCACAGTGGCTGAAAGAGACCTGAAAGTTATTTAGTGAATACCTTTCTTTGTGTTACGTCTAGATTATTGCAACGGAATATATGCGAGTCTCCCCAAATACCAAATTAACAAATTGCAATCAGTATTCAACGCTGCAGCAAGACTTATCACCGGCGTATCTAAATATTCTCACATTTCAGAGCATCTCAAAAATCTCCACCGGCTCAAATGTCCTGAAAGAATCCAGTTCAAGCTCTGCTGGATGGTATTTAAGTCACTTAACGGAATGGCTCCGGCTTACTTATCAGAACTGTGTATTCCCGAAAATACCAACTCACGGCAGTCCACCCTTAGGTCAGCAGCGTCATCAGCTATCGGCAGGTTGAAGGAACCAAAGCGCACACCTAATACTAAGTTCGGTGATCGTGCTTTCGGAGTGTCAGGACCCAAAGCCTGGAATGAACTACCGCATGACTTAAGAATTATCAAAGACTCAACAGAATTCAGAAGTAAACTTAAAACACATCTTTTCAGACAATCGTATCCATAAATTGAAGAAATTCTCCTGTAAATTGCATAGCTAGGCTAGCCGGTCAGTACTTACCTAAAGTCATTAAATAAATAAAAAAAAAATTAAAAAAATAAAATAAAATAAAAAGAATTCACGCATCGGTGCGCAAATGCGTCCACAGCCCGCAACACTGTAAATAACCAAAGTGTAAAATAAATAAATAAAAAACGTTAATATTTATTAAAAGCTTCTTACGCTTTTTAAGGTAATTTTATAGATATTTTCGAGTCCTAAAATTCATTTTATGAATACTTTCCAGTCCTAAAAATTAATACCAATAATTCAATAAATACCACCTCTTCTTGTGCCACCAATCATCTAATAAATGTAACATCAATAGAAAAGGAGAAACAAATAACCATGTAAAACTATCATCTCCATAAATATTTTTTTCTAAATCTGTGTTCATCTGAAGCGACCTGCCAGGTAAGTATGTTTTTCTGTATCTGTTTGTACATAATTAGTTAAGAAATATTTGTACAGCGCCCTTGAGGTGATTTTTCACAAAAACGGCGCTATATAAATCATCCAACTATTATTATTATTATTATTTCTGTTTTGTTTTTGCTCTCGGTCCCATGCGTCATACATGAAAGGAAGCTTTACGAGTGTGCGTTGTGTAGGATACAGTAGGGACTATTATACACGTGTATTTAAACTTGGAAACACATGTTCGTCAAATTAAATCATTAGTCCATTGCAAGTTCCCTTTTCTTAGACCATGTAATTTCATTAAAGACACATGCTTGTGACAGAAGTTATGCGTTATTCAACGCGCAGGAAACAATTTGTCGTTAAAACAAGGTTTTTGTTAAAAATTATATTATATACTGGTAAAGAACATAGCGTGAGTATACAACGAAAAATGGCCAATTGGTTTTTGGCAAATAGAGATTGAGGATTTTTGCATGGATGCAGGCTCACAGTTTCGCAAGTTTGATATATCGTCGCTCACTGCTAAAACTGTATAACTGAAAAATGACAAATTATACAGGAGAGTGGTTTAAAGATTTTGCTTTTCTTTAAACATCGTCTTATTATTATTAATAATAATAATACTGTTTTATTATTTTCTTCTTTTTCATTATAACAAAATAACAAATAATGATATCCTCACTGGGATTTTCCGTGCTGAGGATTTCATTTACAAAACATGGAATTACATTATATTAAATTAATGTGCTTGATGAAAAAAAAGGAAGTGCCCCATAGAATGGATAATCCATTATCACATTTGGTTTCCCAGTAAATCGGTTACACCTGTAATAAATCATTTTAGTCACCATCAAAAATTAAATTGAGTAGGGGTAAATATAATCATATAAACAAGTCGTCTCAACGTGGCCTTACCACAGTTTGAAAACGACCTTGAACGCCGAAACAGCTGTCACAATAATAAAAAAAAACTAAAATCCTCGCAGAACTGAATAATAACATTATTAAAATTGATTTACATTAAATTTTTAAAAAATATATTAAATGGAGTTAGTTCTATTAATTAAACACAAAACTAATTAATATTCAATCACGCAGTTAACATAAACAATATTTTTATCCACATTTATCCATATTTCTCGCCAACGACGTATACAACGATAATAATGTTTTTTTTTTGGTATTCTAAGCCGACATTAAAATGCAAAATAGGACAAAAACTATTTATGAAGACAACACATTTTCGTACGTTATTCGCATAGGAGCGGAAGTCATGTCCTCAAAAATTGCCCAGAGCAACATATTAACGTACCTACATAATTGTTCGTACAAATACTTCTTTGTTTTAGGATTATGATAATAAGCTCCATTCATAACTCTCCAAATGAATTAAATAGGTAGGCCTCAGTGGCTCAATGGCGCGTAGCCATGATTGCTGGTTGTCCCCCGTGACGTGTGATAGGAGCTTTATGTCGTGACATACAACATTGACTTCAGAGTTTGGTCTAAGACATAAGACACGGTCCACACAGTAACTAGTTTATTATATGAATCAATTTTAATCGGAGAACAATGGCGGTCTTGTCTTTTGGACATACCTATGTTAATTAAACAGATTAAATAATAACAGGAAGTTGTTATTTGATAGAACTTGGGTAGATCGTTGTAACTATTATAGTTAAGATTTAAAAAAAAACTATGAGACTTTTATTTATATTTAAAACGGTAAAATATTTAAAAAAAATTTAAAGTGTAATTGTATGAACCTACGGAATGATCCCATATGTACTAAATCCTGGGACCTGCAAAATGAATCAGGAACTTGAAAAACTAATCTGTAGGACCAAAAGACTGCGATGAGTTGGCCATATAGAAAGGATGCTAGATGGCAGGACATCGAAAATCCATGACCTCTAGAAGTGAACCAGAGTTAGACCGATGGAGAGTTACTATTGGAAGGGAGATTGGAGCAGGGGAGGAAGGCCCGAGGATTGGAGATGAGTGACTAGGGACAAACAATTTTTGGAGTAGATCAAATTCTATGTTGAGAGTTAGTACCGTTATGGTGATAACCGGTGGCGGATTTCTCCAATGAGCGGTTGTGCAGTCAACTCCCAAAGAAAAACTACAGCGAACATGACTGGGATTATAATATTATTATGGTTAGGCTGCTCTCTGACGGTCCGGTGAGGAACGAACATTTCACTCGTTACTGCAGACACTGCACAGAAAAGTCAAGTTTGCTAAAGTAAGGTAACGGTTTGCAACGCAGTCCATTGTGGGACTTTTCAGCGCAGTGTCTCCAGTAGCGAGTGAAAAGTTCATTCCTCACCGGACAGTCAGAGAGTGGCCTTAGATGCAGCGCGCAACGACTCCATAGTAAAAATCCACCAATAGGAACACAGCGCGATACGAATCCCGGAACGCACATATGGAGCTAAAAAAACTATGGGATATTTCATACAATATAAAAACGGTTTCGAACGGTGAATGAACGTGCGTCAAAGCCAAACCTCGCTATTTCGGTGCGCGGCGAAAGAGCGATTGTTTTATATTTTTTTCCCCTTTTCTTTGTTTTTTTCTAGTTCAATGAGTGGATACTGCTAACATTGTTTTAGTATTTAAAATTTAAAAAAAATCTAATTTTGAAACATTCAATTGGTGACGGAATTTGATTTAAAGATAACACTTTTATAATGTTTTTAATACAAAAAGTTATGTTACAAGTTTTTGCATTGTTGGAAAAATATATTTTTTAATGTTATCCACCTTTTTAGTTATTTTTGTGGTGAAATAAATTCTGTCACAAAAATTAACTCAAGCTGTTCCTCGTATAACCTAATACCAGTTGCGTGCAGTCCATAAAGGCTGAAAAGCTGTGCCTACCCTAAGAAAATATCGTAAGATTTTTGTCAGAGATTTGTCGTTTTTTAAACATTTTTAATTTGTTTTTACCATAATCAACAGAAGGTAATAATAAAAACGGACATTCTTATAGCCAAGAAAATATTCTGTCACATTCGAAAAGACTGCAGCCTAGCCTTGATCATAGAGCAGTTCACGCCACTGTATATTAATTATGGTTGTCTTAAAAAAAAATTTAACTTACCATCTGTACTTACATTTCACACAAACTTTTGAAATGAAGTGACTCAATAATATATAAAATTCGATGGAGAAGAAAATCTGTTCATGGAAAGCCGATATTCTTTCCTCTTTTTTAATCGCTTTATATTTGAACTCCCAATGATTTAGACTATGAACCGCCACTGGTGATAGCCTCCGTGTACAATTTCTCGCGCGGTAGCTACTTCCCCGAGTAAGCAATTAAAAATTTAATTAGACATTTTCTTATCTGGCTGTAACTCCAAAAACCATTGAATTGCAACACATTTATTGAAGAATTCATCTCCCATTCGCTGCTGGAATTTTTATAAAGTAATCATTCAATGAAAAATAGCATCCATTCATAACCATGGCTTGACCATGATTGGAATTTCCTTAAATAGAAAAAACAACCGGTAATCGAACATATATAGCCGTATTGATAATTGTAATATGCGTATGATTAGATTCCAATTGCATAAGTATAAAACTCTCGTATCTTGCCTTAACTCTAGTGATGCACAAAATCGAGATGTTATTTCTGAAAAGATTTATCGAAACATTTCTGTTTGAAAAACAAACATAATATAAACGCATACATTTGTTTTGAACCACTTCAATTTAATAATAATAATAATAATTTATTTCACCTGAACAAAGCGGTGACTGAAATACTCTGTCTGCTATATAAAATAATACATCTAAAAAAATAATAAATGATGTGGAAATAGAATATAAAAAATAAATAAAATAAAAATAAAAAGGTGAACACATTATGCTACGGTGGCTTGAGGGAAATTCTCCATCTATGATGTAGGGGCGCGCCCTGCCATTGGGGGACGGCCTGGACGAGAGTGTTTTTCCCAGCTAGCGAACCCATGCACCCTTCCCTCTGTGAATATCTGCGAGGCGCTGCATCCCCAAGGGAGGCCGACCAGCGCCCTGTAAGCGTGGTTATATTGTACTCGGGGTGTGTTCATGACGCCTTTTGTATACCTTGTCCACAGTTCGCTAGTATAAAAGCTCATGCAGTATTTCTGGAATAGTTGCTTCTTTACCGGAGGACACCTGTTGAATCTCCCAGCGAGCATGTTGGCTCGTACACTCAGTACTCTTCTTTGGCTTTCTACGTCATTTTTATCATTTAGGCCATCAGTAATGGCATACCCCAAGTATTTTATTTCGCTACAGATCTTAATCCCAATTTAATGAATAAAAAAAATAATAATGATCTAAATATAACGTTAATAAATATAATAGGAAAAAAATAATACGTATTCTCCAGTCCTTAGTATTTTCATGAAACCCAAACAATACAATTCATTATAATATTTAAGGGGTTTACCAAACGCATTTAAATTCATTGTGTAAAATGGCATTCACGTCATTATAGGTAAATAAAACCACATTAATGAGTCATCTTAACGTGGCCTAACCATAGTTGACAAATGACTTTGAACGCCGAAACAGCTGTCACAATAATAATAAAAAAACTGGAATACTGGAATATTATAACAATATTAAATTTTAAAATAATTTTAACCCGTTTAATTATTTTAATCTGCCAATTCATGGTGGGATTAATTTAATATAATTTATTTATTTATTAGTACGCGGTTAATTGATATATTTCAAAACTCTTTTGTTCGTCCCGTGTTTTTAGATAAAAATAATGTCTTCTAGACAGCAAAATCTTGCATTAGTCGAAAGTATTCTTTTTAATCTCCAAATCTCGGTGTCTGCGATTTTTTGTTTGAAACATATTTCCTTTCTAAAATGTTACGGGATCGAATATTTCGATTATCAAAATGTTTCGTCCATCACTAACGAAAACTATATACAGTCGACACACGGTTTTAATATTAAAATTTGATCGGTTCAATTGGGCGGAAATTCAAACCGTATATTTATGTGATCACTCCATGTCCGGGCTATGATTTTATTGATAGCGGACGTTGATAGAATAGGTACGTACCTTCTACAGTAGTTTCTAATAAAGACCCCACACCCATCTTCCGAGCTAAGATATGTTCATATTAATTACAACACTGCTTGTCAAGCTGTTCATGTTTATAAATAAACATTATATGTTTAAACCCTCATTTTTTTATATTGTTGCGTAGAAGTGCCAACGACTTTGAAATTTTTCATGGAATTTCGCAAATTGCGAATGCTGCAAATTTGGAATTCTTTACTTAGGATATTTTTAGGATTTTTATCTCTGCATTACAGGAAAAAGCTAAGAATATAGCCTTAAACGGCTCTAATGACATATGATGTTTGAGGTTATAAATATTCGTCCGAAGCTCGACAGGATATAATATGGATAATAAATAATAATACTACAAAAATTAACACCTGCTTATCGACATTAAGTAATTTTCTGTAGGAGAAAATTACAAATGAGCTACGAAGAGTTGGTGAATAAATGAGAAATACATTTTGTGGAGGAATTCAATTAGTGTTTTTATTTTTATTATCACATAATCATACACATATGCTCTCAGCCTAAAATCGAACATGCTCAGCAGAAGGTTTCGCCTTTGCAGTACTGCTGTGAAAGGGACTCTCTTCCTAGCGTTTTGCGCAATGTTGTACACATGCGAACTCTGGATAAACTACAAAGAGCAGTATAAAAAGACTCCGTGCTTAGTACATTAACATATCCCCCGAAAGACCCTCCACACAGCATCCCCAAAAAAGATATAGGCCTTGAGAGAAATTATTTCCCTCAGGGCTTCCTGTGTGGAGTAACTGTAAAAAAAAACTGTTTGGAGCTGTTGCGATTGGGGAATTTGGCGATGGGAGGGAATGGAGTACGAGAAAGAGGAAGTTTTTAATATTTACCAACCATTGTCCAATAATAATATACAACATGGAATGAAATAAACAAGAGTTAAGAGTTAATAGCACATGAATAATGAATGAAGCAATGTCAAAAATGGGACAATAATATCCCTTCGAGTATACAATTAAGTCAAAGCCTAAACAAGATTTTGGTAGAATCCATGATGTTAGATATATTATTAGATATTTTCGTAAAAAATCATTTAGACTGGTACCAAAAATTTTAAGGCACTGGCTTGAGTTAACAAGTCTCGACATTTTGAACACTGGAGAATGGCACTCATAATTAGTAGAGTGTTGATTGAAGAAAATCAATTCAATGTTTCCGAGTCCACGGCAAGGAATGAACTGGATATTATTTTTTTGCTATTCAGATATGATTATTAAAACAAACTCTGGGTCTTTCACCAACGTACTAAGATAATCCTCCACCTCTGACGAAGATCAGGTATATATTTTAATTTATCGAGATTGTTTAGCCAAAAACCTGTTTCATTTTTACTTTCAATAATTCAACGAATTTTTTTACTGTAATTTTCAACACGTAATATTTATTACGTATAACGGTTTTAACTAGTTGAGATCCACTGCAATGTTCTCACAGGCCTACTATTTAAAAATTTCACTTAATCATTCACTTTCTCACCTGCGGCCGCGGGGCAAATCAATGCTTTTTATACCTCATGCCTTATATAATGGAACATCAGTGCGCATTGATCTTTCTGGTTACGAGATTGCCAACGATGTTTACGTTTTACAAGTTGATGTTTGTAAGCAACAGCAAAATTGTAGATTTATTCGTCCACTGTACAAAGTGAAACATGTTCGAACATTTCCAAAAATATGCCGTCCAAGAAATAATTATTTTGTACAATTTCAATTTTTGAAACAGAAAGTTCATTCCATTTTAATATGACTTTTAAGCAACTTTTTTCACGTGTTTATTTTTTGATCGAACCGGTTTTACCTTACCTGAACCATTTTTATAATACTGAAAAGTTGGTTAAGCAGTTGTTGACACGAAGAGATTTAATGTAATAATAATTTACGAAAGGCGGGCAGTAACGGACGTTCTTCCCAACTTTTCGAATGATCAATCTGAGTCTCCGATCAGTCAAGTGGTTTTATTAAGTATTAGCTCTGCTTGCTTGTTTCCAAACATTTGTCATCCTAAATTGTCTACGGAGGTGCCTGCCCACTATAAATAGTATTCGCCCACTTTTAAGACAATAGAGTGAAATTAAAATAAAAACATTCAATGTAAAATTATCATCGATGGGTTAATATTGTATTTATTATGAATACATATCATTTGTTTTAAAAACTAACATTTTATACTTCATGTATGTAAAAATATGATGAAAATAAAGTGTAAAGACGCCAAATCAACGACTTGGCTATAACCAACCATGTCAAATTTTGGACATTGGCATGTCTCCCGACTATGCTCTTTTGAGACTTATAGTTCTTCGAAATACCTTCCATTGAAATTCCGGTAGAACAAACACATCACTTGTAAAATAATTCAAGTCGTCTCAATTTTAATGACGGATTAATGGTTCTTAAGCATACAAACGTTAGATTTTATGATTCCCAGCTGTTTAAATATGCTACCTGCAGAAATTAAAATAAAACAGTTATTAAATATATTGAATACTTGTCTAGCTGAAAGAAACTATTTGGATTAGATAATTAGGAAATATTATTTTATGTACGATTTATTGTCATAATTTATATATTTTGAGATAGATTATTATGTAATATTAATGTTTTAAAGATTTTAGTTTGTTAAACAAGTTCCTTAACTGTAATTTTATTATAAGGGTTTGAATGACGAACACCCGTTAGTCAAACTACTAAAAACTAGTTCATAGGGACCAATTGTTAGGTGGACTTTTTTGTCTTATATTTTGTAAAATTTCATAAACTTAATAAAAAAATGAGAGATCAGTAGAATAGCATAACTGGTAAAAACCTGATGACATAATACTATGAGTTGCATAAGAACACTATGCACGTTTTGTACTCGTATCATTTTAAATCTTGCACACTCAGTCAGCGCCCAAGAAAATCAACTATTTATGTACGTATGTTGGTACATTCCCAGCGTTCCTTCAAGCGGCGATCTTCGTACAAATGTGTTCCATTAGTTTCGGCCAAGTAAAGTTCAGTTATTCAGTAAATAATGCATTGAAACCAGCTCCAGCTCGCCGTAAAACATGTGTGGAATACTGAATGAGATACGGGGATTGTATTATTACCCATAAACCTGGTCACTGGTGCTAGTCGACAGACAGAGCTCAGTACCTACTCGATGCTGCATTCATCGGGATTCCTTGTTTTACATGAACTGAGATAGATAATGGTACCAGGGTAACATTACTAGCAAGAGCTTTTGGAATAGTTACTTGTTGTATACATACAGTAAAACACTATAAAAAGAAAAAAAATTGTAGCATTTTGTTTGTGTTAACATTCAAAAGCTTTTCTAACCGATTGTTAGGTGGACTAAAAAATAAAACTTTCGAAATTCGTAGGATGAACTTGATTTGATGGAAGGTTGAATGATTTTTGTCAAAAGCTCTTTTTTTCAATGTTGCAGGCATGGGAACAAATCAGGTAGGAGTAATAAAAACTAAAGTGATTGAAGGCAATAGCACGCCAACGTAGAACATAATCTTGCTTCTTCACATCTAAACACTGTTTAATCTTTGTTATTGAGACTCTGACGTGCCATGTCTTTCTATGGATTTCCCGACTACTTCTATCCACTTGGAACGACATTTTATATTATCCTGACACCCTTTACATCTCCTAACCATCTAAGAGTGTCTTTACTTGTAATGAAAGGAAACAATAACTTTTTTTAAAACCACAAAATTTATCTTAATTTTTATGACCGACCGATTTCGCTTAGCCTAAGCTTCATCGGGATACAAAATAAATCTAACCCAAAAATACAGAGCGAGACAATATATAAAAAATAGTATAACAGTGAGATAGCAATAGATTACATTTAAATTATTACAAACGAACAGAGAGGAAGAGACAGATAATATGTACAAGAATGGGTATTATACCGAAAGACACAAAACTTCTTGTTTAGTACTTTTCAATGGGGCTTTGCATATTTTCGAATTCCCCTTTTTGGAAATATATAAATATTGTTAAAAAAATACAAACCTGTTTTCCCGGTAACTATAATAAACAGGAGTTACCCATCCTAGACTCAAGTTCACGATTAATCCAATATTAGAGAAAAAATAAGCTCAAAACTGATGTCACCTTCCAACAGAAAAACGCATTGGATTGAAAGATATTTGTGATAAAACTAAACATTTGTCATTGTTAGATAAATATTCGCATAGAATCACAAATCGACACATTTTGGAGTAAAGGCAAATATTTATCCCAGTTAATATACAGAAGTATATCAAAGGAATTAATACCCTTGTGGCTAAATATAGTCAATAATCATAGGGGAAGAGAGTATCCACTTCAGCAGACACATTACGCGAGGGTGAGCTAACGGTTTGGAGTTCAGCACTCCTTCCCTCCTACACCCTGCACAGGTGAGGGTTCAGATACAGGGGTTGAAAGTTGAAAGAGGGCTGTGGAATAGCAGAATGCTTGCTCCATATTTTGAAACAATCGGAATTTAAGACATTGAGAAGTTTTGATTCAGTGAAATTTGTGGGTATTTTTTTTTAATAACCTATTGAAGTTTATAAACTTCATTGTAATATTTAATCATTGAAGAAGATAATGTAATATAATAATAAATAATATTAGGGATATCACAAACTTATGAGAAATGAAAATCAATTCATAACACCTAATTTTAAAATAACTCAAATGCAAAACCATTATATTAATCGAGTCATAAAAATTACAAAATCCTCCCCATTGAAATACGCTGTATTAATGATCAATCAGAACAAATAAATAAAATTAAAGTCTTCTTTTAAAAAAACTTACATACGTAAGTATGTCGGGATTTAAAATGGAGGATAATATTGATAAGTCTCGAATTTGAGGTATGATATGGTTTCATTAGCTCATTTGGTACAGCGGTGGTCCCGGTAAGACAGAGGTCCTGGGGTCGATTCCCAGATGCGGGTGATTCCTTTTTATTATCTGTGTTTTTTTTTCTGTTTCGTCTTTCATTTAGGACTTGTTAATATTATCTTCTTCAATGATTTTCATATACCTTCTTTGCTATGTTGGAATTGGGACAATCATAATTCATAATTCTCACACAGAAATCCTTACAAATGTTTTTATAAATATACTGTTAATTATTAGATTGGTTAGTATAAACCTTTTCAGTAAGTATGCAATGTTCTGAAAAGGAAGTAAGTCGGTAACCGCTGTGAGTACCGAACTCGACTCGTCCGATTTACAGCTAAACGTCCTATCGATCAGTTTTTACAGATGTTCATGATTACGTGAGAATAATCCAGTTATAAAATTCTGTTAAAATACACAAGTTAGATAAAATTACAAATAATTAAACGAAGGATACACAAAACATAAAATTACAAAAACTCACTCAATGATACATAATACAAGAGAAACAATTGACACAAAGATTGGCACAAGTGATACATAATATAATTAATCCAATCATTGTTACATATTTTGGAGTAATAGCAGGACATTTTCTTCTGAAACTACAGATTATCGACGAAAACGTCTACATTAGCACAATCTATCTTATTATATAGTCGACACATTTGAGGCATATATTAACATACACTATACATATCTATATACGAGTATACTAGATATAATATAAAACCAAACTACAAAAATAGGTTATTTTACATTACGTATTGGTTAAACACGGCGGGTTCCCATGTTGAGAATAGTCATCTGATGTAGCGGAAGTTCAAATCGTGAACTCAGTGAAATATGTAAAGTTTTTTCTCGTAATTTTCTAATTCTTTTAATACAGCGCCCTTGAGGTGATTTTTCACAAAAAAACGGCGCTATACAGATCATCCAAGTATTATTATTATTGATAAGAAATATTATTTAATCGTTCTCCATGCCTTGTTATTCCAGTCCCATGTTCAATTTAATGTTTATATTGAAACACATATGTATTGTACAGATTTATTAAACAGTTTACTAGAAGGCACACGCTCTAGTTTTCATCGGCCGGTACTAATTTGTATGGCAATATACATAAGATGGAAAATTTACACCGGCCAGGGCCTCTGTCATACAAATAAGCACCGGCCGACGAAAACCCAACCAGAAAAACCGGCGCGTGCGTCTCCGCGCTTTAACTCCTTGGAGTTATTTTCGCCATGACCTTGACATTAAGACCAATACTTGTACTACTATCAACCACCTATACATCTAGGTACCCATAAAACGAACACAGTTATATTACGATTGAAAGGTGTTCGATCATTAGCTACACCAGATAAAAAAAAATGATCCGGTCTCCAAAGCATAGCAGCGGCCACTTCGATAAAACAGCTTAAAATAAAGAGTTTTACAATTTGCATGAAAGATAACAACACGTGCTGATATAAATTTTAGTTCTTTTTTTGTTATTTAATGGCTTTCACCCATTAAGGGCTATCTTAGCCATGTATAATCAGTTAGATTTTAATAGTACAGATTGTTCTTAAAATTAGTTACTTTTAAACAGAATATAATATTTGGGCAAATACATTTGAAGCAAATAAGTTACAGTGCAAATTTATAAATGTGTGTGTTTTTAATCCCCAATGACTTAAATTATAATACAATTTTTATGAATACATTTTGCTAATAAATTATTAATTTGGGGGGAGTTGAGACTCAGAAGGCAGAGAATACTGGTAGGGAGTCCAATTTTAAGCTTTACCAATTCAAGCATAAAGTTTGGAAATTGTCAAAGAAATTATGGTCCAGAGTATCCTCTGACCCACAATCACAGTAAGACAACAAGTGTGACCTAGTCTTATTAATGTTGTATAATTATCTCTCGATAAATAAAAGGTCTATTACAACAACACTTACTTAATTACTAAATAACATGTTACACGGAATTACTGTATAATTCAATTGGAGAGCCAGGAAGCTAAGCTCTCCTGTATTCAAAGGTAATATTATAACTGGCCGGTTAACCTTGAGAACTCCCTAATGTCTCACATTTGAACCGTCTGATGGACAGTGCCATCTATGTGAAACTATGGACATTAAGATACTATAGTTAAAAAGGCGTTAAAAATATGTTACTATTAACAAGATACTATCCATATTATGATTTAAAAAATAACTGGTAGGGAAATATCTTCTCAGTCTTCAATTTAGACCACCGACTTTTTTTTTACTTTGGTGCATTGTACACAACAAACAAGGAAGTATGTTTCAGAAACATGAACTTCCAGCGGGTTCCTCAATCAGTATTTATGATTTGTAAAAGGAAGCTATAAAAACAGTCCTCCGCGTTGTTTTTTTTCTCCATATTTTAATGCCAAGAGGTTTATTCAGACACACTTGCACAGAAATACATACAATTAAAACCGTTGTACAACGTACGGTACTTAGGTAAATTAGCATTTTCTAGCGTAGGATCAAATCGTTTATTTTAAATATGTGACACCATGTGAGGGCAGAAATAACTTTACTTCTGAATTCCAGGTTCAGAATATCCTACTTTTGCGACGTACTCTTTCAATCATAGAATAGAAAACTCCCTAGTCGCCAGTTGATTTTATTTTTTATTTTAGAAACACACAGTACATGTATAAAATAGGCGGTGTACAAATTACTGTGTGTGTATGTGTGTGTGTGTGTGTGTGTGTGTGTGTGCGTGCGTGTGTGTGTGAGTGTGTGTGTGTGTGTGTGAGTGAAAAATATGTAGAGATTTAGGTTGGGACAAAGATTATTAAATGTTTGGAGTACACGGGAAATTGGTGAATTTGCTGCAGCGTTTGTTTTGTTGTTTATTGTGTAAAATAGTAATAATTCATTGGACCGACTCACCAGTTTATTGTACATTTTATAAAGTAATGTTGTCGTAAAATTTTATTAGCATAAGATTTTAAGCTACCTCAAGTACTTTGTCATTGATAACAAATTACGTGAATTCGGTACATAATTCATATTACTGAAGCCAATTGAAGCCAAGAATTACAAAAACTCGAAAATAACATCACCGACATAAAAACTAAATCACGCCACTGCTCGACATGCCAGCCTCCGTGTTGCGATTGTTAAGTTTTATGCAACTTATACAAATGATTTACAGCTTTCGCGAACACTAATTCAACAATATTATCATATTGCACCTCTGACTTGTCTTGGTATCATATTGGTAAGTATAGCTATGTACATCTTTACTTGTCTTGTAGGTATCATATTGGTAAATATGGCTGTACGTCTTTGACTTGTCTTGTGAGTATCGTATTGGTAAATTATGGCTATGTACGTCTTTGACTTGTCTTGTGAGTATCATATTGGTAAGTATAGCTCTGTACGTCTTTGACTTATCTTGTGAGTATCGTATTGGTAAGTATAGCTATGTATGTCTTTGACTTGTCTTGTGAGTATCATATTGTTAAGTATAGCTATGTATGTCATTGACTTGTCTTGTGAGTATCATATTGGTAAGTATAGCTATGTACGTCTTTGACTTGTCTTGTGAGTATCATATTGTAAGTATAGCTATGTACGTCTTTGACTTGTCTTGTGAGTATCGTATTGGTAAGTATAGCTATGTACGTCTTTGACTTGTCTTGTGAGTATCATATTGGTAAGTTTAGCTATGTACGTCTTTGACTTGTCTTGTGAGTATCATATTGATTAAGTATAGCTATGTACGTCTTTGACTTGTCTTGTAAGTATCATATTGGTAAGTATAGCTATGTACGTCTTTGACTTATCTTGTGAGTAGCATATTGGTAAGTATAGCTATGTACGTCTTTGACTTGTCGTGTAAGTATCATATTGGTAAGTATAGCTATGTACGTCTTTGACTTGTCTTGTGAGTAGCATATTGGTAAGTATAGCTATGTACGTCTTTGACTTGTCTTGTAAGTATCATATTGGTAAGTATAGCTATGTACGTCTTTGAATTGTCTTGTAAGTATCATATTGGTAAGTATACCTATGTACGTCTTTGACTTGTCTTGTGAGTATCATATTGGTAAGTATAGCTATGTACGTCTTTGACCAGTTAATTGTCATTTTATCTACCTACACCATGATTCCATGGTATGCTAACTTCATGGCCATATCATCAAGGCATCCTCGAATGGAATGGCCGTAGAAGTCTAGCAACAGAACTCTACCGCCTTTAAATGGTAAAGTTCTCTACGTCATTGACTTTGACTCAATCGACAAACTCGGCAAAATATGTTATTCTGTAACAATACTTCTGGGACTAACTACCAAATGCATGCACCCATTTATCGTCTACATACACTTGGAAATAAATTCACCTCTGCTATAGATATATTTAATATAAGTTTACCCACGTTTAAAAGATACCTGCACGATATTTTTATGTTGCAACAATTATAAGAGCATTGCATAAGAGCTATTGTTTAATTATTATTTTTTTATAAATATTATCTTTGTACTCATCTACAATCCAAAAACTTGTTCCTCTTTTTTCTTTCTATTTATCATATACTATATTATGTATTATGCAATTTCATACATTTTTACATCATCTGAAAAATAAAAACACTATGATTTTTTTTCATAATGTCATGCACTCCTATTATACGAGTATTATATTATGCACTTGTGTATTATGTATCATGTAGATCAGGCTATTACTATTTTTATTAAAAAAAAAAGTAGTATATACAAATTAAAAACCTTTCCCTTTGTAACTTCTCTGTGTCATGCACTTATACATTATTATACCTTCATAAATATTATAAATATGTTACACTTATATACCAACTATGCGTCATGATTTTTTTTTTAAGTTCTGTACACATAATCATTTTAATGTTAAAATATTTAAAAGCCCTTTGGGGCGTTAATGAATAAATAAATTAATAAATAAAAAATAAAATATCTTAATGTTAGAGTTCTGTACATCTTTGAATTTGAGTAGGCATCGTAATGGATGACCTTGACTTTGAGATAGTATTGTAATGGTAGAGCTCTCTACGACCTTGACTTTGAGATAGTATTTTAATGGTAGAGCTCTGTACGACCTTGACTTTGAGATAGTATTGTAATGGTAGAGCTCTATACGACCTTGACTTTGAGATAGTATTGTAATGGTAGAGCTCTGTACGACCTGACTTTGAGATAGTATTGTGATGGTGAGGCTCATACGACCTTGACTTTGAGATAGTATTGTAATGGTAGAGCTCTGTACGACCTTGACTTTGAGATAGTATTGTGATGGTAGAACTCTAGCTACGACCTTGACTTTGAGATAGTATTGTAATGGTAGAGCTCTATACGACCTTGACTTTGAGATAGTATTGTGATGGTGAGCTCTATACGACCTTGACTTTGAGATAGTATTGTAATGGTAGAGCTCTGTACGACCTTGACTTTGAGATAGTATTGTGATGGTAGAGCTCTGTACGACCTTGACTTTAAGTCTGTATCTTTATGCAAACTAAGAGCCTTAGCTTGAATCATTAAAGTACTCAGAGGGATACGAAATATTTGAAACAAAACTCGCAGAAAACAGCGAACAGCATGTGCGCTGTCGCAAGACTAAACCTGTCGAGATCAGACGGGAGTGTGTACAAATTAGTACATACAAACGCATGTATTCGGACTCGCTCGTGCTCGTATGTTAATGCATATGTGCGAACAGAACGTAACACTTTTCACAGTACGGACCTGGTTCATATGTATTTCATAGTGTGACAGGGAAACAACTGCACGGAAACAAAACATTTTCCATTATCGCCAAAAAAAAAACGATTTTACAAAAATGTGCGAAATAGCGAATTGTGCGAAAGTCGAATGTGCCAAAGCCGAGGTCCGCCGGTATTTCATAATTTAAAACATAAATAAATAAAATAATTCTAACCCGTACTAGATATTTGCTATACCTTTTGATTAAAAAAAAATCATTCTGTTTGGGTGAGAATTTTGGCCTCAAATGCAAAATTCAGTTTTGTATGAAACAGGCTGCGCAGCCGTTCCCCTTAAGCGCTCCGGAGACGAGGGGTTCTTAATCTAATTATGGTCGCGTTTGACTTTGAGACTGAGGAAAAGTTGGCAGTCAAAAGCCTGACCAAGGGCCATAAAAACGGTTTATGAGCACGTGAAAATTTTATAAGAATGGTTTTTTGACAGAGCTCTCGAGAATGCGATTTTTCCAAAATATTTTTTAAAATTTTTAATTATTAATTATTTTTATTGAGATTTAAGAATCTCGTTGTAATATTTAATCATTGAAGAATATAATATTATCATATCATAAAATGAAAATCGAAACCGAAAAAAATGACAGAAAGTAAAAATCTTCACAAATCTTGAATTTGAGATATGATATTGATGAAGATGACATAAATTGAACTGGTCTCATTAGCTAAGTTGGTTGAGCGTTGCCCCGGATAGGCAGAGGACCTGGGTTCGACCCCCAGATGCGACAGAAATCTTTTTATTTTCTGTCATTTTTTCCGGTTTCATCTTTCATTTTAGGATATGTTAATATTATTTTCTTCAATATTTTTTGTACATCAATTAACGTATTAACGACTCGAAGAATGACAATTCGACTCCAGACGAGAAAAGGTTGCCCATGCCTGACCTAAACCAATAAATGCTGTTGATTCTTATCGTTTGGAAAGTCACACTCGAATGAATTAAATTGGACCAAATGGATTCATCTACAGTGTTTATAATAAAGCAAGTGTACAAATCAACCTATCGTCCAACATCATATTAGATCACCCCACGAGCGACATAAATTGCCACTGGTGGATATTGGCGATATTGCCCACATTGAGAATCATTGGTCTAAACAAATAATATTAGTTAAATTTGCGCGATTGTCTCGTCAGAGTATAATATGTTTGCAACAAGGTCTTGAAGAAATATGCCAATTAGAAGGTAGGTATTTAAGTAATCAATCGTGTATATAAATAATAATAATCAAAATAATAAGTCTCGTGTTAACGTATTTCTATGTCTGTATTAAATTAGTAAAATACCATTAAAAAAAACGATAGTGAAGTAAGCTTAAAGTACTCAACTATTCTAAATCGGAGACCCCTCGTCAAACCAGTGGATTTTTATCTCGCCAAGTGGCTTTTTTCAGTGTTTTTGTCTTCATTATAAAACTGTCACAAATTGTCAAACTCCTCTGAAACGAGTCGGCTGTCATAAAATACAAAAAGTGCCTCCTTTAAAGAAACTTAAGTGAAACTATCATTATTAACATCAAATTAACCATCTCGAAATCACCTTTTATATAAAGCTCGCAGATAATAAAACCATTTACAATGAATACACAGTGTATCGTATGTGAAAAGAGTATTGATACTCCATCTGACTTTATATCCTGTAGTGTTTGTGTAAATAACTATCATCGTACTTGTGCAGAATTTGTGGAAACCTCACGCCGTGGGGCTAAAAATTTGCAGTGGAAATGTAAAAAGTGCATGAAAAATTTAAAAAATAACACAACCAAACTCCGTAGTGACATTTTTTTATTAAATGAACATGAAGACCCATCTATCGTCAAACAAGCTAAACAGTCAATACAACCATCAAAATCTGCACACGCCCAGTCAAACTCCACAAAAAAATCATCAACTACCACGGCAGATGGCGATAATCAACTTCGGAATTGGCTATTTTCAAAACATCTATAACGGAATTTGTAGAAGCCAAATTCAACTCGTATGTACAAAAATATGAATCGATCATCTCGCAAAACAATGAAATTATAAAATCGATTCAATTCATATCGGAACAACATGAAGAACTAAAAAATCGCATAAATGATATTGAAACATCACGTGAAAAAGCCAATACTGATAAAATTGAACTAAAAAACCATAATACTGTCCTACCAAATACTATTTCCCAACAAGACGACAAAATTGATAGACTAGAGTATTTAAGCCAAATACGCAACATCGATATAAGGGGTGTTCCTGAGTCAAGCATTGAAAATAATGTAGAAGTAGTAAAAATCTATCAAAAATAATTAACTAT
Organism: Halesus radiatus; assembly: GCA_022606495.2. NCBI lineage: Eukaryota > Metazoa > Arthropoda > Insecta > Trichoptera > Limnephilidae > Halesus > Halesus radiatus. The sequence continues at coordinate 31,601 of JAHDVE020004009.1, forward strand.
GAAGATACCGCTATACCTTTGCAGTCTGAAATAACAAATTTCAGAGAAAAATCCCAGATCCATAATAGCGACATTCAACAACATTAAATCTCATGATGACTTCCTATACAAAATTAAAGCTTACAAGAAATCCACTACCATCAACACAAATAAGTTAAATACAACCGACCTAGGATTATCGCAAGACGCCAAACGCATTTACGTATCCGAACACTTAACACAAAAGGGAAAATTTATATTATCTCAAACGAAATAAATTGCCAGACATTACAACTATAAACACTCTTGGACGACCTCAGGACAAATTCTACTAAGGGAAACAGACACCTCCAAATTATTAAAATAAATAATGTCCTCGATCATTATCGACTAAAACGTCTGTTACTGTGACTGACGATAAAAGCATACATTGTATCCTGACGAGGCAACCATTGGTTTCGAAATATGCAGATATTGAATTATTTAATAGTGGTTTAAAAAAAAATAATTATATTTCGTATCCGTATTATTCTATTTGTATTTTGTTTCACCTACACATGCTCACTCAATGTATATTTTTGTTTAGTTTTGAATTTTTCCCAGATGAAGCTTGGGATAAGCGAAACCGGTTGGTGATAAAATTAAAAATATTTGTAGTTCAAAACAATGTGTTTTTATATATATTTTTTATTTATTTCATAATATGTCAAACCACAAAGTAATTGATCTTTTTGAAAACATTTCTTTTTTTATTTATTTAATTTTTTAAACTCCCAAAAGGATTTTACATACAGATATATTATTTTTAAAATCACATAAGAAAAAAAAATAAATAAAACATGCACAAAAGTTAAATTACATTTGATAAAAGTTAAGTTACATTTGAAAAGTTACGATAAAAATTAAGTTACACTTGAAAATAGTAAATACTATAATATCCATAAAGTCAATATTAACATCAACAACACCGCTGTACAGAATACCGCTATTAAATTCACTCCCGTTTAAAACAATATAAATAAATATCGTTCACATATTTGTGTAAAAATACTACTATAACATACGTGCAATTACATTATCAGTGCAATAAAGAAGTTTCGAGATATTTCAAAGTCTCAGTGTGAACCTAAATCTAAATTTTAAAATCTGATTTACAATCAAAATAATTGATAATTCGCCGATCACTCAGTCCGAACACTGTCAGTGTGTGTGTGCATGTGCGTGTGCGTGTAAGCCGATTCTACGTTGCAAGCATCGAACATTAGTCCGCCTATACGACGCAGGGCCGCTAAACCTTTTCGGACCGCATCTCGCAGAAATAAGATGGACACCTGTGATACCTATTCTTTTATCACTTTGGCAAATAATATTATACATACTTTAAATACTACTATAATGGATCCAACCAACAAATTCAACAAAGAACAAATGGGAAAATTGACACCTAAACTCTCGGAACTACTGGGAAATATAAGCCTAGTTGCAGCTAAAATGGGCTTTTTAGAAGGTGAACTTAAGACTTATCAACGTATCTCAGAGAACCAGGCGCTCCAGCCTCCGCCCCAATCCCTGCCAAATAATGCCAATCATGGGGTACAAATAGCTCAAATGTGCGAAGCAGCCGACGAGTTAGAGGAAAGAAAGGTGAGAGCAAACAAATTAATCATTACAAATGTACCCGAAAGCACATTGGTGAATCAATTGAACCGAGTCAATCAGGACAAACTGGAAATAATAAAAATACTTTACAAAATCGACAACACGCTTGTCGAAAACTCTGTAAACGTTTTCCGTATTGGCGTGGTAAAACCAAATAAAATCAGACCACTGAAAGTTATACTCAACAATCCGTCGCAAGTCTTAAATATATTGCGTACAAAAAACCTAACATTGTCAAACACTGAATATAAAATTTTTTCCGACCAAACTCCGTTACAAAAGCAATATCTTTATGATCTCAGACAATCCCTGGCAAACCGTACCCTGGAAGGGGAAGTAGGACTGACAATAAAATTTATTAATAACAAACCATCGACAATAAAAAATGTCTCAAAAAACCTAATCCCATGAATGGATGCTGCCCAAGTAGCCGAAAATGCCGGACCAAATGCCCTGAAAAAATAAAAATCTACTACCAAAATACAAGAGGACTTCGTACGAAACTACATGTTCTTAAAACAGCAGCACCTTTAAACAGACATGATATATTCATCCTTACTGAAACTTGGCTCGTCCCAGAAATAAAGTTTCCAGAACTTAGTTTTACGAACCACAAGATATTTCGGTGCGACAGAAACTCAAAATCTAGTACCAAATCAAGAGGATGCGGAGTTTTGATAGCAACTTAGGAAACTTTATCAGTGAAAAAACTAAACACACAAAATAGCTCGCTGGAGCAATTATTTGTGCAAATTATTACCCCCATGGAAAAAATCATCATTGGAACAATATACATACCGCCAAACTCTGATATTCAAACATACAAGAAACACTGTGAAGACATTGAATTTCTCATTTCAAAACATCCTACATCTAAAATTATTATCGTCGGTGATTACAATCTTCCCAATTTGAAATGGAATTTTAGTGACAATGGCTATATTATAAATGAAAGTTGTAATGACCCAGCACGTGAAGTGATAGATTTTTGAATTTACATCAACATAATTTTGTATACAATACATGTGACCGCCTTTTAGATCTAGCTCTCTCTAACTGCTCTAAATTGTGTGTTGAAAAGTCAAACGATCCGCTCATATCGGTGGATAGTCATCATCCTTCCCTACACATTACAGTTAATATGTACATATACAAACCCACATTGAAACAAACAACACTCAACTTCAAAAACGCCGATTACGATTCTATTAATTACCAGTTCAGTAATACTGATTGGACTTTCTTGACTGATGATAGTAATATCTAACAAACCTTAGAAAAACTTTATCAAACATTTTCCAACAATATAAAATCTTATGTACCATCGTATGCACCAAAACACAAAACATATCCAATTTGGTTCTCCACGGACCTTATATTACTGCTCAAACAAAAAAAACAGTTGCACAAAATTTTTAAACTTACTCACCTAATCGATGACTACTCAAACTTTTTAGCAACAAGAAAAAAATGTAAAATACTATCCAAACTGTGCTATCAAGCACACACAACCTCCATTGAGAAAAATGCACTGGAGACAAAAAACCTGTGGAATTTTGTAAAAAAATTAAACAATGAAAGCTCAGACTACCCCCCCCACAATGCACTATGATGGCAAAATAGCTAATAGCACCATCGACATTCTTAATTTGTTTGCGGATCATTTCCAAAGCGTTTACGAAGACGAAATATCTGAAAATAAAATACCATCATATACATATCATAACACGTTACATTTACAGAACTACCACATTACACGGGAATCCTGCCTAAATAAAATACTTTCCCTTGACCCCAACAAATCTGCAGGCCCAGATAACATTCCGCCAATATTTTTTTAAACAATGCGCATCTACAATATCAAGTCCACTTACCATATTATTAAACAATTTACTTTCTTCTGGAAATTTTCCAACTCGTTGGAAATCTAGTTATATTACCCCAATTTTCAAAAAAGGTGATGACACAGACCTAAAAAACTATCGTCCTATATGTATACAATCAGCACTCCCAAAAATTTTTGAATCCCTTGTTCTCGACTTAATTTATCCATCAATACTCAAAGTAATTGATAAAAAAACAACACGGGTTCGTCAGTGGAAGATCAACTACTAATCTATTACTTTACCAAAACTATATTACGGAATCCTTCACGAATAAAAAACAAGTTGACAGTATCTATACAGACTTTTCAAAAGCTTTCGTTAAAGTATC
>JAHDVE020004010.1:0-26926 GCA_022606495.2 Halesus radiatus
TAAATTAACGCAAACACACAGCTGTTTTATTGGTCAACGTACATTCAACCTTTTACTGAAAGAAATTCAAACCGCAAATAAATTATCTTTCTACGTAAAAGATGTCAAATTATGGCTGAATAATTTAGATGTTTAAACATTACTTCTATAAAAATTTAGTTTTTTCGTTCTGCTTACTTTAGCTATAACTTCAACATGTTCTAATTATATTTACTTGCACAATAACTCCAAAATTGCTATTACATTAAACAAAAAAAATCTATTTACTTATACTATAATTCTAAAATTTACATTAAATATTGTCTTTTCTTGCTGTTACAATTCTTAAAATAATTAATATTCTAGTACTCATATTTACTTAAATTTTTCATATTACCCACACACAGTACGTGGGTTCCCATTTCTTAGAATCATAATTTAAACAATTATGCATGTAAAAAAATTGTATATAATTTATGTTCCTTTTCATGTTAAAAACTGTGGGAAAAAATAAAGGAAAAGAAGAAACAAATAAAAAATATGGTAGAATATTGTACGTATCCAATTTTTTTTATATATTTTAAATAACAATAATTTCTAGGAGTTTGCCAATCATCTTGTTTCAATTATCATATTTTTAATACAGATACAGGGGTTCAAATTCTTCAGCGTAATAATAAAGACAAAAAATAGACAATTTAGGAGCATTTGAAATTTGAAAAGCCGTAAATATTAATTCTACTATATTAAATAACCAAGTAAATTACAGTATAGTCGTATTCTACATATTTTTCCAGTGAACCGCTCGGTTCCTCCTGAAAATCCCTAATTACCCCATCCCCTTTGGTCGCCTCCCACTCCAACATCTAAATATTCATATATTTTTGTTCTTATTTAGTATCGTATATCAATTTTAATATAGTCCTGACGAAGGAATGGTACTTCTGAAACCGGCCCGCCAATATATTAGATTGAAGTGGTTTAAAAAAATATTATATGTTTGTGTTAACATTTAAAATATTTTTTTTACTGACCATTGTTCAATTACACAGAATTCATAACACGAAATTAAATAAATCAGAGCTACAGAAAAAGTACAGCGCGCATATAATACATGATGAAAGCAATTACAAAAATATGCACTTGAGAGAACATTCCAGCATGATTTCAGGATTTCAAGATTAAGGCGATCCACCGGCTAAAATTCCAACGAAATCACGCGCTCCTTATGCAGGTGGCGACAAGGTTGAGATTCCCACTTAACATCGGCCGCATGACAAATGCACCAAAATGCGTGTTTTATTCTATTCTGTAAAGCGCGGACATAATTATTAAAATATTTTACGGTCATATTCTAAATAACTTAATTTACCACAATGAACAATACTACAATATCGGAAAAGGGGTTCGTAAGTAGGAGAGTTTGCGCTTTAAACATTTTTTAACGTCTGATACTTTATTTTTTTCTAGGCTTATAAAAAGACACACAAAAAAATTCCCGGTTAAACAAAGTCCCAAGGTGTGTTCTACTTGCAGTATTTAATTAAATCATCTGTGATATTTCTAGGCCATCAAATTATGACACCGAAAACACATGATTTTGCATTACTTCCCATTGGATCGCCTTAATTAAATGTATGTATGTTATTTAATACATAGATCTTGTCAATAAAAAAATCATTTTATATAGTAGGTATGTTTGCGGCACGTTCCAAGTATCGCCCTGGTGGAAGACCACCATTGTTACCATTGTTACCATTGTTACCATTGTTACCATGTTACCATTCATAATCGAAACGTCACTTGAAACAACTTTAGTCATATTTAGTGACCAGTTTAGCAGACGTAATGGCACACAAACGAACTGTGGGGGCACGCTGATCCCGATCTGAGGAGAGGGCTGGGAGGGGAGATAGCACGACCTACCGTTCCCTCTGCGAGGAGGAACGATTTTAACGACAAGGATCCTTTTTTACGACTTTTGTAATTCTGCGGACCTTGTCCTTGTGACGATGCTTGGTCTGGTTCCGGTGCGATACACTAGTCCGATGGAAGTCCAGGATAAGCGGTAGTCAGAAGAAAAGAACGCGAGTAGATGGGAAGACGAGCGGGCAGTGGCCAAAGAAGGTCTTGTCAGGCGGGCAATTGAAGGCTAAATGACTCAAACTGGTTTTCGCAGGCTACTTGAGGTAGTCTGCGACGCGCGGACTACCGCATTGTGTGAATGCCCGGCAAGCCCACCTCTTTCCCACCGCCGTATTATTCTAACGCTTTATTTAAGTCATTCCTTTCTGACCTGTCTATGAGAACACGCTTCTCACAAACCGCCCAGAATACATTAACAAAGGTGGCTAGACACATCCCGCCAATCGAACAACATATTTACAAAGGCATCGGGGGAGTCGGAATCGTTTTCGAACAGCGAAACAATATTTATTAGACGATCCGACACCCTTACAAATTAGGCATAATATCAATCTATATATAACAAATATGAAGACGAAAATTGACGCGTCAAAACATTCTGGGAGAGGCGGTCACGTCCGATACAGACCAGATCTGTATATCCAGAATAGTTCTCAACCTTCATATTCCCCAACCGCACCCCATCCCTAGTCCTATCAGTTTCACAACATACCCAAATTAGAGAAGACATGTTCCCACCCCCTCCAGATATTTGGAAAAGAGAAGTATGCGTGGAGAGACAGGGCCTGAATTTAATAAGATTACGTGATCAGTGCAGATTAACCACGTTATTTAGTTGTTAGTTTATTTTCAATAGAAGCAAACTAACTGCTGTTGCGTTCTTATCAAAACAAATTGTGTAATAATGATGCATTAGACGAAAAACATAAAATAACCCGCCTCAATTGCTCTTGTGACAACATTGTGGCAAACAGTCTAATTATCGATATTCAATATCGCGCAAAGCTAATTGGATCCCCCGAATCATATTATAATTGAGTCAAAGTGACATTGTTATTATTATTTGATTACAAGATACTAGTACTTGCTATATGGGATGTGCAAGGCGCATTTATGAGTGGAAGGGGATGCATGGATCAGATTTTCTCGTTGCGTATGCTCACAGAGAAGTTTCTGGCAAAAAAACAGAAACTTTTCTGTGCTTTTGTAGATCTGCAAAAAGCATACGACAGAGTTGACAGAAAAAAGTTATGGAAGGTGTTGTCTAAGTATGGTGTGAATACAAATCTTATACAGGCAATCGCATCTCTGTACGAAGGAAGCGTTGCATGTGTTAGGGCAAACGGTGATTTTACGGGGTGGTTTGACATCACAAAAGGTGTTCAGCAAGGCTGCGTAATGTCACCGTGGTTATTCAATCTATACATGGATAATTGTATGCAAGAATTGAAAGAGGTGGGCCTGGGCGTGAAAATGAGTAGTTTGCAAGTATGTTGTCTGTTGTATGCTGATGATGCGGTGCTGATTGCTAACAGAATGGAAGATCTACAGTCCCTCGTATCTAGGATGAACGAAGTATGTATGAAGAATGAGCTAATGATGAATGTAAATAAGTCCAAAGTCATGGTGTTTGAAAGAGAGAGTACGAAAACAGTATGCAATATAGTTGTGAATAATGAATATTTGGAGCAGGTCGATGAGTTTGTATATTTGGGAAGTATGTTTACGAGAGATGGAAAGATTGATAGGGATATTAAAAGAAGGGTGAATGCAGGAAACCCCATTAACGGAGGACTGAACGCGGTTGGCGCAAACAAAAAGTTGTCCAAGGAAGCGAAGCTAGCAGTCCACAATGGAGTGCTGATACCAACACTGATGTATGGCAGTGAGGCATGGAACTGGCAGAGGAAGGATGAAAGTAGACTGAATGCTGTAGAAATGACATCTCTGAGACGAATGTGTAGTAAAACCATGTGTGATCGAGTGAAAAATGTTAAGATTCGTAAAGAATGCAAGGCTGATGTAAGCGTAGTGAGCAAGATTAAGAAAGGGACGCTTAGATGGTTTGGGCATGTAGAGCGAATGAACGAAGAAAGGAGTGTAAGGAGAATATATGACGCGAATGTGAATGGAAGAAGAAGCCGGGGACGTACAAGGAAGACGTGGCACAATCGAGTGAATCAAATACTTGGAGTCGGGCCATGTCAGAAGTCGGAATAACAGAAGAGAATGTATGAGGCGTTGTATGAATGTGAATGACGCAAGAAGTGTATGCCAAGATCGAGTTGTTTGGCGGTCCGTCCTCTCTGCCTACCCCTGCGGGGAAACGGCGTGATGGTTAGTTAGTTAGTTATTTAGTTAGTACTTGCTGCTTAGAATTAGAAGTTTTTTTACTTTATTAATTTTATGATTAATAAAATTTTTTTTTGTTACAAGCATTTAATAATAAACATATAAAGGTTATTAAAAAAAAAAATTATAATCAGTAATTTATTTAATTAAGTTTTTAATCCAGTAGGACTGGGTGGATAGTGCAAATCCAATCTGCTATATTACATGAGATATACAAATAAAAAAATGTTTAATAAGAACCCAAAAATACGAATATTTATATAAAGAAAATGTAATAAAAATAAAATAAAATGAAGAAAATGAAAAACATGGTGGTTAGTAATAACATGAAGAAGATTAAATTAAAGTATCGTCTTTTAGGGAGGTAGCCGCATCATCTACATCCATTGCGAAATAGTTTACGCTCGGTAGGGGCGGGGGGTGGAGGAGCCCGGGGGCTCAGCTCGGAGGAGCGAATTAAGGTTACTTTAGTTTTGGGGCTCGTCGAGAACGGTTGTTCCTATCCTCACAAAAGTCTGCAGAAACGCTTGTCGGGTATAGTACCTCTTATCGTTCTAATTTGTTATTTTCTTTTGCTACTACGTAAATATTATAAATTCAGTCAACTTTCATTCTAACCTTTAATGTGTTAAATGCGTTCACAGAGAGATTTATAGCTTTTCCTAGAGCTTAGAGTGATAAAATAAATAAAATACAGGCCTGTTCAAAGGTATTTTTAAAGCAAAAGATCATTTTTTTATTGAAATTCCTATTCCTGTGTTATACCTATATATACATATGTGTTTATATTAATATATTCTGGAAGCAGTGGTTTTCAAATTGCCTGTAAACGAACTGAGAATACGATATATATCCTGAGATTGAGCTAGTCGAGGATATTGCCATTGTAGTTTGAACTTTTAGTAATCTTTAAGGATATTTCAATGTAAAAATGTAAATTTAATTAAGAACCGGATCGTGGGATTCCGTCATGTAACAATAGATGGCGTTAAAATATTTGCCTCCTCCGTAGATTTTGCCCTTGACATCAGCTTTCGACGGATCGTCAATAGATGGTACTGTTTTATTGATATTCAAGTTTCATTTGTTTTCGATAGCTCACTGTCTGTGGATTTAACACTTATAATATCGAAATTTAACAAATCTATGTGTTCCTCAATTGCTAAGTTCTTGTTATGATCGAATTCATCTTTAAGTTTCTAAACATCGCTTTTAATGATAATTAATTCTCTAAGAAATTCAGTTGCATCAATATATAATCAACCCTTACCGTCGGCAGTTTGATTATGTTTAAAACCGCAAATTGTTGGGGTCAGTTTCTTTAAGAGTCCTAATCATGTCAGTTATTATGCATTTTTTCATACCTTTACCGACTCTCCTGAAAAAGGTTTTTTGAAAAGTAATGAAACAAAACGACATAATATAGAGAGAAAGAAAATAATAAACTAAAAGGTATTCAATTTACAGAAAAAACTTATTGAAGCTTGTGATTAACCTCAGTGTAATATTTAATCTTTGAAAAAGATAATATTAAAGAAATCTCAAATGAAATATGAAACAGAAAAATATATTTCATTGGAATTTTTTTTTAAATATTTTTAATATGCTTTCGATGACTAATTAAAAGCAGTTAACACTGATTTTTTTTAATATGTATAAATGTATGTATATTGTATATTATATAACAAAAAATCCCACGTGTTTGGTGACCAGATCTGAATAGCCAGGTATTCCCCATCTTCCTCTCCCCCTTCTTCTTCCACTCCCAAATACCTTCAGCCTCACAACATTCCCCAGTTGGGAATGCCATAGTCTCACTGGCTCCAGACGGTTGGGAGCAGTTAAGTTACTTGTGAGGTATTTATATAAAAAAATATATATTCTCGTACGAGTATATATGTGGGAAAATAAAGCGCCGTTAAAATTGAGTTTTTATGGAAGTATTATATATATTTTTTTAATATATGTATATTTACTCGTACGTTAATTAATTAATTAATATAAATTAAGTGAGTTTTTACAGTAGGTTCCAAGAAAATAACAGTATAGAAAATATAACATGATAGAACGTCATAATTATATTCATTTTTTAAATATTTTTTTGTTGAACTTGGAATTTCAAAACTTCGTTCCAATTTTCTTTTTCATTAGTACGTATATATTTTTTAATGTTATGGAAAAAAATCAATTTTCCAGGCAATACAGTCGAAGTCGTCTTTCCTTGAGTCTCGAGGGGGATCTAAATGTCCACTTGTTGATTTATAAAGTTAACTAACTACCATACCTTTATATTTTCTGTGTTTTTTTTTCTGTTTCGTGTTTCAATTGGGATGTGTCAATATTATCTTCTTCAATGATTAAATATTACAATAAGGTTTATAAACTTCAATAAGTTATTATAAAAAAAAATTAAAAAATTAATATAATATAAGTATTTGATTCACTTTTATACAGCCTAAATAACCATAGATACGTTTATATTTTATTACACCCAATGTAGAGCGGAATCAATAACATAAATTAGAAATTAAATAATGGAAATCGTGTGAAAAAATTATTCAACGTGATAGCAGATCTGAATTTTAGATATAATAAAAATATTTTTATTCCGGACTACATCCATAGGTTATGCAATGCAATGTAGTCCATATAAGCATTAAAGTACGCCATAAAAAAAGAAAGGAAATAAATTTACATATTCGTAAAAAGCTTTTATTTTGTGGCTTGTCATAATTATAACATAAACGTATAAATTTGTTTTGAACCATTTCTATTTAATAAAATAATCTCGGCCCGGTTTCGAAATATCCTCCCCTCGTCGGGAAAATCATAAGAAATAAAATTACATTATGCACACAACATAAAAGAGAAGGTTTTACCAGAAGAAAAGCACAAAAAAAAACAATAAAGAAAATGATATTCACTTTGTAAAAGGTTTTGGAGGTTTTTGAACGATCCATTTTTGGAAAGAAGCGTTTAACCACCCGATTTCGGCTTTTATTAGAATATTTCTGGAATTTAGTAGCCTGCATCAGGAGTTAGCCGCTTAATGCCTCATTGTAGTATAAAATCAGTTTACCCTGCCTGATGTGAAGATTTCGCTGGCACTGCAAGACCTCCGTAACCGAAACAATTGTCAATATAATACATTATTATGCCATTTATGGTTTAGATCTTCGATTAAAACAACGCGCCAGTTGTTTCCGATATTCGAATGTAGCATTGCCGTCAAAGCGGCATGTTGTTATGCCTGAAATTGGCATTTAAGGGCATTCGAAACATGATTATAATGCTACGATCTCACAGATGGCGGTAATTTAAATATTTTAGCAGAAAAAAATCTTTTACCACGTAATGCATTTAAATATTGATATGTAACACTAATACATACAATCCCAACTGCTTCCGACCATTTGAAGACTGGAGCCAGTGAGCCTATGGCATCCTCAATGGAAGTATGTGGTGAGGCTGAAGGTAGAGAGGAGAGGAAGGAGACGGGGAAGAAGAAGGTGGGGAAGTACCTGGCTATTCAGATCTGGTCACCAAACACGGCTAAAGTCATTTCAAGCAACGTTTTAATTATGAATGGTGGTCTTTCACCAGGGCCATACTGAAATCATCTATCATTATCACTCGGGAAAGTGCCACAAAAAATTCAAAATTAGATAAAGCCTAGCATGTAATATTCGTACAGCGCTCTTGAGGTGATTTTTCAGATAACAGCCCTGTGCAAATTGTGTAATTATTAATATTTTTATAGAATTAATTGTCATTAATATACATACCTACATTTATACGTTATTTTTTCATTTTTTTATTACTTATATATATATATTTATGATCATTTGTTATAGACGTATTGCCCATCCCACCAGGTGTGAATCACCTGTGTTGAGATGGCAATTTACTAGCTAGGATATTTAGATGACAAATACATTAATAGATTGCAATTTACTATTTTTTTTCAAAATTTTCTATGCACTAAACAAATCTAAACTCATAGTGACAATCTAGATATGTTAATAATTTAATATTAACCACACTGAAACAATGAGGAATGATAGAGGTAATTATATTGTATATTACAAATTGATAAAATTAATGCTCGCCTAGTGATATATACTCGTGCTATGCAAAACTCCAATGATTACTCTTATTGAATACATTTCAATAAAGATCTTTAATAGTATTATCGATAATACAAAAAAATCTTAGAAAATTTAGTTGCTCACGCTGGGATTTGAACCCGTGACCTCTGGATTCGTTGACGGGGATATTAACCACTCGACCATGGAGGCCGACGAGAATTTTGGTCCCTGGCGTGGGGGTCTGTTTGCCGAAAAACTAATCTAACTAATTCTAGTCAATCTAGTTATTTTATTTAGCATTTAACCATTTTCATAAAACTTACTGTTTTCTATCTCAGTTCTGATTTACCTTGAGTATTGTACTTTCTTGGATTTCCAGCTCCTGGAAATTAATACCTCAACTTATGTCTTCATTCTCCACTATTACAGAAGTATGGCCATTCTAGAATCCGTTCCAGAAACATTTGTCTCACCTAACTTCTGGAAAACCAAGCCCACTGAGCATATACACTTATTTTTCTAGACTTATTATTTCCTTTATTTTGTCGTGGTTTCACACTTTGATATAAGAATGATACACCTCCCCTATTTACGTCAAGTTTGAAAAGTGATTTTTACATAAATATTTTAATGGACTGGAGAGTAGAAAATTTCTCAAACAGAGAGTTCTGGGGTATGAAAATTGCGCTGTTTAAATTACCTGGAATTTCTACGTCACTGCAACTATTTTTAAGCACACAGTGTTTTTATCTCGATTTTCTTTCAATGAACGAGTAGTCGTATCATTGAAAGGAAAGGTGTCTTGGAATTTTTTTGTAATTTACGTATTTTTTATTTCGGTTATCTAAACAACTCTTAATTTGATTTTGTTCACGGTGGTGAAAGTTCTAAAAAAACTTAAATATTGATTTTAAATGCTATATTCCATAACTTTGGCAATGTTCACCTTGGTAAATAGTGTTTTTTTTTCTACAAATATGAGAATAGTTGTTTTTTTACAATGTTTTCGATCCAGAAACACAATAAAACAGTCACAGTAATAAAATTTTAATTTTGACATGTTTTCAAAATTATAATTTATAAAATAAAACAATAACTTTGTTCAAAATTATAATTTAAGCAAAATATCTGTTCTACAAAGACATCAAACATCTCGGACAGATCTCTATCAACGTTAAATTTACATCGGTTTTTCCGGCTAGAATGTATGTGTATATTTTATTTATATTTATTTTATTTTTTACTCATTTTTATTTATTTTTATTTATTTTTGTTTATTTTTATTTATTTTTATTTTATTTTTTTTTATTTTTTATTTTTTTATTTATTTTTTTTTTATTTATTTTTTTATTTGTTTCTATTTATTTTTACTTATTTTTATTTGTTTTTACTTATTTTTATTTATTTAGTTAAACAATTTATTTTTATTTAATAGTTAAATAATATTTTTATTAAGTTCGGCAAATATTTTAGTTTTATTTTATTTTGACAGCTGTTCCGACATTCAAAGCCATCTTCAAAGATTACATAATCAAAAAATAACTTAATAATAACATTAATAAATTTGGTATATGTATTTAAAAAATAAATAAATGAAGTTCTACGAATTAAACACAAAAACAAATAGCAGAATTTATATGTAAACTAAACTCTACTATTTCTAGCTCGCAACGTTATTTCAATCGTGTGGAATAGAACTTATAAATGTACGGTTTTTTTTTTTTTTAATTTTGAAAATGACATTTTGTTTAACTAGACTTACAACCATGTTACACTGCCATAATTTATCAATTCAATTCACTATGATACTGTTAATTATTATTACGTAATATTAGGTTTTACAGAGTTTTCAAGGCAAATATACATATGAAAATGTAAAACAAAAAAAATGTATATGAACAACAGGAAAATAACATAAATAAATGTGAAGGGTCGAAACATACAGATACAATAGAAAGAGGTACATAACAACGTTTTAAAGGACGGCTATCAGAACAGAGTTAGTACTTATAACAAATGGTTTTGGAAAAGCAATTAAAATATTAGATTTCTGAACATCATTTCAAGATTTGTTCAAAACGCACTCTCGTCTCAATTCCTCGGGGAACTTGATATAGCTGGTGTGGGCAATGTATTCCAATGATATCAATCCGTATTTCATCGAGTGTATTTTTTATATGTGTAGTTTGTGGTGTTGTCGTGTATTGTGTTGGGGGACCTCGTGATTATAGTTAAGTTTTATATTTGCGTGTATATGGCATTGAATCATATTTAAAATAGTGTTTGTTATCTCATTCCAGGAATAATCATTAACGGTAATACTGACGCGTGCCGGTAAATACTCTTTAATATGGTACTATATAATATTCTTTGTTGTAAAAAAATATTTCATAAAAGTGTTGAGATCTCTTGCGAAGCCGGGTAGTGGAATTATATGGTACCTAGTGGCGTGCATTGAGTTTTTAATCAATACGAAAAAACAACGAAATAATTGATATTAAAAAAAAACTAACCACAGATAGATAAGTTTTCGCAAATAATGGCTAAGCTGCTGCCTTCAGTCGATGTTGGTTGGGAATACCTGCCACATCAAATATCCAATAACTGCTTCATTTATGCCAATTACTGGAAATATAAATTTTCCATTATTTTCGATTGCTATTTTGCACGAAAAATAGCCAACACAATCTGAAATTTATTTCGTATGTAAAGTTGTACTAATTAATCGAGGCACCAACAGATGGCATTGATTGCTACATTTGTACCGAAAGGCAAAGACACTAATACAGATGAGCTTGGCTTGAACGTGCATTGGGCACACATGTACATTGATGTGTAGAATACAATTAAAATTTAAATATGACATGCTCATCATTTTGCATACTTAGTTCCTGCTTTTGACACGTGTAGGCGCGCGTGGCGGTGCGATTTGAAGCTGGAACTTTAAACGTATTTTTTAAACTATGGATTGATTTCTTGAAATAATTTAAACGTTATTTCTATTTTTTAGTAAGGTAGGGTAGGCAGAGCTTATGTAGTACCTACGTATAATGAACACTTTCCAACTGACCCCGATATGAATAAATACAAGACGTTTAAATAATTATAAATCAATAATGTTACGAACAATAATGTTTCACCGACAGATTAATGTCAGCGAATTTCCTTCCGATATCGGATTACGAAAATCAACTTTGACCGGGCATTCCCCGTATCTATCCAAATTAGATGTAACAACGGAAATTTTCTGATTGAAGTCTTACAAAATGGTCTAGAAATATCCAATCTTGATCAATACTTTATTGCCGGACTAGTATTTTGTATTGTGCCCTTCGCTCGTACCAGTCTATATAAAATATGAAAAGTAAGGCCCTGTCTATACAAATTATAACTGAAACCCTCTAAGTTGAATCTTGGCCTTTTCGAATATAACCTTCGTCCGGCAGCATATTTTTACAAAGTTAACAGGCATGGGTACAATATTGTGCCTTCACACAGGGTTAGAGGTTATTTGGAGTAAAAAATGTAAATATTAACCTACCCATAGATAATATAAAAAATCAGCTCATCAGAATAAGAAAATTTAGTCCATTTTTTAATCAATAATGACGCCCTAACATAAATACTAGTATATATATTATTTTTTTCAAAGATATCTTCCATAGTTTTAATTTAATTAATTTTTCCAAAATGCTCCAAATCTATGGCCGGTCGGTTTTGACGTTAAAATGTAAAATGTCAAAACGAGTATGAGCTCTACCGTAAATAATTTTATATTCTATTCATGGTAAACCTAAACGTAAGTTATAAAATTATGTACCTTTTTAGAAACTTTAATTTTAAAAAACATATGGGTATTTAACATTAAAATTATCCAATTTATTTTGTATAACTTATTGAAGTTTGTAAACCTCATTGTTATGTTAAAATTATCATTGTATACGTATTGACATTTGGTTTGTTCGTGAATATTTAAATTTCTTTTATGAATAATTGTTTTTTTTTATGTTACAGAGCTTGAAGTCATCAAAATTATAAACTCGTATAATTTTCGCCAAAACTAAAAAAATACGAAACAAAATCGACAAATAAAATGTCCATACAAATCCAAAAACAGAATACTCGCGTGACGTCAGATGTTCCAAATGCAAAGGTGCCAACATAAAAAAGGTGTTTTGATGAGATGAGATTTTTACTCATTTTAAATAACGATTTAGAAATTCTACGTATTATATATAATAAAACCTATATATTCAGAAAAGGCATTTACTTATCTATATGAATATATTTTAAGGCATAATGTTTTCACTGGAGTTTCTTATTGCTTGAATAAATAATTTGTCCGTTGTTTGAGTTCGATTCTAGCCACTCAAAAATATTGTGAAATGTTTGTAGACCATATGAAATTGGCCTAATATTTATTTAGGTGAGTATTATTTGCTATTTTTTAGTTATTAATTTTTTTTATTCTTAAATTTAAAATACAAAAACATCATCAAACTAGGACAGTTCTATGTTGAGATTAACGCCTTTACAATTTTAGTGAAACGATGAATAATAATAAGTTAATAAAATTATGTAATAAGTAAATAATAATAGATAGGTAAAAAATGTATATAAGTAAGTAGTAATAATAAGTTAATAATAATGATAAAATCGATCATACATAAGGTTTCAACATTGATTACAAAAGAAGGGATAAAATGGATAAAGCGAAATCACCACGCTCAGCTAACATACAGTTTTTAAACATTTTTTAAAATAATTTTGCCATATCTTTAGTTTTAATGTTGTCACTAAGCCTATTATATAACAAAGGAGCTTTTCAAGAAAAACTCCTTTGTCCAAATGATGTTCTATTTGAAGAAGACAATAGATAAAGAAACAAAATAAAAAAGATAACAGTCCCAACTGAAACTTGAACCCAGGGCCTGCATTCCGTTTCTTTTTAAGGATAAGACATTATCCTTATCCTTGGGCATAAAGGCTTTTTGCTTAACTGCAGTTCCGGTTCCCTCGAATGGCGGCAAAGTGTCATTCAGCGAATGACAATCTTTAAAAATATCGATATTTGCGTAGTTTTAACAAGAGAAAAATTCAACATTATCAAAACTATTGCCTTTAAACATTAATAGTGAGTCATTGTTACATGATAATGTTATTAAATTAACCGAATTAACGAAATTGCGATGTTTGTAAAGTACTTATGCCAATAGCCCGGAATATCGGGTAAAAGTTATTTAAATTCTAATAATTACAGTTATAAAAATAGAAAAACTCAAATAATTAACTACACGTGTTAAGTATCGTGTGATGGACATATAATTTGTAATAACACTGTGTTAATTAAGGCCGTATAACCAGCCGGCAGAAATTCGTATTTCACTCAAAAACGGTTTTCACGCTCGGCAAGAGATGGGGACACCGAGTGAGATGTCCCGCCGCATCGACGTATCCTGTATGTATTGTTATTGACATGTAATCGGAATCGCAGTTAAGCAAAATGCATTTAATGTAACGGGAAGTAATGCAAAATCATGTGTTTTCGGTTTGGGAATTTGATGGCCTAGAAATATCATAGAACATTTAATTAAGTACTGCAAGTAGAACACACCTTGGGCTTTCGTATAACCAAGTCCAATTTTTTTGTGTATCCTTTTATAAGCCTAGAAAAAAATAAAGTATCAGACCTAAAGAAAAGGTTTAAAGGGCGAATTCTCCTACTTACGAACCCTTTTTCCGGTATTGTCGTATTGCTCATTGTGTCAAATTCAGTTTTTTAGTATACGACCGTAAAAAATTTTAATATATAACCTGAGCTTTACAAATTAAAATAAAACACACGTTTTATTGAAGTTTTTTGCGTAAATCAAAACGTGCGGCCGATGTTAAGCGGGAATTTCGACCTTGTCACCACCTGAATAAGGAGCGTGTGATTTCGTTGGAATTTTAGCAAGTGGGTGGCCTTAATCATAAGGATAATGACAATGACTTATCCTTTAGAAAAACGGAATCAGGCCCCGGGTCCTCTAGTATTACCGAGACCAACGTCTCTACCTATTATGTTATTGAATGTAATTTATGTTTATTTTATACATATAGAATTGTTGATATTGCCTTAATACTTACAATAATTTATTCCAAATAAATTTTATATTCATTCTAGGCTTACATAAAATCCAATAGATGTCCCATATAAATAAAATCGGATAGTTAAATCCGATACACCTTCTGGATTTCAAATGTATTCAGGTAGAACTTAATTATAACAAAAAGATGGTAGCCAAAGTAACATGGAAATTAATTTGAAGATAATATTATTATTTCGAATTGGGAATGTGAGATAGATAAAAATGACCGAATGTGATTAGATCTCAATAGCTCAATTGGTAGGGACGTTGGCCCCGGTAAAACTAGAGTATCTGGGTATAAGTCCCAGTTACGACTGTCATTTTTTTTATTTCTCTCTTTATCTGTAACATTTTTGTTGTTGTTTTTTTTTATATTACCTTCTTCTGTGATTGAATATTACATTGATACTTTTAAGCTTCAATGTTATTCTTAATTAATTGACTAATATTTGCCTTAAAAAAGCTATCTAAACAGCTCTGTAACTGTTGAAAGTAAATACACAATGTCTTCAAAATTGAATACCTCCGTTTCAGTCCTTCCACTATTGTCATATTTCTTATTGGGCCCTAAATCCTACTGTTACCTGCGTGTAGAACGGGAGTAAATAGTGATAAATCACATGGAATATACATTGATTTGCTTTTAGGCTCACTTCACTCCCTGGATGAGAGACATACGCATACGCAAGAATATTTCGCCCCAACCGAACCTCGTAAATATCGACAGTCAGTGGCGGTTTCTCCCTAATGAGCGCCGGTTGCGGAGTGAACTCCCAAGGAAAAACTACAGCGAACAAAACTAACTTGCATTATAACATTAATAGAATTTGAAATATGAAAGCGTGCCACTACTTCCTAGTATTTGCCAGTACAAATTCCTAAATAGCGCGCCACGATTCCTATTTTTAAAAAATCCAAAAAATAGGATATCACAGCCCGATCCGAATCCCGGAACGCTAAAAAACCCATGGGAATTTCATGCAACATATATACGATTTTGAAGGGTGCGGAAATGTGCGTCAACCCCGAAAATCGCTATTTCAGTGCGCAGCGATAAGATAAATCTTTTTTTAGTTTTCATCTTCTTTTCCGTGTTTTTTTTTTCTATTTCATTGTGTGAATGCTATTACTATTGAAGTTAAACAATACTTTTCATGCGTAATGAAATTCTATTTTAATGTTACTTTTTACAATTATATAAAAAGTAATTATTAGAATATTAATGTTTTCCGCCTTTTTAGTTATTTCTGGGGAAATATAAATCCTGTCACAAATACGAACTTATTTCTTCATTTTTTTGTTTATTTAATACCTACCTTTACACACAAACTTTGGAAATGAAATGACATCATAATGTACAATATTCGATGAAGAAGAAAATCAGCTCATAGAAAGCCGATATTCTTTTCTTTTTTAATTCCCGATAATTTAGACCGCGAACCGTCACTGACGACGGTAGCACGGTAATGTTATCAGAGATAGGTTTATACTAGACAACAATATTATTATATGAAAGTAATGTCAATAGATAGCAGAATAAACAAGCTTCGTTTGTGAAACAAAGCTTCAACGTTATCATTTTTAAATTCAGAATTCTATGGATACATTTTTGATGGTTTGACACCTTTCATACCGATTTGTGATCAAAAAGTAAAAAACCTCTTATTGAACATTTATTTATCAGTATTCCAACAGCTGTTAAATATCGTATTGTATTTTTTCTGTATACAGTGCCAGGGAACAGTTTTCCCTCTTCATGTATCAACTGTGGTTATAGGTGCATAAATGTGGAGCAAATCTTCTCTACCAACTGAGCGGGCTGCCTATTGCTACTGTAGGGCTTTTATTTGTTTTTATTTCAAAGAATTGTAAACTTTGTTTTATGTGCTAGTGGTACTGGCTGATGGCAATCTTATATTTAAGCCCGCTTACTAAGGTAATGGAGGGTTTAAGATGGAATTTGGGCGGAGACGGAGGGGGTCGAACAGCTGTTAAGTAATTTAAAAAAGTGTTTACACAGCAATCAATTCGACTTACCACTAGCAACAGATATTTTAAAAGAAATGTTTTTAAATTTAACGTTTTTCTCAAAATTAAAATGTTTAGATGGGAATGCAAAATTTATATTTATTTTTAGTATTTGAAACACCGCTTGCTTTATAATTTATTTATTTTTTTAAATAGAAGCATATTTTTTAAATTATTTTTACGACATAATTTACTCGGGTAATGTTGAATAAAACTGATGTCAGAATCGATAGACTTGCCCTAGTGCGATTTCGACAGTTAGAGACAAATGTCACATGACACCCAACTTGGCACCAGCTTAGTCCTCTGCCGTCCACATTTGTTTTGCGTGATTTTGACTACGGTAAGCAAATCACAAAACATTTATAAAACGGGTCAAACTAAATACTCGGTTTTGTAAAAAAAAAAATTATAATAATATTTCTAGTTAGTTACAGTTTTACTTAAATTTACAGCACGCTTAGCTCGCCCCCGTCCTTCTATCTCGGTTTCTTCCCCTTGCGTGTTAGGGCATCTCTATTTATTATTTGCTCTCTGATTTATCCCCAGCTCGTGATATAAAAAACGTAAAGTTTATTGTACAAAGGTAGAAAGACGGTGATCTAATCTTGAAGTGTCTGAATGTCGCCCCCAAAACATTAAACCGGTGGATTGTAACAACATACTTTACAAACACGCCTCTCACGCGAACGCGGCAATAAACACAACCAAAAATCAATGTTTTAACCCTTGACCCAAATTTCTTAAAATGAAAAATGTCTAAACAAATTGTGTGAAACCTCACAAGGGTCCCACTGCCCAGATCAGTCGGACTACGGCAAGCCCACTTTGGTGAATGTCATGCGGATAAAGGAAGTTTGGAGAGGAACTAAAAAGTTGAGATAAACAAAGACAGACAAAGTTGAATACAGCAACTTCAGAGGCTGTGCGAGGAGAGACTAGGCTTGCAAGTAGCCCAGGACAGGTTTGCTTGGAGGCGTATTTTCGACTAGGACAAGGAAGGGGATGAAGTTCATATTATGCTCTCCTGCCAACACCGTTTGTGCAGTGTGTGTAACGCAATTATTAAAGCAGCCGTGAAATTGGTATTTACTGCGTTTTTCTATCTTCCCGACAGATTTGATTTATAAATTTGAAAAGAGTCTCGGAAGAGAGGTGAAAAGTGATGCATAACACTAGCGTAACACCACGTAATACTAACGTAACATTGGCGTAACATCACCTTAACATCGGCGTCACAACAGCGCGTAATGGAAACCTAATGACCCGAGTGATTGGGTCATATACTTTGAAATTAAATCTATTCTTCCTTCGGTGTTTTTCGTAAAGAAATAGATATTATATAGTGAAGTATATCAGTCTTCAAAAAGTACACCCCTTTTTTGTTAAACTTTCTATGCTTACAATTTTATATACGATTGTGATGAAGCGGAAAGATCCCCATTTTCACAAAACTAACTAATTCCATGATCCATTAATAGCAGTGTCCTGACAGTGAAATGATCAGACAATGTGAACCGCACGCGTCGGCAATATGCAATTGCACTTTGCTCTGGAAAACAATGCTGATGGAGACAATGTGCTTAATAAACGAAAATAAAGTTTTTAATCAACAAACTGTTTTTTATTTTTTTTAAATTAAAAAAAAAAAAAATGTTCAACGAAATGCCACCATAAGTTTAAATAAAAGACCCTCCACTAAGTCCAATATTTTTGTAGATAATTTTAAGACCCTCCACTAAGTCCAATATTTTTGTAGATAATTTTAATGAAATGTACCTTCACTACACGTTCAAAACTTCGTGTAAAACCTTCATATTTGCTCCCTTAAGAGAAACGGATGCGCTGCCTGTTTCATAAATAACTTAACTTTGGATTTGAGGCCAAAATACCCATCCAAACTGAATGATAATTTTTTTTTAAATTATGTATTTAGTAAATATCTAGTACGTATGAGAAGTATTTTATTTATTTTTGTTTTAAATTATGAAGTATACCATATGAAAAAAAAAATCATAATTTTTTAGGCAACTCAGAAAATTATTTGCGAGTTTATTTTTTTTAATTATCATATTTGCTATGTAAATACGATTACGTAAATAAAAATAAAATAAAAACGGAACATTTAAAAAAAAACCTTTTTCGGTTCGATATTCTAAATTACGTACGGAAAATATGTGTTCCAACGTAAATTGGTCGTTTTTAATTTAATTTAAAGTCCACCATGATGCTTATTTTAATATTTAAAAAAAAAAATTATATTTCATCACATTTTCAAAGCAGACGGGGTAAAACTTTTTTTTTAGATCACCGTTAATGATACTTCATATTTTAAACATTTACATTATAGATATGATCTATTAATGAATAATTATTAAACCATGCCTCATACTTCGATATTTTTATGACGTTTTGAAATATAAACCTTTTTTAACAAAAATGTTAATTAACTTTTCCAACGTTTTGTTACTAGGTATGCACACATTTGTTAGAGAAATTTGAAAACTAAATATCAAATTATTTAACGACTTATATATTTTTTTAATTTTCTAAAACTTTGAATTCATCCAAATAAACCACAACATTGCCTGTATCTCTCAGTCACCTGTTACCCTATTCCTCTCCGGTTAATAATTCAACTGCGTTTCCTCTTACAATCTTCTTTTCTAACTTATATTTCCCTGACACTATAATTAGCTAAACAATTAATAATCAGTTAACTGATTTACTCGTGTCAGATGACGTATGGTCTTCTTCAAATAATATACACCTTAGTGTAGGAAAATATGACAACATTATTTTATATTATTTTATTTCTTGAACATCTTCCCTCGCATGCTTAAAATAATTCTTAAACGGTTAATTAATGTTGTTGAAAACAGTACACATTTAAAAAATAGTGCGTTTTATTGTTTTTTTTATGTGAATACCCCACAAGAGTCCCAACCGTCTGGAGCCAGTGAGACTATAGCATCCCCAATTGGGGAATGCTGTGAGGCTGAAGGTATTGAGGAGGGGAAGGAGAAGGGGAAGAGGAAGGTGGGGAAATACCTGTCTATTCAGATCTGGTCACCAAACACGGCTAAATGCCATATCAAGCAACGTTTCAATTCTGAATTGTGGTCTTTCACCAGGGCGATACTGAGAATATCTTCCACTCTGGAAGTTATGAGGGCATTACAATTTATTAAACCTTTAAAAGAAAATACTGTGACTTTTAAAGATAACTGAAAACATAAAGTCAAGAAAATCGCGCCTGGGGGCACATAGTAACATTTTTTTCTTCATAATAACTCTATCGGAAGCAGAGCAAAATATAATTATGACCTTTTTACAATGCGTTATTTTCATTTTCTAAAAATCAAGGTCCACGGTTTATGTAGTTTCAATTGCCATAGTTTTAAAATTGATAAAATATTACCGTTCCTATCGCATTTTCTTCAAAGCCTTGAGTTTCTTTGACATGTCTAATCAAATCTAACGTTAACCTTCCCGTTGCTAGGAGGGGTAGTCAAAATCTCTCGCGCGGCGTCCCACTCGCTCGCGTTATTGCCAATTCTGCGTGAGGAGGTAAGGTAATAACGCCAGACCGCCAGCAGGTACCAAGTATAGTATATATCATACACGCGGTAGGTCAGTAGACGTCAGTCGGAGGCTACGTGCATCAATGAACGAAAGGTTTTTTTTATATTAAATTAGCCATATGATGATTATTATTTCGCAATAACTCATTAAATGTGTAAGCCACAAGAATAATTTGCAATAAAATTTCTGAAAAATGGCATTAAAACGATAAAATGCGTCGGTAACGGAGTCACCCCTCGTGGCAACACAAATTTTGTTTTGCATCTTAGTATACCGAAGGTTAAATAACACACAATGTTCATAAAGCTGATATCTGTCGAAACTCTTAAACGGTGAACTCTGGTTTCATAAAATCAGCATTTTTATATTTTTCCGTCCGTAGTATTATCAAGGTTAACGCTGCACGTTTTTGTTAGTGATCTAATAAACTTTGATATACTCATTTTACCATGAAAAAAGGACACGAAGCCATATTGTTTGTGGTACAATATATTCCTTTAATCCAAATCTATAGTGAAGCAGGGTAGTAAGGCTGGGAAAGTAATCTGTCTCTGTCAAGTTATTTTGTAAAACTCCAAATTTCAAACAAATCATCCACCAACCCCTCTAACGTTAACCAATTGCGATATTTTTTGAGCGGGGATTTATAATATTAAATGATTTCTCTTTGTTGAATTGGAAAACGTTTTTCGGTCGGCATAAAACCTTAAAAGGATTTGATATTGGTTTAAAGTATATGAAATTACGATTTCTAAAATATTTAAACGTTAGGCCTACTGAGAAATGAAATTAATTTTCATTTTCAGTGCTGATAATTCGTTGTTCAAAAGATTAAAAACGATTTATATTGTATTTTTGTGTCACACTGTAGGTGCAAAGTAATAACCTAATGAAGTATATGATATATATATTTATATATATTTTACAAAAGACAAACTTTCCAGTTTTACGGATAACTTATAACAATATTTGAAAATCTCTTACTGCCAGAAAAAAAAAGATCGACGCTTGGGTAGAAACCCGACACGTTTGCCAACTCGGCTACTAGCAAATATATATTATAATTTTTAATCATTGAAAAAAATAATATTCACATAACCTAAATAAAAGATGAAACCGGACCAAAGGACAGAAACTAAAAATATTTCAGTCGCATCTGGGACTCGAACCCAGGTCCTCTGCCTATCCGGGGCAACGCTCAACCGACTTAGCTAATGAGACAAGTTCAATTTGTGTCATCTTTATTGATATCATATCTCAAATTCAAGATTTGTGAATATTATCTTCCATTTTTAATCTCATATTATTGGCAGCTATTTTTATGATGTTTACAAAGTTCTACCCGAACTCAATCGCAAACTTAAACAGTGTCTCGGATTTACATCCGAATTTTTATTTATATGAGACATCTATTGACGAAGATGACACAAATTGAACTTGTCTCATTAGCTAAGTCGGTCGAGCGTTGCCCCGGATAGGCAGAGGACCTGGGTTCGAGTCCCAGATGCGACTGAAATATTTTTAGTTTCTGTCCTTTGGTCCGGTTTCATCTTTCATTTAGGTTATGTGAATATTATTTTCTTCAATGATTAAATATTACAATGAGGTTTTTAAATCTCAATAAAAATAATTAATAATTAAAAATTATAATTTTTCTTTTTAAAAATGACAATTTAAATTGGAGTCCAGATTAAAAAATATTGACATTATTATGTCGGGCAAATTTATGGATTTATTACACAAATAAATATTTATCTTACCACCATTCACTGCTCACTCTACTTCACGTATTTGAGTTTGCATCCAACTAATTTAAAACTCACATAGTTTAGACTCCCGAATTTAAAATTTGTCTCTACTCATCCGTGTGTTGGACCATATTGTGTGGATAATATGTGGTACACAAGATTTTTTATAGTTTTTTATGTGACCTAACATCACAAATTTGCAAAATATTATGTTACATTGGACACACCGACGAAAGTGAAAAGAGACAAAATTCCATTTCTTCCATTGTTTTGTCCCGCCCCAACTTTGTAGTATGAAATAATGTTCATTAAATTATTCCTAAGTCCTGCACGCTTTGTGATTCATTCTGGAGCCGCGTGGGGACTCGCCATTCCTTGGCACACAGCAGTGAGCTCAATAAACAATTCATCACCCAGAATACCCTACTCGGTACAAATTTAATGTGAACCGACAATCTTCCATTGGTACAAAGGCGTTAACTCGATAGCGAAAACATCACCCAGAAAGCACTCCTCAATAAGACCTGAATGTTCTATAATTGAATAATGCAGGCCTTATTCTAGTATTTAAATAAATCTTAGCTATAAAGCAGAAAATCTGTTATCTTAAGCAGCAAAATCTCTGAAACAAAGGGAAAAGCAATTTCGTGAGCAATGGCTGGTTCAAAACATTATTAATGATACTAGTTTTTTTTTCTTGTACTCTGTACATGTAGCTATTCGGAAACCAGGACATTCTCTGAATCAAGTTCACCAATGAAGGTTTGTCGATTAAATAATTAGGAAGTCCATCCAGTTGAAATACAAAATTTATACAGATATGTTGACAAATATCTCTATGATATCCGCATGAAGAATGAACTTACAGGCAAATAATTTTAAAGAGATCTTGAGATTCTTGCTTGTGTAGTGGTATCCTGTATCATATGACTACTACGTGTAATAAGGGTGAACTGCGAGCGGGTGTCCCGAACCAGTTTGAACCATTGTGTACGTTTACACAAATACATTCAAATGTGCGTTCTTCAAAATGATTTGCCTGTAAGACACTGTGAAAATAAAATGTAGATACGTGAAATCTTTGATCATTCAATGAGGATCGATAAATACATCGAACCACAAATTTATTGTCATCCAATTTCAACGTGAAGAACGTATTTTATGTAGACGAAGAACGTGTCCTGGCTGAAGAATTGTTGATGATGGTATAGTTGTAGCACAACATCACTTTACCCTTTTGTATAAATGGCTCAGGATTCAGAATCATGATAGGCACCTACTAGTAAAGAAAACATTTTCCAATCTGTTTAAATCATAAAATTAAGCAAATTTCGTCGACAGGAACTCCGCAAAATTCTTAGAAGTGTTATTTTCAAACTAGGATTCTGTTACGGAAATAATAATACGAGTATTAATGTGAGTGATTATTATTTCTTATCGAAACAAATTATACTGAACAAACATACATTTGGGCTCAGTTTAGTTTACATGCCGGCAACACCAAAACACAAGGCAGAATTCAGCACGTATTGTTCCGGTACCAAACGGGGCAGGAATGACTCGTCAGAATTAACTTCAATTTTCGGAGTAATCCGTTTTGTTTTCAGATGGATCATCTTCCGTTCTTCGCTGTGTTTTTGTGGCGTATTGAACACATTCTTGTCGTGTTGCGCGATGATTATTATTGACATAATCCGTTGCGATTGTAAAAACGGGTATTCCGCCACAGCGCCGAATCTGTCATGCGTTTATAATGTGCAAAAAACATAGGCGCAGCCTCTGAAGGGGCGCCGAAATTAGTACCTAAATCAATTCAAAATTACTTTTAATATGGAAAATTATGTATTTTATTGCACTGGCAATATTATAACTCCTCTCTAGGTCTCTAGGGTGCCAAAGTGTGCACTTAACGACCGCAAAAAAATGTATGAAAAAAGTTTTTCGTCGCGGTATTCTTTTACGATTTACATAATAGTTGGTCGAGCGTAGAGACTGTTTTTCTATGAATCATTTACGTATGGTTTAGACCTTATATGCAGCGATGCGCAGCCAACAACCAATCTGTTCATGCGTTTTAAATGACACAGTTAGATATATTCTATATTCTTGTCCCTATTAAATTATCCCGGTGCTTTACGATCACTGGATTGCAAGGTTTTATTTTTCAGAGAAGCCGATTCCTTTTGGAACTGGTTTTAAAAAATATATTTGGGCGGTGTTTTGTAATCATTCTAAACTTGTGTATTGTAAGCAAAAATATCATAAATGAAATCTTAAGTCTCCGTATGTTGGAATCTGATTAAAAAAGCAGCTGAAATTTAAATAGGTAACCGAAGCCGCAGTGACAGTGACAGTGACAGTGACAGTGACAGTGACAGTGATAGTGACAGTGACAGTGACAGTGACAGTGACAGTGACAAGAACAGTGACAGTGACAGTGACAGTGACAGTGACAGTGACAGTGACAGTGACAGTGACAGTGACAGTGACAGTGACAGTGACAGTGACAGACCTCCATTTTAGATAACAGCCATATCAGATAATTTGATTCGAACACAAATATTTCTGTTTTAGCACCACTTTATTGAATACAGAAACCAACAGTTTCGATTCAGTCTGAACCTTCTTCGGGGATTTATGAATAAATTATTTGAATACATACGAAATTTTTCACGTTTTTTGTTTTTGTTTTTGTGTTGGTCCCAGGGGACTCATTATCGCAAGGTAGGTTTTCTGTAATTTTCGGTTTTTAGCATTATTAGGTTTGATAAATCAAGTTATCCTCGACATTTTTTTTTGCAAAATTATTACTATAGCATAATAATGACACTCTATGGTTTAGCAACTGTTGTTCAGTGGTAGAATACTCGCATGCCATGCGGGTGGCCCCATTTCTATTCCTGGCCGATGCAGTCTTTATTATCGTGTTTTTTTATTACCTGTTTTTAAACGTGTGGAATTTGAGAGCCTGAATTTAAAAAAAAATACTCTACCAAGAACAATGTTCTCAAAGTTGGCGGTGAGCAAAATAAGACTGAGAACCTATGCTCTAATACGAGACAAAGAGCAAAGATGAATAGCCTCGGAGTGAAGGCAGCTACGACGAAATGCATGCCCACTTACGTTTCACAACTTCAATTTCACTACTCTCGAACGTGCATTTGGAGGGGTGAGTGGGTTTAATTATCTCGAAACCTCGCCATGCCGCTAAACAAATAAACCCAAGAAATGAATATAATATTCTCCCTTTCATGTTAAATCTAAGCGCTTATCGAGAAGGACTAAATGAAATTTCCATTAAACTTCGTTACGAAAATAATTCGTTTAATAGATATTATTATTCTAATCGGATAAAAAACATACCTAAAATGGGTTTTCACTGCGGTTCCAGTTACCGAATGTGGAATCAGATCTTTATCCAGTTATTTTTGGAACCGATTAAAGAAAAAGAAATTATTTTAGTATCCCGGGATGGCTAGAGAAATTCGAAGAAAAAATTTCATAATATTTTGTCAGCATTTTTACAATTTTATCAATATATTTTTGATATTGGTACATTAATGTTAATATTCCAAAATCATTCGGTTGTTTTTAGAACTATTACAGAAATGATATCCGGTTTGGCCATTTTCAAATATTCTAAGCATAATTCATACCGGAACTGAATGCGAATGCACGCCACTGCTATGAGGGCCATCTGTATTTGTATGAGATTTATAAAAACTGAGACAGCTCAGTTGGAAATGAAATGGATCAACGATGGAAGGGAGCCAACAATAAAAGAGTCTTCTTTTTAAAAGGCCTACGAGATGAAGGAGCTTTGGCAGGCCTAAACGTGCGGTTTGTAGATAAATGTAGGTACAAAAAACCGGAGGCATACAATAGTGGAAGCCTTTCCTGGTGATGATAATGATTACGGTAATATTTTATAATTTGCCGGAATTAACCCACGTTACAATCGATCAAAATTGTTAGCATTTTGATAAAACTGTGAAATTTGATCGTCGATACACATATTATTTAATAATTGAAGAAGATAATAAATCTCAATGACAATATGAAATAGAAAAAGACACGGAAAATAAAAAGGTAAAGGTCACAAATTAGCCCGACAACAGTTATTTTCAAGCAAAAATATTGCTAAACTATTCATTCCAATAAATGGTGAACCGAGCCCTGTAACAAACTGCATTTTAAAATTGAGAATATTTATTATATTCACCTGTCAAGGGTAATTCTGTGGTTAATGATAGTTTTATATGATACGGTCGACACATAATATAGTGGACTTTTCATAGTATTCATAGCGTACCATGTTCGTAAAAAAACTCTTTAATTCAATAATGTGTCACGTATATATTTATGTTTATATTTGTTTTTTGTATATCCTGTTTTTCTTCTAATTGAATGTGACTGTTTTCTTTTTAGAGTTTTTATTTTATTCTATGAATGGACGCAAATAATAAACGTATTTTTGCGAGAAAATAGACGAAAACATTAATTGCATACGTTTTTTTTTTAAATATTAGTGATTTAAAATGTGCGATTAATTATTTTCTTTTTTTACCACTACATTAACAAGTTGGTGACCAATCAATACCAAATTATAAGAATTCTCATTTAAAACTGACTCCGCACATATTTGACTATGTGTTTAATCCAATTTTGTAAAAAATATTGACGACAGCATCGTCTCTAAACTAAGTATCTATATATTGTGGTCTAATGATTAATTGTCTAAAATGGCGTTGGCTGTTTGCTGTGGTTTCCAGTGTACACGGAAACACAAATGGCTCGGTAAGCAGTATGTTTCCAGTGATTTCCAGAAACCTTTGTTAATAAATGTTACGTTTCCGAACCGTTTCCTTAAATGTTGTCAAACATGAAAATTGAATTTATTGAATTACCATTATTGGAATACTTTTTAAATAGTACCTACTTGTGGTGCGCAGTCCATAAAACAGGGGTACTTAACCTTTTCACAACTATTCTCCCCTAAATGCCGAAAAGCCCTCCCTCCACCTCCCCCATTTTGACATACCCAACCATCCCCGATAAAACCTATTAATATTTGTTATCAAACAAAGTA
>JAHDVE020004011.1:0-32245 GCA_022606495.2 Halesus radiatus
ACGTGTATTGTGTATATGATCCACCACTGCCTTATACGGACTCTCAGATATATGTTGCAGTAGAATTTTTTGCCACAAAAAATCACGAACTGGTAATACATTACTTGATTTGTAGATGATATCAACG
Source organism: Halesus radiatus (assembly GCA_022606495.2). Classification (NCBI taxonomy): domain Eukaryota; kingdom Metazoa; phylum Arthropoda; class Insecta; order Trichoptera; family Limnephilidae; genus Halesus; species Halesus radiatus. Next base: position 128 of record JAHDVE020004011.1, read on the forward strand.
TCTCGCCTTTGCTTAAAAACTGTTTTACGTACTAGCAATTTTACCATGGCGTTTTGAATCAGCTGTAAATGTTTTATGTTGGTCTTACACGAGTGTCCCCAAGAAGTTATCTCATACATTACGGTCGATTCTGCTAGAGACAAATAAATTATAGGCACATCATATTTTACCTTATGAGTTCTCTTCCTACAATGGCTCGAAGTCGCTTAAGGAGGTTGGAAATTTGTACGTCCCATTTCATATTACAATCCACCGTAACACCTAGATACACATACCGGTTGACTAAATTTATTATATTTATTCTTTATATATTCTCATTAATTCATCAATATCTGGATCCTGGTCTTCGTGCCCTGAAGACCTGCAACATTTTGCTCCCTGTGCAGAATCGACTTTACGAACAGGTGTATTAAGGTTCAAACGGAGTAACCGATTATATATTTAGGACATACTACCTTATATATAATAAAGTTATGAAGTTTTTAATGTTTGCTTGTCGTTTGGGTGCCATAATTGATTTGACAGCGAAAGTAATGCCTTGTGACGACTATCTCTAAATAAAGAATCATTCATTTGAAAATATTATTTTATTCCAAACATTTATTTTATCAACGTTCTTAAGTAGGTACCTACTTGTGTTTTTCATTTTTTAAACATTATACCTAAACAAACCTTCGTTTTAATATGTAATCTGTGGCTAACCAGAGTGGTATATCTACGGGCTGACTACAATACAACATGGCGGATTCAATATTTTTCTTACTAATTTTAAAACGTTATGGAAACAATTTTACATATTGGATTTCATTCAAACTACTAAGAACAAACTGTGCTATTTTCACCGAAATCGGTCGAGTAATTGTCGAGAAAAAAGTCCATGCTTCCATGCACCATGAAAATAATACAAACACATAAAAAATATGCGTACTCATATACTTGATTTTATTTTTTTTGTGGTTGTTCATTATGAAAATAAAATAAATCCACTTGATATAACACCATTTTATTTAGAGTATTTTTCCAACCGGTTTAAAAACAACCATTCCTTCTTCGCGGTTAAATATATACTCACATAACAATATTACAGAATCATGGTCATACATTAGGTGTTGAAGTGGGGGCGGTGGTACGTTTAGGGGGAGGGGGCGGCCTCCATGGTCGAGGGGTAAGGCTCTCGACTACGAATCCGAAGGTCGCGGGTTCAAATCCCGGCGTGCTCAAGTAATTTTTATTTTAATTAATTTGTGTTGTTTCACAATTAATTCATTTAAAAATAATATATAGCATATTTGCGCACGTTCCAGAGTGGAAGATACTCTCAGTATCGCCCTGGTGAAAGACCACCATTCAGAATTGAAACGTTGCTTGAAATGGCTTTTAGCCGTGTTTGATGACCAGATCTGAATAGCCAGGTATGTCCCCACCTTCCTCTTCCCCTTCTCCTTCCCCTCCCCAATACCTTCAGCCTCACAACATTCTCCAATTGGGAATGCCATAGTCTCACTGGCTCCAGATGGTTGGGAGCAGTTGGGATTCTTGTGAGGTATTCATATAAAAAAAAAAAAAAAAGAACGAGGGATGGAGAAAAATAAACAGTTGGTGTGAAGTGAAACCGATCAGATAAATACTCAAAATAAAGCGGTGTAATGCTAAATGAATTTCTTTTTCATTTACGTATATTAATTGCAGATTTCTCCAGAAACTGAATTTATCTCATAACCTAATAGAGCGACTGGAGAATATCAACGGACTTCCGATAAAAACCTTAGACCTATCAAACAACAATATTTCAGAATTTCTATTGGATTCTCGCAATGGACTTCACACACTTAAGCAGCTTCAAACTGTGAATCTGGATTACAATAAAATTATATCATTGGAAATATTTCACTGGTGTACCGGGTGCGTAAATATTTTTCGACCTTATTTAATTTATATTTTAGTTTGTTTTATTTATTTTTGGAAAATTAACAGCAAATCCACAATTTACATATATGTAATAAAAACAACCAATCATGCCAATTATAAATTTTCCACTGCTGATGATAAATACTATGAGTATACTGTGACAATATACAGTTTTAATTCGGTAGCTTAACTGTCAGTCATTGGTGGGGGGAGGGTGGAGGGGAACATAGGAGTGGGATACAGGTATTTTCAAGAGCTGGTTCTATTTGATAGTTAGACATAATGGATGCAGAGTCAGCTTGTTCTAGAGCGGGATTAATTGATTCGTAGTCTCCACGGTTATAGAGAAAAACGTTTCTTTTTGCATTTATCAGTGAAGAAGTTTCCTGAAATGGCACATTAATGAATGTAGCTTTATGATATATATCTTCAGGAATCGGCGGGTCATCATTAGATTCGGTGGAGATTACTAAATTAGAATCTAGGATTGGGCCGCTCGAATCTAGTTCTTCGTTGTATTGAGAGAGGTATAATACATAATGTGCATACAGTCTACGAAGTGATTACTGAGATAAGTAGAATGATCACTAGCTACATTCTATGAAGATGACGTAGATTGTATCCATGAAATTTCTTGAAAGGGTGTTTTGAAGGATCGTCGTTGTATTGGTACGAAGGCGTCTAATATTCTGGTAATATGTAAGCAATATTATCAATCTATTCTTATATTATTGTGTTCTGTGTTTATCATTTGTCTATACTTGCCATTATTATTTTTTAGTATTCTGTATATTCCTTATCAGGAAAGCATCGCTTTCGAAACATGTTGATATGTATATAGTGGTGATTACAAAGTAATTTTTAATTCATTTAAGAGATTTTTTTTTTTAAATACTAACATTTTTTATCTGATACGTTCGAACATGTGAAGAAGAATAAATATTATTTCGATCCCGACTCCCGATCCTATTGAGAATGTATACTGCTCGGTCTGTGGGATACATGTTGTCATCAACCACTTAGATTATGAATGACTTAAATAAAACGTTGGAGCAATAGTACGATGCGAGAGGAAGGGTGCTTGTCGGACATACGCAGAACGCGGTAGCTCTGCGAATCCAGAACCCGCAAGTCTCGTAGGCCACCTTAAGTAGCCTGCGAAAACCAGGTTTAGTCAGTTAGCCAGCAACCGCCCGCTTGATAAGACGCCCCGCTCTCTCAACTGCTTCGCCCGAGTTAACTTTTGTTGATTTTTATAAAATGAAGAGTAGGTGAAATTATAATATTTATTTAAAAATATAAATAACAATACAAGTGAGTTTAAATACAATTTTCCAATGGAGAATCTCACAACGCAGAAACGAGTAGTCTCGTTAACTGGAGGTTGGAAATAAGCGACTTGTGGGACATTTCGGTCCCCTTTATAGGTGATCTCGTTGCTGGGCTCGTGTGCACTAGGTACACGTCCGGGTCCATTGTGGATGATCAGGGAACGGCAAGATAAGGTGTCCGGGTTCATCGTAGTTTTGTTGACACGGCTAGATAAGGTGTAAAGCCGGGTGCGTACTATCTTCGGTTCGAGTATATTCTGGAGTAGGTAACACCCGCTACGACTTCTGCTCTACTCACCTTCTTTCTTTCTGACCACCGCTTACCCTGGACCCCCATCGGACTACTGCCTCTCACTGGTCCCAAACCAAGCATCGTCAGACGGACACGGCCCCGAGCTCTACTAATGATTCTGCTTGAATGTTTCACTGTCTTTTCCCCCTTCGCAAGGGATCGACACAGGTAGTGCTTAGCCCTTTTCTCAGATCGAGATCAGCTGCCCACTACAGTTTGCCTATGTGCCATTACGTCTGGTACAATTCTTTTAAATAAATAAATTTAAATACCTACAGACCTTTTCAATGTTTTAAAATGTGAAAAGAATTGCCGAAGACCAAAATTCCATTTATATTTTTTAATCCGAACAAACTTAGGAATCACTTATTAAAGTTTGCCGGGAACGTCCCGATGAATATAATTTTATTTCAGACAAAACAATATTTTATTCTTTTCCATTTTCATTTTCTTACTTATTATTTTTTCTTTCTCATGTTTAATATTTTTCTGGCTAAATAATACGCACTCTTCTTTGTTCTAAATTTTGTATCTGTGCATGATGTGAACAATTGGTTTTTAGGTTAACAACCATTACAATTTTACTTATCCATGTCTTAGAAATGTCTACATATTAAGGCGATACATTGAGAAGTAATTCAAAATCATGTGTTTTTGGTTTGAAAATTGAATGGCCTAGAAATATCATAGAGGATTTAATTAAATATTGAAAGTAGAACACACCTTGGCCTTTCGTTTAACCGGGCATTTTTAGTGAGTTTTTTGGTAGGCCTAGAAAAAAAAATAAAGTATCAGACCTAAAAAAAATGTTTAAAGTGCAAAATCTCCTACTTACGAGCCCCTTTTCCGGTATTGACGTATTGTTCATTGTGAAAAATTAAGTTTTTTTTGTTAAGTATGACCGTAAAATATTTTATTAATTATGCCTGAGCTTTACAAAAAAATATAAAACACGCATTTTGGTGATGTTTTTTTGCGTAAATCAAAACGTGCGACCGGTGTTAAGGGGGAATTTCAACCTTATCGCCACCTGCATGAGGAGTGCGTGATTTCGTTCTGAATGCCTATAAAATTAACATGTTTGATGCGTTCATTTCATATGACATTGCATTGCAAATAAATTATTTAATAAAAATTTCAATTCCGGATAAATCGGTTTTCGTACTAAAAAATTAAGATCGTGGAAACACGGTCCGAAAATCCGGATTATCTCTAGGAGCACAATAAGTTATTTTTCCAGTTCTTTTCACTTGTAAATATTTAAATATCTGCACTTTATTGTATTTCTGAAATTATTAATTTATTATGTGTACATAAAAGTTTCCAGGTGACTCGCAGAAAAATAGCTCGATTTTTTATTAGGCTCGTCAACTTCAGGCGTTTCTTGCATTCCGGTATCAGGAGCGCAGAAGCTGAGAGTTAAATACCGCGGGAAGAACGCGATACTTTGAATTCGGTTCTACAACAAAAAATTACAAAAAAATAATTATTACTCTGCTGAATTCTGTGCTCCGGTAACTCGTAGAAATAATTGTTCAATATTTTTGTTATAAAAATGCAATGAGAGAGAGAGAGAGCCTGCTTTTTTTTCAAAGAAATGGTCGTCGCCCGTTAACTTCGGTCATTTCTTGGGTTAACGGTATCGAGAGCACAGAAGGCGGGAGAGTAAAATACCGCGGGAATAACGCGTGAATTTGAATTAATTTCTCGACGAAAAAGAGAAAACATGTAATTTACTTCTGTGCTCCTGGTACCGAAATAATCTGCGTAGGAACTAGGAATTTTATTTTTATGATCTTTTTTGACAAGACTCGTACTTCAAAATAAGGAACTCCAGTAAAAAATAATGCATTTAAAATACATATTCGTACAGGCGCGGACCTCGACTTTCGCACATGTTCCTGAAAATGTGTGCGAAAGTTAAATGTTCGAAAGTAGAGGGATGTAAAAGAAAAAAAAACACCAAAAATTGTACTTTAAAATTTTTATTTATCAAAAATTACTAGTTAAGTACATATTAAATAAAAATTATATTCTCTTAATAAACTTGTCAAGGGTTACTTGTATTTAACTGCTTTTTTCTTTTCTTCATAGAGAGTGCAGTACTATTATGGATCGCCCTACGCACTTGAGATATGCGTTCTCCATTGGGATCACATTCTTCCATAATATTCAAAAATGTCTCGAGATGCGTAAAAGATTCGTTCAGGTTTTTTATTGTTAAGGTCTTGATGATTTCTTCTGGTTCTTCTTCCTCACTTTCAACTTGTATACTATTTTCGTTCTCTTGTCGGTCCATTAGAAATTCATTAGTCAAGGGTTTAGAATGAGATTCAATCATCTCATTAACATCTTCACTGTTAACATCTAGGTTTAGTTCGTTCATTGGGTGAACTATTTCAAGTGCGGTGGTTTCTGGAGTTTCACCAAATTTTATGAAATCACTCATCATTTGTGGGCATAGTTGCTTTCATGAATCTTTCATTGTTAACTCTTTATTTCAGCCCATGCGTCTCCAATATTGTTTATTGCGTTCCATATGTTATAATTCTTCCAGAAATCTTTTAATGTGGTCCCACCTTCCATGTCGGTTGCCTTGATGGCCTGATTCATTATCGACCGCATATAATATCGTTTAAACGTAGCTATTACCGTTTGGTCCATAGGTTGTATGAGACACGTAGTTTTGGGGGGAAAAAACACAACATTGATTTCTGGGTATAAATTTTGTAGAGATTTTGGGTGTCCTGGAGCATTATCTAAGATTAATAAAGCTTTAAATGGTAAATTATTAACTTCACAATAATGTTTTACTGCCGGTACGAAATGTGAAGTGAACCAATCTTTAAATATTAAAGCAGTAACCCAGACTTTTTATTGGATTTCCAAATGACTGGAAGCATTTTTTTATCTTTCCCTTTCAATGCTCTAGGATTTTCTGCTTGATAAGTTAAGGGTCCAGTATAAGACCGCGTATTCACCACCGTCGTAAGGAATTTGAGTCGGCAAACTCAAAACCCGGCCACCGCGAGCCGGCAGCAGGATTGGGGAAATGGGGATAATGTAGACCACGCCGGATTGGAAAAAAATGTTCGGCATATTGATGGAATACGAAACAGAAACATTTGCTCTATATTTTTTTTGTTTATTCGCTGTATAAAAATAAATTAATAGAAGCTTGACAGACTTAACTTAGCAGTCGGAAAAGGGAGTTTTTTTGCCGCTTACTGCATAGTAAAGCAAGTCGATCTGTTGGTAATAGGATAGGGTAACTGATGAGAATATGTTTTTTTTCAATTTATATATAATATATTAATTATTGACAGTACCCATTCAAATTGCCTTCATTTTAGAAAAGATTTGTTTTTTTACTATTTAGGTATTTATTTCTTCACAGCATAATATTTTATTTTTTCTTCGGAAATATTATAGAAATCGCTTCAATTTTAATTCTCCGGCTAAATTTCCACCAAGAAGCAATGTCAATCGGTTTTTAGAAGGTTTATAACCGGGGCAAATGATTTGTCCTTTGATAAGAATGTACGATTAGGCATCTTCTTCCAAAATAAACCAGTCTCATCTACATTGAATATTTGACTAGAGGTATATTCTCCATCTTCAATAATTTTGGACAATGACGAAATAACGTCTTTTACGGCATCTTCATCCGCATCAGCTGATTCTCCAGTGAATTTAATATTGTGTAAAGAATACCTTGTTTTAAAATTTTAAAAGCAGCCGTTACTTGCATGAATCTTCCTTTAGTCTAGCCTTCCAATATATATGCAAACTAAGATCCTTAGCCTGAATCATTGAAGTACTCAGAGGGATGTTTTCTTGATTTTGATTACTTAACCAATAACAAAAAGATTTCTCCATTGCATCCATCACTATGCCACGCCTTTTGGAAACAATTTTTGATGACATATTTCCAATTTTTTTTACATACTCTTTAATTTTATATTTCATATCGTAGACCTTTTTATATCATACGAATGACCTATTGAAGCATAAGACTCTCCATTTTCAGAGCGTTTATATCCATCTTCGTTTCGATTGTATGAAGTTTATGGGTTCTTGATTTTTTTTAGCCATATCTACCTCACAGTTTCTTCGTTTCTCACTCATGTTAAAACGGGTACGAAATATTTTAAACAAAACTCGCAGAACAATGCGAACAGTACATGCGCTGACGCAAGACTTAACCTGCGAGATCAGACGGGAGTGTGCACAAATTATTACATACAAACGCGTGCGTTCGGACTCGCTCGCGCTCGTATGTTAATGCATATGTGCGAACAGAACGTAACACTTTTCACAGTACGGACCTGGTTCATATGCATTTCATAGTGCGACAGGGAAACAACTGCACGGAAACAAAAAAATTTTGCATTATCACAAAAGGATTTAAAAAAAAAACTGTTTTTCAAAAATGTGCGAAATAGCGAATTGTGCGAAAGTCGAATTTGCGAAAGCCGAGGTCCGCCTGTATTCTCATATAGATCAGTAAACGTCGATTCTGAATATATAACTTTTTTTATACATAATTATACATAAAATTTAAAAATCGTTATATAAAAGTGAATAAAAAATCATCTCATCGAAACACCTTGTTATGTTGGTACAATTGAATTTGGAACATCTGACATCACGTGCGCATTCATGAGTAAACCAATTATCAATCCTGATAATGTTAATACTCAATACTATTATAATTATTTGAGTTAAAGTTTAATGTTTCCATAAAAAGGTTCATAATTTAATTACTTTTGTTAATTTATGGTTTACCATGAATATAATATAAAATTATGTACGGTAAAGCTCATCCTTCTTTTGACATTTGATATTCTAACCTCAAAACTGATCAAAACCGACCGGCCATAGATTGGAGCCTTTTGGCGGGCTTTGATAAATTGAAACTCTAAAAATTATTTTAATTATGAAAACTTACTTTGGAAATAAACGAAATATACTGGTATTTAAGTTTGAGCATTATTAATGATAAAAAAAATGGACTGGATTTCCTTATTGAACATGCTGGTGAGTTGATATATCTATGCTATGATCTCTATGGAAAAAATACCAGGGTCACAGAAATGTGATTGGGTGTTTTCATTGGATTTTATTATTAACTTTATTTATTGCTCATTGACAGTAAGTTGCTAATAAAAATATTGTATTATCAGGAACCTATAGTATAAGCAGTGGCGGGCATTACTCTATGATCGAAGGTAGGCTGTGTGTAAGTTCGGGTATGATTTGTGAATTGAGTATTTAAAAATGACCATTTTTTATCATCTTCTGTCGCTTGTTTTAGCTAACTGAGGAATGAGCGTATAAGCTCTTATACATTTTTAAGAAATGTGACAGATTAATTATTTATTTTTCCATTGTATTATTTTAATTTCCTTTCACGGTTCGTTTTTCTTAGGGTAGGCACAGCTTTCAGCCTTTATAGGCTGCACGCCACTGAATGTAGATAAGTCCACTAAATTGTAAGCTAATTTCTGTAGCAAGCAATATGATAAACTAACTAACCATCACGCCATTGCTGCAGGGGTAGGCAGTGAAGACGAACCACCAAACAACTCGGCACACACTTTTTGGTTCATTTACATTCATACATTCTCTTCTGTTATTCTGACTTCTGGCGTGGCCTAACTCAAATATTTGATTCACTTGATCATGCCATGTCTACCCCAGGCGTCCCTGGCTTCTTCCATTCACATCCGTATCATATATTCTCCTTACACTCCTTTCTTTGTTCATTCGCTCTACATGCTCAAACCATCTAAGCATCTCTTTCTTAATCTTACTCATTACGCTGATATCAGCCTTGCATTCTTTTCGAATCTCAACAATTTTCACATGATCATACATGGTTTTACCACACATTCGTCTCAGAGATCTCATTTCTACAGCATTCAGCCTACTTTCATCCTTCCTCTGCCAATTCCATGCCCCACTGCAATGCACCAATCAGGATTGGTATCAGCACTCTATTGTGAACTGCTAGCTTTGCTTCTTTGAATATTTTTTTTAGCACCAACCGCGTACAGTCCTCCGTTAATGGAGTTTCCTGAATTAACCCTCCTTTCAATATCCCTATCAGTATTTTCATCTCTCGTAAACATACTTCCCAAATATACAAACTCATCTACCTGCTCCAAGTATTCATCATTCACAACTATATTGCACACTGTTTTCGTACTCTCTCTTTCAAACACCATGACTTTAGACTTACTTACATTCATCATTAGCTCATTCTTCACACATACTTGGTTCATCCTAGATACGAGGGACTGTAGATCTTCCATACTGTTAGCAATCAGCACCAATTTTTAATAATTAGCAATGTAATTATTAAAAAGTAAAAAAAATTAAACAACTGTCAGTGAGCATATGTTCGCGCATACCAATTTGCGAAGAACAGTTGCATTTTTCGTTATTCATGTATCGGGTATGATGTTGAACATTCTTGAACCTAAGTATGAAAATTGTCTTTAAGAAAGGGATGTCATGGTAGTCTGTGGAACTATTGGATTACTTCTAGAATGACGGGTGTCGTGAAAGTGGTCTATGAATGGGTAGTGGAGACGTTGTTTTTGTGTGTGTAATATAATTTTTCCTTATGTATAATTGTCTTACATCGAGAACACACATCTCTTCAAATAATACGTCACTGGGGTACCTAAAAGGTTTTTTAAGGATGACTCTTAGTAGTGATTTGTGTGATTTCGCTTGTGGATTCAATATTGTTTTGGCACATCCGCCCCATCCCAAAGATGGATATTCTAGTAGAGAATTACACATGGCATAGTATACTAGTTTCAGATCTTTCACAAAGAGAATATTTCTAATAGACATGAACAGATGAGTCCGTCTACATTGGTTTCATTTTTATTTTTGTCTTAGCCATCAGCCGGTTCGGAGATGTAAAAATGTTGAAAAACATTGGCCTACGAAAGCTCCTTTCACTTTTTAAGAACTGTTTTCTTGTATGTTTTGCAGAATTCAAGAAATCAGTATGAAATACAACAAAGTAGAATACATGTTTGATCTTATTAGTTTTACGAAAGATCTGAAACATCTGAGAATCCTCGATCTCTCCTTCAATCCCATCAGTCTCGAAGAAAAGATTATGAATGTTTGCTGTTTGATCTTTCCACATATGACACTGCTAAATGGACAAGCAGCCGATGAAAACCTAAAGGTACTCGCTATTAGTCCATTGTTTGCTATAACCTATAACCTATCTCCTATCACCAATAACGTGAATGGTTTGCAGGAGAGCAGCCCTGATTTCTTCAGTAATGACATGATCAAACAAGCAGAGAATACCCTGCTCAATCTCACCCTCATGGAGATGTTAAATCCACCTAAATATGAGCACAATGTAAAGGAGCTGGAGGCATTGTGTTCCTGGCCTGTTATTATCATCTCTGGTCCACCAAAATCCGGCAAAGGTTTAATGTTCCTAAAAAAATACTAGTAAACTGTCTATACCAAAACACAAATATGTAAAACTAGGCACTAAAAACTTCTGTTTCTGAAAGACACATTCAAATGAATTATTCATTGAAAATGAGGAAAGCGTTTATTTATTTAATGAAAATAAAACAATAACTTTGTTTATAACCACGAGAATTTTATTTAATTTTATTACGACCGACCGGTTTCGCTTAACATAAGCATCTTCAGGGTACAAAAATTAAACTGATCAAAAATACATAGTGTGTGTTTATATATACAAAATAGAATAAGACAGAACATAACATAGAACAGAAAAAAAGATGAAAATAGCATGAAATAGCATGAAATAGAAATAACCGAGCGAAAGAGACAGAAGTGCACATAATGGAATACCAAGGAATAACTGAACAGGTGATTATGGGATGGGAAATTTTACTTCTATTTTGTATATATAAACACACACTATGTATTTTTGATCAGTTTAATTTTTGTACCCTGAAGATGCTTATGTTAAGCTTAACCGGTCGGTCGTAATAAAATTAAATAAAATTCTCGTGGTTATAAACAAAGTTATTGTTTTATTTTCATTAAATATGTCTAACCACAAAGTGACTGCTTTCTATCAAAAAAAAAAAAAATTGTTTATTTATTTTTTCAAAAATTAAAAAATAAATAAATCAAAAACATTAGCCATTCTACCAAGATACTGCAGCACTACAGAAATGTTCCTGGAAGGACGAGTACACTCTTTCAGGGCACTTCTCAGCCACCACGTGGGAAGCCTATGGTGCAGAGTGCGCCAATCCAAGAATACCATCATTACTGCCACGGCTGCATGAATGCAGTCTCCCTTGATGGCCCTTTGGAGACGGGAAACCATCAAATATCCACCATAAACTTGTTTATTTTTCTTTTCTCTCTTATTGAATGAGCTTATTTTGCATATTTTACTCAGTAATCTTTTTCTTTGTTTTTCTTTTCATTTGTTCTTCCTCTTATTTCACGTACCTATTGTTATTTATTTGTTTGTATTATGTACACTTATGGAAGGTATTGCATTGCACTACCCCTGCATACCTTCTGGAATAAAGAACTATTATTATTATTATTCATCTCACTGGGACAGTCCTGTGTTGAGATGAGTGACTCTACAATTTAGTGAAACCATATATAAAAACGAAAGACTTGACACCTATAAAATTAGTAAATTGGGCAGAACATTTAGAAATGGCAACATTAATAATTTCATTGTAACCCAAATAAGTACCTATCACAAAGTATCTGTGGTGGCTCCAATTAGCCACAATCGTGGGGCGACCATATTTTTTTTAACAAGAAATAGTAATAAGTAAATAATAATAACTAAATAATAATAATAAGTAAAGAGTCATTTATTTTATTTTTTATTTAGTTTAAAAACAAACAGTACATGTACAAAATGAGTGGTGTACAAATTACAAGGTTTTACAAAATTATTACAAGGATCGGTACCGATGACATGTCTCTATGGAATACCTAGTAAGCGGTTATATTCATTTTACCGGGTGGGGTTGGTACAATGCTAGGGAATGATACAAGGTAAAGATAAAAAGGTATATGAAAAAAGTGTTTAAATGTGTGTGTATGTGTGTGAGCGTGTATGTGTAGCTATGTATCTGAATAGTGCTATGTACTGGAGAGTTGTGATTGCGCATTGATGTTAGGAGTAATATTTTTCTTAAATGACGGTAGGGAGTCAAAAAATACGTGGAGATTTAGGTTGGGACAAAGATTATTAAATGTTTGAAGAACACGGGAAATTGGTGAATTTTCTGCAGCGTTTGTTTTGTTGTTTAATGTGTAAAATAGTTTGGTGTGGCGAGTACGTTTCGATGGTATGCTAAGGTTAATTTGAGATATGAGTTCGGTGCAGTCTATTTCATTATTTAAGATTTTATACAGGAATATAGTGTCAGCTACCGTTCGCCCTAATTTCAGAGATTGGAGTAATAAGTAAATAATACTAATAAAATAATATTAAATAAATATTAATAATAAAATAATTTACGTAAATATTAATATAGTAATAAGCACATAATAATAATAATAGGTGAATGGTAAGAAGTAAATAATAATAAGTAAATAATTACTATAATATTGAACATACATAAGGTTTCAACACTGATTACAATATAAGGAATGACATAGATAAAGCGAAATCACCACTCTCAGCTAAAATAGATTTTTAACCATTTTTATAAATAAATTTAGCGTATCTATAATTTTAATCCTATAAAGGAGCTTTACAAGAAAAACTTCTTTGTCCAAATGATGTTCTGGTATTTACCTGCCGATACGTTAAAGAAGAACCCATTCTAGTGTTGCCCACTTGTTGTGACTTTATGGCAGTATCAATGTTTGTTGAAAATTTAACAGAGAGCCTTTACTGATATAAGTATTTGTTTGTAGGTGCCTTATGCCATAAAGTCAGTGAAGAGCACTGTGACAAGGTCTACCAGGCCTTCCTGCACACCACCAAGCCCATCGCACTGGACCAGCCCATGACCAGGAAGTATTACTACGTGACAGATAATGTGTTTGTGGAGATGGCAAAACACAATCATTTTATGACCTGCTGTGAGACCAATGGAGTGTGCGTCGGTTTGAGTGAGTTTACAAACTAATAAGATTGATATGCATATGTTAAAGGATGGGTACTTTTTAGTTTTGTATGTTTCAACAACATCATTGTAAAACTCAACCTTTAACAAAGAAAAGTTTGTGAAATTTGACCCTGTGCGGAAACAGACGGTTCGTTTGATAGATTCTCCTCTTGCCGTACCGCTGTTTCTCCGCAAGGGTAGGCAGAGAGGATGGACCGCCAAATAACTCGATCTTGGCATACACTTCTTGCTTCATTCACATTCATACAACGCCTCATACATTCTCTTCTGTTATTCTGACTTCTGACATGGCCCGACTCGAGTATTTGATTCACTTGATCGTGCCATGTCTTCCTCGAACATCCCCGGCTTCTTTTTCCATTCACATTCGTGTCATATATTCTCCTTTCTTCGTTCATTCGCTCTACATTCCCAAACCATTCAAGCGCAACTTTCTTAATCTTGCTCATTACACTTACATCAGCCTTGCATTCTTTACGAATCTCAACATTTTTCACATTATCATACATGGTTTTACCAAACATTTGTCTCAAAGATCTCATTTCTACAGAATTCAGTTTACTTTCATCCTTCCTCTGCCAGTTCCATGTCTCACTGCCATACATCAGGGTTGGTAACAGCACTCCATTGCAAACTGCTAGCGTCACTTTTTTGGACAACTTTTTGTTAGCACCGACCGCATTCAGTCCTCCGCTAATGCAGTTTCCTGCATTCACCCTTCTTTCAATATCCCTATCTATAACACGTATTTTCCAGTAATCCGGCACTTTTATGTTTTATATAATGCCGCCAGGTTAGTGAAATTCTACTTCATAAAATGTCACATTGGGTGTTTTGTCTATTCACAAAGAATGTGAACAAAAACATTGTGGTTCAAAGGTTTTTCAGAAGTTAGAATGGCAATGAAGAAACGCAAGTTGCTCATTAGTCACCTGGGAGGCATAGCGGCTCTTGCCCTCAAAGCTCGGAGTAAAGGGACCTCTGTTCTAATCGCCATGAAGCAAAACACCGGGGGAAATTACCGCAAATCTCTCAGCCAATCTGAGCTGCCTCAGTAAGTGCATAAACATTATCCTGTTTTGTTTGATTGTGCTTTCATACCACCGAAGTATGGAATTTCGTAAGTCTAAACTTAAACTGTTATTTTTATTTCATTTCGTATGCCGTAGTATTGTCATGAATTCGAACTGTTATTATCATTAGTATGTCCATTTGTAAATACATGAATTTGCAACAATAGCTGAATAAATATGATAAAAATACCACAGCGACAACCTCCGCCGATACATTAATATAGGTAATGTATGTTAAGATCTACTGCTCGAAGTAGAGGGTACAATACTAACTCAAGTCAACCAATTTGTTTTGTATATTATTTAAAATAATATTGAAAATGCTTTATAAATGAGTTTTTTCTCAACTTTGGATAAGTGGAGTTGCGTGTGTTTATTGAAATAGGTACCTACATATGCACTTTATTCTTTACAGGAATCAAAGTAACGAAGTTAAACCATGTGGGGAAAAATCTGAAAGTTCAAAATTACCTGCCAAGATGGGTTTATCTCCTGAATATCGAAATGTGAATAGATACACCTTAATAAAATCAATATATTTCAACCACTGAAACTGCTTTTCTCAAAAGTACACCAATATATAAGTTGCCACTTCGCTTACTGTGATGGTAGTAGGAGATTTTCATATATTGTCAGGTTATTCGTAACCAGGGAATATTTGTCTTTTAAAACAAAAATATATATTATTTTTAAATTTGAAATAATTTTTTTTTGTTTTAACACCATTTTAGTGGTAGGTCTCCGCCTAAATATTTTAGAAACCCTTGAAATAAATTTATCTCTAAAAATAAATCAAATCAACTTACTTAATAAGCAATTAGATTTATCGAGTAGATCAATTTTAAACATGTTCCCCTTCCCCTGCCCTACTCCCTCTCCTACCCCCTATCTCTTACCTAACCCGCGCAAAGTTGATTTGCTCATTCTATGTTTTCCTCAAGTATTGTAATTCTGTTTTAATTTACTATGTATTCATTCAACCCTGAAGAAGGTTCAGGTAGAGTAATAAAGTAGTGTTAAAACAAAAATTATATTTTTATTTCAAATTTAATTATGTCTAACAACAAAGTGATTGCTTCATGTCAAAGTTTAATTGATTTTTCTTATTTTAGATGTGCGAATGTGAAGGTTACAAGCCTTTACTTGATGCCAACAAATTACTGCATGAAAATGATTTAATACAATTGAGTGCAACCGTTTCCAAGAACTCATTTTTTGATCCGGATAATTTGAAGGCATTGTATGGACGTGTGTAAGATACTGTTTTCTATTATTCTTTTAAACTATCACTTATTTATATTTCAGTGTCACATTCAATCAGTACATTTCAAATGGTGTGAAAATAATTAATAATGTTTCAAAATATCAATTTGAAGAGCTTTTATTTGCAGAGGATGTGAAGATCTCCAGGAATCTTCCATAAGCGGCATCATTCACTCTCCGGCATCAGCAGATTCCTCTTCCAAAGATGACATCAAGTTTAAAATGGAGAATAGTAGCGTAAGAAAATCATGCCCCCAAAAAAATGCATACACCTGTTTCCTGTGCTCCACAAGTCACTAATTGAATATTTTGATTTTAGATACCAGACAATCAACGGAATGCTTCTATTAATAGGTGATTAAGTATATACATATTATTAAATGTGCATATTCAGTACTAGTGGTCAGTCCGTCCTAAAGGCCACTCCGCACACATCCGACTTGCCCACCGTTTCAAAGAAAACATGTGGAAAGGGATGGAACAATGGGCTTGACTTAAGGAAAAAACGGTCGGACAGCCGAGCTTTTCAACGCAATAATAAATGGCCAATTTTTCTGAGCGCCGTTTGGTGATTAAAATCACCTCAAGGGCACTTAACATCTTGTTAAAGTTTGTAGTCCCTTTTAAATAGACATATTTTTAAAACTTTCTTAAAGGTTTCGAAATTGCTTTCTGACCCCAAACCAAATGGAAGGTCCTTCCAAGAATGTGGGCCCAGTACATTGAATAATCTGTCCCCAAATTTAGCAGCATTTGTACGAGAGGGTTCAACCAGTCTGTTTGACGCATCAAACCTGGGCGTGAGTTGCCTCTGTACGCAGATTGTTCCTCGCGCAGAGATCAGCTTCAATGGCTTCAGTTAGTGCTGGGCAAACCAGTCAGGTGTGGCGGGCTTAAGATATTGTCAGAACCAAAAGGGTACACTCCTCCGAATGCAATGCATCAGTTTTCTTTTTCAAATTTGCCTACAAATAAAGTTTATGCAAAGCTAACATTATTTAGAAAGAATACAAAGTAAATCAATTCGATTTTAACCACAGAGCCAAAATTAAACTGATTTATTTATATTAATATTTCAAAGGAAAATGTATTTTCAATATTGTTTTAGCAAAAGTGAAATGGTATCGCATAGCTTATCCAATTGCCAATCATCTTCGCAGAATATTTGTTGTGCGGAAATAAATTCATGTGAGGCATTACATCAAAAAATTGTAAGTACTTTTGCAAACACCAAAAATCTACAATATTTCATTCAAAATGGGGGAAGATGCAAGACACTCATATCTAAATGGGGGAAGGTGCTAGACATTCATATCAAAATGGGGGAAGGTGCTAGACACTCATATCAAAATGGGGGAAGATGCTAGACACTCATATTAAAATGTGCTCCAGCTTTAAACTTATACAAAGTAAAAGTTAACTTTTGGCAGGGAAAATGTTGTATTAGATTGGTCGGAGGCTAGAATGTACTGTGAAAAATATAACAGATAGCACAGGCAATTATTGTTATCAAAATAACCGTGTGCTGCAAATATGTGAATCTTTTTCAGATAAATTTGAGTTTTTTTGAGCCGTATGAACCGGCGGATGATATCTCATCTTTACCGAGAGACTGTTTAACTGAGGTTTATAATCCGTCCACTTTGTCATTTTTTTCCCCAGAGAAAATAAAACATTACTCTTCTATTGATGATCAGTAAGTTATATGCATACTTATACCTAGTATATGACACAAGATTAAATCTCTTACCAAACAAATAATGTCATAAACATCAATTTTTTGTATATATTTTGCCCCTTTTAGAACTCCGACTAAAAAAATTGTGAAAAAAATGAAACTATTTATTCCTGGAAATACAAAAAATCCTGCCAATCGCCTCGAATCCGATCATCAACTTCTTCAGATTGTTGGCAGTCTTGATGATATTGAAAGAGATACTAATGCCCTTCTGAGGTTGCACTATAACTTCCCCGAAATATTCTATGATATGGTACGTTTAGTTTTTTGTTGTAGTAGTAAAGAGATATATTCACATTTTTTATTACCAAAGGCAGCAGAATTTTTCTTCATCATCATCATCATTGGTGCTTCATCTCTCGGAGAGTAGTGTCGCCTACGGAAAGCACCTCCACTACGGCCGCTCTCCCACTGACTCGCTCCAGTTCATTATATCCAAAGAAGCGGTGTGGACAAGCGACATATAACACCTCCACCGCGCAGTGTTATTCAGTAATCCTCGGAGATGAAAAATTACCAAAGAATGATAATTTTTCAATACTGGTATGGCGATATTGAGAAAATTAAAAAAATGCATGACAAAAAACTTTTTCCATACACTTTTTTGACTATCGTTCAGTGCACACTTCGGCGCCCTAGAGACGAGTTGTAATTTTACCAGCACAATAGAGG
Source organism: Halesus radiatus (assembly GCA_022606495.2). Classification (NCBI taxonomy): domain Eukaryota; kingdom Metazoa; phylum Arthropoda; class Insecta; order Trichoptera; family Limnephilidae; genus Halesus; species Halesus radiatus. The sequence continues at coordinate 18,541 of JAHDVE020004011.1, forward strand.
ACATGATTATTCCATGTTATGGGACATTATAGATAATTTAAAAAACCTTTAACCTGCGTTCTACACTGATAATACCATGGGCAGCCATTTACAAACTATGCTGAAATGACTGTCCTTTGTTCTACATAGGTAAGACATCCCGTACAAAACTTACACCTGTTTCTCTTACCAGAGTGCAGTTCTGGAATTTCCTGAATCATTTCAGGGTCACACATACTTCTAGATGTTTCGAAAATGGCGAAACTATTTAACTGCTCGTGGTGAAAGTGAATTCCACTGTTTTTTCTACTGCTTACATTATCGGTAATCAGGTCTACAGCCAAACCCTTTATAAATGTCTTCCTACGGGAGGAATCTTTTACTTGCCAATTAGGATGTTTGGCCATTCACAGCAAGTATACGTTCAAAACAGCCATGTCCAAAACCTCCATAAATAAACAGAATGGCACCTTGTCACTATTATGCAAAAGTATTCCCTGGTCGTCATGTCTCCAATGTCAACACCCCCCTTAGTTTTGTTTAATGCAAAATTATATTTTGTTTCTTTTTTGGTTCGGAATCTACTTTACTGTCCTGAAATTCTGATGAAAGGAATACACCTGCTTTAGATTTTTTTTTCAGAATATATAATAATATTGTTAAGTCTTTTGTGAAACCAAAAATGCTGATAAATTCTTCTCTTCCTTTAGAAGTCAGAAATAAATGTCGAGGAATTTCTCTTTTGTTGCCCCTTATGGTCCCGGTCAAAGTTAGTCCTCTTTCTAAATGTAGGTTTACTAAAGGAATACTTGTAAATAAATTGTCAGTCCTTATACCACGACAAGAATCAATGTAAGGATTGGCCATGTCTAACACTATCTTTTGACCCTGATTTTTTTCCTTTTGATTATTTTGCCTCCGGCTTGTATTTGTAAATTACAGATATGGGAGATTGCAGACTCAGCAGCTATCCATATTTTCATACCGTATCTTTGTGGCTTGTCCTTCATGCACACTTTAAAAGGACAGCATCCACGAAACACTGCAAGACGTTCATCGATGGTTAGATGAGTTCCAGGTTCATAATTTTTTATACAAGCAGCAACGAACTGGTCAAAAATTAACCAAAAGACTTCTAACTTATTTCCTGACTCTTCAATCGCCACTGCTCTTGTGTTTTTGTCATCAAAACGTATATGACTAAGAATGTAGCTGAAGCAATCTCTGAATAAAGCGGAGGGAAAAAGATGCTGCTGGAACAAATCCTCGGTAGTCCAAAGTTCGCTCAGTTCTAACTTTCAGCTGGGATTTCTTAATGAGGCCAAAGGAACTCTAAAACATTTCCTCATTTGAAATATTAAGACAGCTGGAATTTCTGGGTTTGACTAACTGAATTTGTTGGTGTTTACAAGTATTTCTTCTTCCTTTTGAAATAAATTAACTGCATCTCTTACAGAAACTATATTCTCGCTAACGTTTTTTAATCCAGGGGTTGATGAAATAACATTATGGCCTCTAGTATGTGAGCTGGCTGGTGATAAAGAGGACCATCGGAATCCAGAATTTGATGTGTAAAAAAGTTTTGATTATCTGCATCGCGTTCACCCGAATGTAACCTAACCTAACCTCAATGTCACCTTCACTTTTGGATATTTCCTGTAGTAAAACACCTTCTGGATCACTTTCAAATTCTGGGTCTAAATTTTCGAAATCCAAGTCACCACCATTACTCATTTCACTATTCAAACTGATAGCGGGTCAATCTCATTGTGGAGTTTACTTACTTATTTCAAAAAATTTATTAATACAAAAAGTTATAAATTGATGCACAATACTAGAAAGTACACTCGTATAGTTGGCAATATTTGCTTGTTGGTGGGTGTAGTACTTACGCGGGACAGCGAGCGATAGTACGGAACGACTGGGATAGAGCGAGCGAGACACGGTTTCGACCCAAATTCAACTGACGAAAGAGCGCATTTTAGCACAAATTTATATACGATTATGATAATAATTCATTCTACAGCGGTTTGATTATTATATGTATATATTTTTACATCAAATTGTCGGAAAATATTTGATAAAAGATTATACTAAGGGAAATTAGCCTGAACAATGTGTCTATAGCGTTGTAACTGTTTTTGCAAACACTGGGTCATTCCAGACCCACTAACGGATTGCAAGTGTTAATAAAGATACAGGGGTTCAAATACTTCACCCTAATAATAAATACAATGGAATAAATAAGTGGAAGATACTCTCAGTATCGCCCTGGTGAAAGACCACCATTCAGAATTGAAACGTTGCTTGAAATGGCTTTTAGCCGTGTTTGGTGACCAGATCTGAATAGCCAGGTATTCCCCACCTTCCTCTTCCCTTCTCCGTCCCCTCCCCAATACCTTCAGCCTCACAACATTCCCCAATTGGGAATGGCATAGTCTCACTGGCTCCAGACGGTTGGGAGCAGTTGGGACTCTTGTGAGGTATTCATATAAAAAAAAAAATTTAAAAAAAATACAAAAATTTGATAATTTAGAAGCACTTGAAATTAGAAGATCCCTAAATATTAATTCTAGCATATTGAATAACCAAGTAAATTTATCGTGAACGGCTCGGTTCCTCCGAAAAAAACCCCTAATCATCTCATCCCCTTTGTTTGGCTCCTATCTAAATATTCATGTATGTCTGTCATTATTTTGTATCTTAGATTAGTCCTTAATATAGTCCTAACAAAGGAAGCGTACTTCCAAAACTGTTTGATCATTATATTAAATTGAAGTGATTTAAAACAAATCTGTTTATATTATAATTTTAAATAATGGAATAATTTCGGCGCCTCTACAGAGATTGCACCTGTTTTTTGCACAGCATAAATGTATGGAAAAACACCAGACAGTCATTCTGAACACTATTCAGCTATGAGGCTGACTCTCACCTAGAATAATCATATTCAGCCAATACATCTTAAAAAGAAACTGACAAAATGTGACGTGAACACATTTTTGATTCTTGTTTCCCAAATGTCTAGACTATAATGTGTTTTGCAGATATTATCGGACAATTTGGAGGATGCATCTAAGAGAATTGGGTTACATGTGACTGAACTGTATTCAAAACACCTCCCAAAGAAAAAATATAACAAATTTTAACGACCTCCTTTAATTGTTTTCATACCTACACATTGCCACCGAAATTAATAAATTCCGAAATAATAATAATAATAATAAATATTAATAATCATTTGAAGAAATTATTAATAAATTCCCTTCGACCATTTTCGCAACTTTACAGGAAAAACAAAAAACTTGTAATTATGGTATGAATATGAGGTGTTCGTAACAATATATATATATATATTTTTTTTAATGGTAAAAGTTGGCGTTCATATTTCAATTACTGAAAGTTATGAAGTTGTGAATTCTTGCTTGTCATTTGGATGCCATAATTGATTTGATAACTAAAGTAATACCTTGTGACGGCTATTACTATCTCTAAACAAAGAAATATTCATTTGAAAATTTTATTTCATTCCAAACATTTATTTTTTCAAAATGTATCTAAATAATAAAGTTCTTAAGTGCCTACTTGTGTTTTCCATTTTTAAAATATTCTACCCAAACAAACCTCCGTCTTCTGAATATGTGATCTGTGGCTAACCTCGATACGACGACATGGAGGGTTCAATGCTTTTCATACTAATTTTAAAACGTTACAGCAACAGTTTTACATAATGGATTTCATTCAAACTACTCTCTAAACCTTCCCGGCACCAATAGGAACAAACTGTGATATTTTCAGGGAAATCGGTCGAGCAATTTTCGATAAAATTGAGGACAGACAGACAAATATTCATCTTTATATATATAAACAGATAGATTTAATGAAAAAGTCATGTGTTGTATTTTATTTATTTGTTACAATTACAATAATTAAACCTAATTTATAATAACTGGTATCACAATGCATAAATATTCCAATTTTTGCCGATAATGAAAAATAATATGAAAATTAATTTAGAGCCAAATTTTGGTAGCTGAAAAAAAGCCGTTACTAAAATACACATTTAAAGGTTGGTTGCGGTTGCTACACTTACTGCAAATAGGTCATTTCATACCTTCAAGAAGTTACAGTAAATATCATAATACTTTTGATTATTTTTATAAGCTCGATTATTAGATTACGTAGTTTTGAAAATAAAATGAGTACAATATTATATATTTTTCTGCCATGTTCAGTGTAAATAATAATAAATTGTAACGGATTTGGCCGGCATCCAATAGCACTCACGAGCTTGTATAAGTATAAATAAAGTTAAATGAGGCACTAAGAACCAGACAGGCTTAAGCACTATTTAACTCAAATTTTATCTTTGCATGAAGTTTTATAGACAACTGTAATACCTTCGTGTCGCACAGACTCAACCGTCAATATTGCAGCGACAAGTTCAGAAAACATCATGTTAATTGTATGTCATAGACGGAATCTGTAATAAAGTATGTGCCATAGGAACTCAACTGCCTAACAGCTGGTGAAATCGCACGCTTTTTTTGTGTCTTCATATTTAACAATTTTTGTTAACAAAACATGAGTTTCACTATTCGACAAACATGTGTAGGTAGGATCATGGACCTCTGCAATATTCAGGAAGAAACTCTACAACCGATATCAAACGATGAACCGAAAAAATCAGGTTTTTCTCAAATTTGAGGATAATTTTTGCTGTTTTAATTTATAGTTTCTTCATTCTAATTAAACTTTAGGATTTGAAATAGTGTTTATTTAATTAAGTGAAAATACTTTTATATTGTCTTCAAATGAAAAAGAAATTAATAATTGCAAAAAAACATAGTTTTTTAGCATTTTAAACTATAATGGGAACAGAGGTGAAATGTTTGAGATATTATTGAAATATTAAAGTCAGTAAAAACGTTTGTTTTCAGTGCGCATTATGTTGTTACTTAAATAAATCAATAGCCAAGAAAAGTTTATTATTTAGATGCTATTAAATTACAAATTAATTTTTTTGTTGCTTAAGTTTGTTTGGCATCAGCGAAATCAAAATAGATTGATGAAATGAAAGGATTAACAAAATTCTTAAAAACTTCAAAAGCATTTTTCTCAAAACTACTCAAAAGGCGTTTAAGTCTCTCTGGTTCTCAGCACCTCATATTGTGTATGAGGCTGACCTCCTTTTGCACTCAAATAAACAACAAGATATTACAAAATACATCATTCAAATATCAAATATAAAATAATCAAAACTAAATTATAAACGTTAAAGAAATCTAAAAATAATCATATTTTACCATCAAATTAAAATACATGTAAATGGAGTTGCAGATTTAAAAAAATATCATCCCCTAGCTGCAGCCATCTACCACATCAAGTTCAGGGAGATCTACTCACAGAACACTGCAAAATGTGATGTGCAGTGGGTGGTTTAGACAGCTTTCTCGCAATTCCTCATTCTTCCGGCAAAATACCAGAAGTAAAAAAATTTGCATTATAGAAGAAGTGTGTTCATTATTTTAACTTACATAATTACTCTTGGCTTTGGGATAGTTCCGATACGCTGTCCATTTTCTAGGAGTTGATTTACAATGATAATCGTTGATTTAAATCCCACACGCATTCGCAGTCGCTCAGTAATGAAAGAGCGCTTCTTAAAGATAAAAAGATTCTGGCGCTTTGTTCACATTCAGTCCCCTCGACAACACACAATCGCAACACTCGACAATCAGTCAACGGGGCCGCAGCAGACTAGAAGCTCAGGTGGCGTCACGAGGGGCGCTCCTGCGAGGAGAGCTTCTCCAGGCGCTGGCAGAGGTCGTGGGCCAGACGAGCGGCGGCGGAGCAGTGCGGCGGCAACGGCGAGGGCGAGGAGGGGGCGGGCGCCATGGGGGGCAGGGCCGCGGGATCCAACGGGGCCAGCGCGGGGGGCGCTACTGGCGGCGGACGAGGCGAGGGGTAGCACTGCACCGCACGCCCGCACTCAGACAGGGGGCACAACCCCACCCAGCGAGCCTTGCCAAAAGCGTGAGACTGTAATTAAAATAAAATAAGTTTTAGCCATGTACTTTAACAAGTATATTGCTATTTTGTATGTAAATAATAATATATTACTCGTATCATTCACATTTTTATTACTACATAGATAATATTATAAAACATTTTGACTGCTGAAAAATTATTAGACTGATGTTAGTTTTCTTTCCTTCTAAAAAAAGATTTAAATATTTAGGTAATTTTCGTAGAGCACCTGCTACCTGCTACCGCAGTGCTTAATTGAATAAATAAGTAGGAAATTAATTAAGTGGGCTCTTTTGTAAGCAAACAAGATTGCATTGCAAACAAAAATATGTTGACATTGTCTGTGTCTGGGGCTAAATAAAGTCTGCAAGCTCCGACGCATTTATGGATGTAGAATATATCTGTCTGTTCAATCTGCCGTCCTGCGTCCATTGTGTACCTGTGTACCAGGCCTAATATCCCCCATGTTATCTAATAGGGTGGTAAAGAGAATTGAATTACACCGATAGCAGCGGCTTTCATAGTAAGCCATTATTTGGAAATTGCTAATTGTTAAAGGGTTGTTTCCTATTAAATTTGTATTTTTTGTATTATATTATGAGTATGTTGTCAATAAGAAAAATATTAATCTTATTTAAAAAAATTATATTATTATTATAATATGTACTTTTTAAAACATTGTCTTTGCCCTTCAAGAATTCAAGTGACACAAGTCTCCACAACTATCAAATTAACAAATTAAAAGTAGTTTTTAACGCTGCAGCAAGGATCATTAGAGGCATGTCTAAATACTCCCATATTTCAGAGTATCTCAAAGATCTTCACTGGCTCAAATGTCCTGAAAGAATCCACTTCAAACTTTGCCGGATGGTATTTAAGTCACTTAACGGGATGGCTGCGGCTTACCTATCCAAACAATGACAACATGACAGTCAACTCTTAGATCAGCGACGTCATCAGCTATCGGAAAGCTGAAGGAACCAAAGCGCACACCAGATACTAAGTTTAGAGCGTGCTTTCAGCGTGTCAGGCCCTAAAGTCCGAAATAAACTGCCATACAATCTAAGATTGATTAAAGACTCGACAGAATTCAGAGCCAAACTCGTCTCTTAGGAAAGTCATATCCATGAATGGTTCAGTTGTATAAACTTTTCATAATCCCCACGACATTGTAAATAACTATCAATATTTGTAAATGTAAATAATTATTATCGAAAATCTCAAATATAATGTTTCAAATAAATATTTCAATATATCAATGACAAATAGGTTTTAAACAGTAACTGCAGTGTTTTCTAATATTGTGTCCTGTGAGTGCAAAATCATATCTTCTCAAGCGAAAGCTTTGTAATTTAATGTTTTAATCTGGAGTGTCCTACCAGGTAAGTATGTTTCTGTATAGGACCTGTGAAAATTCCGAAAGATCGTCATCTTCAGAAATCGCGATTGCTCTTATAAAATGCCACGGCAGCTCCTGACCAACAAGCTATTATGATTTCACTCGCACTTTTCATTGGACAATGAAAGTGGTTCCAAAGTATTTTGGTTGCACGGGCATTCAAGCGGCATCACGGATTCAATTGACAATATGCAATTGCAAATAGATCAAATAAATGCCTTCCGAGCATTCGTTCCATTCATGATGTAATTTATCGCATGATGCTGAAGCCATCATCCCGAGTGATTAATTGGTGAAATTGGTAATGGAACGCAGCAGACAAAAGAAATGGATTTGAAGTACAGTCCACCGTCGCATTACACACAACTGGATGCAAATAAGATAGAGATCGTAAAGAATACTGTTTCGTCCCTCTCGAATTGTCTCATTCCCCTCGCCTTAAATCACGCTTACTCTTCTGTGGATATTCTTTACTCTGTGTTTATGAATGTCGCACAAAGAAATATGATAAGTGTTCTCACCACAGCGCGGTCCCGCTCCCACAGTTGCCCGCACTGGCGGCACAGCGGGCAGGGCCGGGTGAGTGCATAGCCGCCGCACTCGGGACAGTCCAGCGTGACGTGCTCATGCATCCAGCTCACGCCGCACGTGAAGCACGAGTTGAGCTGTGCGCGCAACTCCTCGATGGTCAAGGCGGGCTCAGCTACTCCACCTCCCCCTGCCCCACCCTGCAGCTCCTCCAGCGAGGCCGAGCTGGGGCTGCGAGGGGTCAAACTAGAACGGAACAAATAAATCTAAGTTAATGCCACGTGTGCTAAACTAAAACCTTCATTATTAATTCTATAATTACAAAAAAACTAATAAACCCAAATTGATTGGGAAACCATCGCGTTATATGATATGACGCAAGCTATTATTTTATTACGTCATAAAAAAAATTTCATTGAGAAAGCAGAAAATCAATTTGGACAAAAAATTTATTAACAGAATTACTGGTTTATGGTGGAGACCAAATAAAGAATAAATTACTATGAAAATAATTGATCTCACTTCATTGCAAGCAATTATTATTTTGAATGTGTAAAAAAAAAGCACATTAATTAAGAGAAAAAAAAAAGTTTTTTAGCCCATGTCATCAGTATTTACAAATGACTTTGACCGGCTTTTATTTTCTTTATACATGGCAATACTAAACATTTTCCTCTTATCATCAAATATGATTTTTAATTTGCTATCTTTATTGCGATACAATGTTATTTCGTGTTAATATCATATCACTCCAGTGATACAAACGATATTAAATATTGCACATTTCATTTATCTGATAACAGTGATAACGTGTTGTACCTACCTACATGCATTTTTGGGAAAACAGGCTTTTCCGTATCATATTGTAATAGTAGGCATCTAATTTCACCATAACTTGAAAAAATAACAGTGAATTAATAAATTATTTCGAGAAAAATACAAAGTATGAATTCTCTTATTTCGAGGAAACAAACAAAAAAAACGAGAAACCGGTAAAGTCAAAATCAGCAAATTTGATCATATGATGGAATGAATTTTGAGTATTTCGATTTGTGAATTATTTCAATAGATATTTTCCTAATGCATATTTTCTTGAGTTAGCCTATCGCTAGCAGGAACTAAATACTTCACTAACTTTAATCTGTGTTTTTATCGATTTCTGGAAAATCCTAACTAGGTTACTGCGCACTGCACAGTACATGTGTAGAACACATAATCTCCATTCTGCTTACCGCACCCGCCCCGTTACAAATATGGCGTCAGGTTTGTAAGTTACAACAAATATCCAATTAAACAATAATTAATAAATGAGTGAATTAAATAATATACTTTGTATTAACCACTTTATTAATATAAAGATATCTACATGTTTCGAAAGCTACGCTTTCTTCATCCGGAGTAATACTCAATTATATAGTATTACTCCTGATGAAGAAAGTATCGCTTTCGAAACATGTTGATATCTGTGTATATTAATAAAGTGGTGAATACAAAGTATATTATTTAATTCATTTATTAATAATGATACCACGAAGTGAATACCAATCGTTCGAAGAAATTATAATTAATAAATGAATTAAAGATTACTTTGTATTCACCACTTTATTAATATATTTTCATATCAATTTATGTTTAAGAAAGCATTGCTTTTCATCATCAGGGAGTATATATGGGAACACAATGTAAGAATAAAAGGCAAATTATAACATAAAACAAAAATTGATTAAAGTAGGTAAGTAATTAATCTAAAATGTTAATAAAAAATTATTATAAAGCATCGAATAACAAATTTACATTAGGAATTAAAAATAAATAATAAAATATTTTTATTATTAATATTATAATATGAAAATAAATTCAAGAGATAGCTATTTTAAAAAAATATTTTATTATTAATTATATTTAATTCATTATTAACGCTTTTTCTGATTTCTAAAATTTCAAATTTGTTTAATTGTAAACCGGTTGTATTTGTATGTAAATTTTTTTTAAATTTGTTTTGCAACCAATCATTCTTTTAACATAAATAAAGGTTTAAAATGTTTGCATGCAAATACAACTGGTTTACAATTAGACAAATTTGAAATTATATAAAGTGTTAACAGTCATTTAAATATTATTAGTAATCAGATATTTATTTCTTAAATTTATTTTGTAATTAATAACTAGATTTATAATATTATTAACATAAATTTTAATAACTTTTGTAATTATTTTTTTTTATACCTTGCCATTTTATTTAAATTAATAATATATATATATATATATATATATTTAAAAAAATATCTAGTACAAAAAAAATTATTATTATTTTATTATATTTTTCAATTATTTTTACATTTTTAATTAATTACTTACCTACTTTCATCACTTATTTTTTTTATTTTTGTTTATGTTTTTAATTTTTTTTGTTAGGTAAATTGTTTATCCTGAAGAGGGGAGCTTTGGTCATGAAACATGTAGATATTTACATATTAAATACAGTGGTTTAAAACCAAAATAATTATTATTGATTTAATAATTACTGCATTCTAAACCTAATTGCCACCAACTACAGCGCATTACCAGAAAGAATTGCGTGGTAAAGCAGAGAACCGTGCAACAAGCACCAAGTAATAAACCTACCAAACCCCAATGCACCGAGGAGACGACATTACATAATCGCAAAGGTTTCAACTCTCCAAAGGTTCATTGTTAGTGTCCTAACGAGCGAAATGCGAAATAAACACCAGATAAAGGGCATGGAACTGGCAGAGGAAGGATGAAAGTAGACTGAATGCTGTAGAAATGAGATCTCTGAGACGAATGTGTGGTAAAACCATGTATGATCGAGTGAAAAATGTTGAGATTCGTAAAGAATGCAAGGCTGATGTAAGCGTAGTGAGCAAGATTAAGAAAGGGACACTTAGATGGTTTGGGCATGTAGAGCGAATGAACGAAGAAAGGAGTGTAAGGAGAATATATGACGCGAATGTGAATGGAAGAAGAGCCCGGGGACGCCCGAGGAAGACATGGCACGATCAAGTGGATCAAATACTCGAGTCGGGCCATGTCAGAGTCGGAATAACAGAAGAGAATGTATGAGGCGTTGTATGAATGTGAATGAAGCAAGAAGTGTATGCCAAGATCGAGTTGTTTGGCGGTCCGTCCTCTCTGCCTACCCCTGCGGGGAAACGGCGTGATGGTTAGTTAGTTAGTTAGTTAGTAATAAAGACCACCTGCAATTTCACATAACTGCAATTGGCATAATCCCTTTGCCAGTGTTGCCAGTTGTACATATACAATAATTTGTACGGTATGAATCGACACACTGTTTAAAAGTGATATAACGTCATTAAAAATACAAAAAATATTATAATAACTACCCCGTAATGAAAACCTAACCTAACCTATGCTAATTAAATATGAAAATTTGACATTTACGTATACAAATGCATGGTCTCGTTTCGCCGAAATTTACGTAAATAACCCACTTTTACCAGTGATTAGCCGATGGGTGATGTCGATGATACTAATTGATAAATAATGATATTCAATATAATACTGGCTGGTAAGTACAGGGGATCTTAAAAGATCCAATGTGAGAACATAGTTTATTTTCAACGGTTAGTTAGTTCGTCATAATTTCATGAATGCACTGACTCCGGCAAAACAAATACTAGGTAAATTGTACAACTAATCGTATCATGCTGATTGGTGTGGGGGACTGTATTAAAAATCAACTCGAAAATTAAACCTGCGTAAACAATACGCAGCGGTCGTTGAAATTTTGAAACATCGCGATGACAGTTTGGTTTTGCAAATAAACACGTTTCTCTATTAAAATCATAGACAAAACGTGTAATATTAGTGACATCTGTGGATTATGGGCCAAGTCCGTCATACAATCCATAACATTCCTCTCGTATACTTACTGACATACCGGGCCATAAAGATGTCGCAACGCAGCGAAGAGCGCCGTTATTGGATGTGTACGATCTAACAGCAAAATGTTTTATGCCACGACTACGCGATCGCCCAACCTCCCAACTCGAACGTTTGAGCGAATGTGTAGTACGCGTTGGACCAACGTTAGCTCAAGTTCGGCGATTTGGCCCGAGATCGCCCCGATGGCGAACTAATTGGATTTTTTATTATTTTTTATTTCTTAGTTTCTTATTAGTCAAGAAGTGACGAAACATTTAAAGTTACTGTCTCTAATTTATCTTTATATAAATAGAACGACGTCTTTACGCCTCACACTTTTCACCGCATGGTGGTAGTTTTAAATAACACCTGACAGTTAATGTCAATTGCGTCTTGTGATTTCTGATAGGAAAAATCTGTTCATAAAAACCCTACTAAATTGCATATTTGCATCATCATCGTCAGTCCGATCAAAATAGTTAGCCGAACTCGCACAGACCGGCCTCCACACATCGACCGTTCAGTACGAGTTCGGCAGGCGATCTCGACTGACGTGCTGCGCGAAGAATAAAACATGACTTAACTATGTTTTATATTGACGAAAAAAGACTCAAATATGCAACTAACCAACAAATAAATGCCCAAATATGCATTATGCATATTATGCAAATAATAATAACAGGATAATTTGTATAGCGCCGTTTTTTATGAAAAATCACCTCAACAGTGAAATGCATGTAATTATTATTTGTTATATTTTTTTGCGCTGCAAAGCTGTGCGTAAAAATAAAATACGGATCTAAAACAGGCACAACACCTATCCGTTATATTTATTTCTGGTATTACAAATACCTAATTAAAAACGAATTGTGTCAATAATATTATAAATTTCCTATCAATAGCGGTAGATCGATAGATTTTAGCTAAAATGGCATCACTATTTTGGAGTTCGTAGTTGGAGCGTTGGCCGATCGTGTAGTTGTCCGATTTATAGTCACTATACAATCGGCCAACGACCCAACTTGGAGGTTGGGCTATTGTGTGGTCGTAGCATTGTGTGCATGGTGAGAGTGAATTTCTTTCAGAGCGACAAAGATTCCACTTTTTCTCCTTAACCGGTTCTGAGATTTCATATTGTTCGTAAGAATTATATGCTAACAACAGATTTAATGATTTATATAATCTGCAAAAGACTTCATTCCAAAAGCTAAAGATTGTCCACATATCTACCAAATAGCTATACTCTGATAAGTGATTATAGTACAGTTGTTGTTGATATGCTTATTTCGAAGAATCAATTATAAATTCACTGGGAATTAAAAAATAATACATATCAAAGTTCTGTTTAATCGTATTTGGTTGAACGCATCTTTAGTAGATAATGCGTGCCCGCGACTATCCTACGACCTACGATAATTAGAATCAGAAATCAAATAGTTTTATCTATTCATGATAGGGGTTATCTCGGGAATGTACAACTCATTGAGAAATTACAGCCAATCCAAATAATCGATATTTTTGACGAGAGCTGCAATCTGGCAGCCCTTCCGTCATTGGCGATGATATTATATCCATCTGGCAGCCCTTCGTCATTGGCGATTATATTAAATCAATCTGGCAGCTCTTTGTCATTGGCGATGATATTATATCAATCTGGCAGCCCTTCATCATTGGCGATGATATTATATCAATCTGGCAGCCCTTCTTCATTGGCGATGATATTATATCAATCTGGCAGCCCTTCTTCATTGGCGATGATATTAAATCAATCTGGCAGCTTTGTCATTGGCGATGATATTAAATCAATCTGGCAGCTCTTTGTCATTGGCGATGATATTATATCCATCTGGCAGCCCTTCGTCA